>NW_019091378.1:1156631-1208328 GCF_001949145.1 Acanthaster planci | reverse complement strand
TTTTCTAAGGAATCTGTTGGAGTAAAAAAGAAAGAGGAGGGATTCGAGTTGTGGAGATAATCGGAGAAGTGAACGTTTGTGGGTGGGATTTTGTTAGCAAGGGAAGAACCTAAGTTAGTAAAAAAAGAGTTGAAAGAATTGGCAATGTCGAGAGGGCTTGAAATAGTGTGGTCCCCATTCACAAAACTGTCGTTGCGATCTTGTGGCATACCAATTATGCGAATGTTGTTCCTGCGGCTGAATCTCTCCAGTTTATTTAACTTCTCTGAGTGATCAGCTAGAAGTTTTTCCAATCTGCCAACTTGGAGTGCCATTTTGTCCAGCTCCTTGACTTCCTTCTCCAGGTCGTTTATCCGGTTAGATTGGAATTCTATTGCTTTGTTGAAGCTTTCTTCATACCGGTCCATCCGTCTGTGCAGATCAGCTTGGCCCTGACGTATCTCTGTTACTTAGCGCGTCCCTGACGAATCGCTGGAAATCATTGTCCATGGCCGGCGGGTGGTCACGGTGGGGATCCAAGCTCTGCGTAGGGTCATGGCTGGTCTGTTGTGGTGACACAGGATCGTGTCGATCCGCTGAAGAAGCTCGTCGGGTTTTGCATGATTTTGACCGCCCTGAAGGCATTTTGTTGGTCAATTTATCATCTAAGTGACAGTGATAATATGATGGGCCGAATTGTACCAAGCAACCGAAGGAAGAAGTAAGAAAAGGAGCTATAAATGACGATTTTTTGGAGCTCAAGCTTTCAAGGTAATACCGAAATTC
Organism: Acanthaster planci; assembly: GCF_001949145.1. The sequence continues at coordinate 1,207,563 of NW_019091378.1, read as the reverse complement.
ATTTCGTTGATTTTGGGTGGGCCTGCTGTCGGTAACATCCGTGACATTTGACCGCGTGAAAAAAAATCCTCAGCTGTTTTCTGGCCGAACTTGTCTTTACTTTTGCACAGCATCGATTTACGTCGATTGTCAAGGAAATAACGACGCATATAAAAACCAGAGTGAGGTGAAGATAGACATCCACAAAATGCTCCGCCAGGCCATGCTCAATTTAAATCTGTTATGGTTCCTTGTAGCGCATCCCCCTACATGGATAACTGTAGTAATTCTGGCTAGAGGTAATAAATGCCAGCAAGCGCCGACCTTGCAGGAGGCGTGTTCTAATTGGGAACAAGACCAACCCGGGCCCGTCCCGGCTCCGTTGGTGAACTCTGGATAACCTGGCCGATTGCACGGTCCTCGTACCGGCGACGGATCCTTCGAATGTCTGCCCTGTCAACTTTCGATGGTACGTTATGCGCCTACCATGGTCGTAACGGGTAACGGAGAATCAGGGTTCGATTCCGGAGAGGGAGCTTGAGAAACGGCTACCACATCCAAGGAAGGCAGCAGGCGCGCAAATTACCCACTCCCGACACGGGGAGGTAGTGACGAAAAATAGCAATACAGGACTCTTTCTTCCTGTAATTGGAATGAGTACACTTTAAATCCTTTAAAATCTGCATCTCAAACAAGGTTTGTCTTAATTGTTTAAGCCATTGTGACCTTTACTCTTTACCTTTCTACGCTCAGATGCAATAGGCTTGTGGGATCACCAAACCAATGCACAAACCACACACCAATGGAAGGACAAGATGGAAACAGCATATCCATTTGACTTCGTCGGCGGGGCATAAGAAATGGGAAGAACATAATAGACATTGCATCACACTTTATTTTAGTAGACGGCAGCTATCCATGGTACAACGTACTGATACTGCAGCAACCAGCCAGAGTTAACCATGGGAACATATAACTGCCTGGAAATTACAAATTGCATTCTGTTGAAAATTCCTGAAATGTCAAAATTCGTTTGGGAATCCAACTTAAATACTGGGTCAAGGATGGCAGGCAATGCCAAATTTTAGTACTGGCCGACAAAAAATAATTTGAACGAAATTTAATGAAAGTCAAAACTGCGTGAAATTGATTTTTTTTCATCAGGCGTACCCGGCGGGGGGGGGAGTGGTTAACTTTCTTTTTCTTTTTTACTTAAAAAAAGTGGTATGGAGAAATTGAATTCTCTACAATTTTTTTAATAGTTGATGTTGGCAGGAAAACATTTTGAAGGGTACACAGAACTGCTACAGACATCAGTCTCTATTGTGTATGATTAACAGTAATACTGTCTGGGCTGTGTATTTATAATCAGATACATGTATACTAGTTCGATTATAAGAATTATAAGAAAAAAACAGACACAGAACCTCGTCGTAATCCTCAGCCCACTTGTCGTAGAATTCCGCCACGGCCTTTATCCCATCAGGTTTTTTGGACATTTGCCGAATCATCTTAATATTCTCTTCGAGATCTTTCGTTGGATCCGACATCTTTCCAAGAATCGGGGAGTATGTTTTTCCTGTGGAGACAAAAATGCAAAACGAAACTGAGCGCACCAAAACATCGATTTTTGGACCATATCCCGTTTAGCCGTTTTGTAAAGGTATGCATCGTCAAAATGGCCAGTGGACAGTGAAATTTTCTTCATTCTAGGGTGGTCTGCTTTGGGTACGAATTTCTCAAAAATTCATCTGTCAACTCACTAAAAACTGAAGGGAAAATTGAAAGAGGACACGTCGACCATCATTTTTCTGTCCATCTTGGACACTTGTGAGAGTTGTATTTTTAAAATGATTTTTAAATTAAAGGATAGGCCATTGGTGTCTATGAGAATTTATTTACAAGGGTGCGCTCTGTGCCATATCCAAAGCATAAACCATCGTGGAGATCAATGACACAACGCAGACGACAAACAGAGGATCCCGACTGGTCACGTCTAAATTGGAAGCCTTTGGGGCCGTCACTTTCGGGAGGGGATTTGCACTCAGTGGGTCCGGTCAAAGTTAAATCTCCGAACAAGGTGGACTAGGCTATCATCAGACTTTTTCCTTCTCGAATTTTCTGAGGGATGGTTTGGGGCCGGGGTGGACATGAAGAAGTGACCTTCAGAATATACATTCCCAAAGCAAAGGCTATGTATAATGTGGATGATATAAACACATGATTCATTTCCACTGACTTTTTTTTATAACTAGATGGCGAGCCGGGGCGGGTTGCAACTACATAAAGCAGAGATCAAGTTTCTTGCATACAGTCTCGTTATCTACTCTTATTACACGTATCGTTTCATCAGGCCTTGGTTTTGCTGAATGGCGTTCATGTCTACTTCTTCCACGTTCCACAAAAAATATTCAATACGACTTATGTGCTGTTTGATTAAAACAGCCTTAGGTTTGTGTGCCTGTTAATAAGGGAACGCGTCGCATCCATTCTCCTGAGCCGGTCTTAAACGGTGATAATCCGCCTCGTGATATAATTGGCCAGTGTTTATCTGTGAGCGAAACCGCTGAGCGCCCTTTTCAAGAAAATGACAGGCCCCGATATGTGCCCGTTCGCCACTTCCATTCAGTAGAAGAGTCCTAATCGGGGAACAGGCTTACTAATATTTAGCAGTAAATTCATATTTACCGTCCTCTCCCGCACGGTTCGGCGTGCTCGGGTAATCAGGGTCATTGCTATTTATCACAGTAGAACTGCACTAATATGCACGCACATAATGCTTGGCAATTCTGTGCTCGCGTCCTTAAAAACAAGATCACTCATACGCCAGTAAGCTGGACTCAACTTGAAAATAAAATCTCGGCCTTGCATGCACTCAATCATTTTGTCGATTTAACTGACGACAGTACAGACATCCTCTGCACGTAGGCGCAGGCGCCAGGCCTACAATCAACATTGTGACCTCCAATAATAGCATAAAAAGTAAAACTACCTTCAGCTCAGCCTTTAAGCCTCGACTTCAAACTGCAACTCGATGCTTGTTGATATTCGGTCCGTTTTGAAAGAATCTGTTTGCTTAGTCTGCTTCCCTCCACACAAGACTGAATGTTTTGTAGCTGGGTAACCTTCTCTCCTGGGTTCACGATCTCCGCAGCAGTTTTGCACTAGTATTTTCAAGCCAATGATTTACCTCGCATTTACAATACCTAATACACTCCCCGGCACAAGTTCCAACATGGTGGAACCCTTGGGAAGTCAAGGCCATTAGGTTTTCCCTTTCTCATGTTAACGCACTAGCAGAGCGTCGGTTCCACACCAGAGCAACTGCATCAGGCGTTGAACACGGAGTCGTCGAGTGTGGATCTTGCAGGCGCATTGACAATGCTACCCCGTCCTGCGCCGATGACCCGCGCCGGGTGCATAATTACTGATGTATCCGTGTTGGGGCGGGGCCAGAAGGGGTTTGTGCAGTGAGCATGCAACATTACCGCCGCCTGCGTTGCACCACACACTGTACGATACATGAACATGTACACTGTACATGTACTGTACATGTACATGTACATGTATTTAAGTACAGTCCATGCACACGCAGTGTACGCTGCATTTGCTCAGCCATCTGGCCATGGTTGGGTCTATACTTTGCTACGCATGGTGCATGCTCAGTGGACCGTGGCTCTGTAGGAAGAACAAACTTGTAGACAAATCGTCTTGTTGATGATTATACGGGTGTTCTGTCTTCAAAGTTCAATAATGTTTCAATTGAAATCAATCAGCACGGTCATTTATGTGCGTGTGTGTTGGGAGAGTACGTGTGCGTGCCCCCCCCCACCCCGTGGCTGCACCACTGGGCACGGTCATAATACGTGAAACCCCAGACTTCAGTTCAGAGCTATTCAACTTTCGGTGTTACGGTCGGAGAAATTACATTAAACGATGGCTGCAATAATTTATATTTGCTTTAACACAGACCTTCAAAATGCACCTTTGTGTCTCAGTTAACCTTATTTGCAGCTTTTGTTTCACTTTTTCAAAGGGTGTTTTATTATCTTTTTTGGTTGTTATATACTAATTGATATTTCCATATGCATAAACAAAGCTGTCATGTCATCCCAGGAAGAACGCCTAAATGTTGCATTGATTTGTACACACAAGAATCCTGCATTTTTGTGGATCTTTCTGGTCAGGACTAAATTTCCCCTTTTTTGCGGGTTCATTGCTGTTTATCAACAAGCAAGCAATTAGTCCCTTTCTTACAAATGTTTTCAGTCAGTAAAGTCTGGATTCACCGTTGAACAAAAAACGTATATCCTAAAAAAATCTCTCACCCCTGGATGACACAACAGCAACAACGCCCTCAGTTGTCCAGCCAAAATATGGATAATTTTAGGTGTTTAAAAAAGTGCACTTTGAGTGCATTTAACCAATCAGGAACGTAAAAGAGTTTCCATGCTTGAAGAGTACAAAGTTGCAGAAAAATTGTATCTCAGAAAAATTCATTGCAGCTTTACTTTAACATAACATTGGCTTACATAACACTGCCAGCCACAAGAGTGCAAGACACAGCAAGTTTGAGCGACGACTATCCGCCCCGAGTTGAAGTGCACCCGCAAGCAGCAAAGAAAGACAGGTGGTTGTAAGTTTTCTAAGGGTGCATTCCACCAAATGGTTGTATTTCTGCGCGCGAGCTCATTAATATTTTACGATCCCGCGGGGTTTTTACAATAAGACAGGCCATAATCAGGAGGCATCATAGAAAATATTTCTATAAATCTCAAATTTAGGACTGTTAGTCTCCAGTTCAGGGCATTTCTTTCACAAAACCCCGAAATTACGGACTTATTTTGCACAGAGGCGGGCAGCTACATTCAGAAATGAGCGCTTAGTTTTATTACTATTTAGGGGGTATCTACGTTCAAAGGCGAATAAAAAAAAATTCGTGGCTAACCCCCATGAAATTGAAACGAAAAGTGATCTTCTGGCCATAATCTTGAATTTCAAGTGAAAAAACGGAGGCCAACCTCTTCACGAGAGTCAACAGGCGGCGCTATTTCGGTCCGGTTTTGCACTGTTTTCTAAACAGACATATAAACGCATAGACCGCCGGTCTAGCGCGTAAAACCGTGATTTTGAAAAGTATGGGCAAACAATGAGCGAAGCGAGGGATGGCAGCGCGTCCAGTGCGCATTACGCGCAACGCACTTACATTGCCTGTATTTGTTTACATGTATTAATGAGCTTCCAAATACGTTCACCTTTTTGCTCTTTGGTACTGCTTTCTATTCTTTTCAAATGTTGCAACCGCATTGTTTTGAATCCGTATGGGTCAAATTAAGTTAAGAGAGGGTTTTTAACAATCGAAAAATGGCTTCATAGAATTGTATGGCCGTAATTCTTCAACTGTGCGTAAATTCCCTATACTGAGGGACGAATTTGCCCATAGTTTTGATTCTAGTCAGGCGCCGCGCAGACCACGAAAAACCCCCTTAGTTTTGACTAGGACCTGGCGTTCTATGCGTTTATATCTGTGGTTTTCTATGGGTGCGTATTTGGTGAAGTGCAACCCTAAAGTGGGTTCTTGCACGCCGCGTTCTGCGTGTACGCAAAGACCATAAATTCGTTACGCGTACTCAGCGTGGTCCGCGTCAAACGCGCCACTGATCTCCTTTATAAACGCACGCTTACGGGCTGAGTACCCTCCCCCCAAACCCACGCCCTCTTTTGTTGCGGTCAGAGCGGATAGTTATCGATAATTTGGCCAACACGCCCCGAACAATGGAGGTCACAATCTAGTCGACCATTTGGGACCAGGCCCTAGGGCATCGTCGCTACGCTGGTCATCAATTGAAACTAATTGTACGAGATTTCAATGGCCAGGTACGCTGGAGATTCGCTACAATGTGACGAGTAACGACGAGATTTTAGAAAATAGAGTCGTTCGAATTCAACTGAATTGCGAGGCTTTGTTAAAAAGCGACTGACTACTTGCCAAACTGCAGCTCGTGCCTAAACTTAATGACATCGATGAATAACGGCGATGTCAACGCGCGCGAAGCTGCAGTCAAAATCACGTCTACGCGCGGGAAGGAACACCATAAGTTATTGACCTACATTTGTACCTTTCCGCCATTTCGTTTGCTTTTAATGTTTTAATGCTTTAAGTCAGAGTATAACCTTTCAGCAAGTATAATATTCAAGGTGATAAATGAGAAACAGTCCGTGTGAAAGTCAGAGAATTGTGTTACGTGCAGTTCGATTGATCCAGTCTTTTTCTTCCTCCATCATTCGAATTAGCATCTCTAGAATTCTAAGCTTCGAAAAGAATAGTCCAGTCATTGAAGGTAACCAGCTGAATGACAAAAAAAAAATCTTCGAACTGCTCGATCGTGGCAACAACCAGTCGTTTAGTAAGGCCAAAATATTTTTCAGTCATGTCGTAAATACACCTCCTTACCGTAAGTACTCGTGAATTATGCAATGTACAAGGCAGGAAAGAATGTTAAAGATCTCATTTAATAATCCATACGTACGATGTTGTGACTCCGAAGTGTTCTTCATGACCAGAAGTAGGACCTTCGGTCCATGTTTTCCATAATCTTTGATAATAAAAGAACACGCGGCTTCGTCTCCTTTCCTAGCTCTGTTTGGTAAGGTCAGGTCCTCAATTATGATAAAGAATCACTGTTTGCCGAAAGGAGCGAAATACTTTGTCACTTCTTGAAAACAAAGAAACTTTAAAGCTGTATATTATTCACGAATAAAACTTCTGTTGTTGCTTTGAATAAAAATCCAACAAACTGACTTTGTGACTGAAGTTCAAGTCGAAACTGGGGCAAGCACCTTGATTTACGATTGTTTTGATCGCTAACCTGTAACGTTTTGGATTGTGTTTTAACAGAGCGGCCAATAATTTTCTGCATAGTGATTTTCATGGAAAGCTTAATCAACAATAACAATCAGGCTGTTTCTCTTGAGGTTTTCAAAGGGGAACAATGTCTCTACAACGTACATGTGTACGTCTTCCACTACTAAAATGTTTCGGCACGGAAAACGCCGTTGGACTTTTTGCTGTAAGACATTTTCAGCAGTTATCTAGCAACTCCTATTTTCGAATAGCAGTTAGTCATTTAATAATCACGCAGAAAAAAAAATTCGAGAAACCGAATACATGCAGCAGTTAAGATCCCACGCGGGGACAGGCCCTAGCTTTGACAAAAAGTCCCTGGAATCCATTTAAAGACGACGAATTGTATACAAGTCAGCCTCATGTGAGCCAAAATACGGGATGTTGGTCTTTTCCACAAGCTCCCAAATTCCCTTCTGTACCAGGTCACTTATGGCGTCCTCGATCCCAAAGAAAGCCTCGTTCTGTTGATCTCCGGACAGCATAATCTTGCCGACAGTGAACACCATGAATCCGCCTGAGTTATTTCACACAGAGAAATACCAAAATGTTCCACATAAGAGCTGCTTTAAAGGAACAATGCGAGGAATTTTCTTAAAAGTCATTTTTGTGCATGCTTAAACTTTTCTTCAATGTTTAAAAACTGTTTGCATCTTTTATGAGTTCAGTGAACTGTAACGTTCACCGTTTTAAACATTCAAAATTGACTACTCTTTTCTAGAGGAGGCGCTGTTAGTGTGATGTAAATCAAACTTGCGGAAAATACCACCCATTCGATCTGCGCAATTATTCTTCCCACTACACGTATTTCAAACGTTCATTGCTTGCTTCAGTAAAATTATTTGAACAGTGAAATTCGAAAAACAGAATTAGAAGCCATTTACTGCGGTGCCACAACGCTCGTGGACAGGTGGTGCGCACGCGTTACTTCCCTCTTCGACCAATAGGGTGTCGTAATTTGCCAAAATGTACGCGCGCGTCGAGCTGAAGAATTTGCGTGTGATGAGTGCGGTGCCACACCAGTTTGGGCGTCTGCAGGGTGCAAGTCCCCGTTTTATTTTGTCAGCCCGATACGAAGTCTTCCTGTTCCAACTTTGGTCATGCTTAGTCCCGTGTGTCTCCCAAAACCAACTAATTCAAAACACCACCAATGAGGTGAAGTGTTGTATCAAAGTAAATTACTTCCCCTCATTATAAAATGAGTGCAGACAACGAAAAAAAAAAAACTCAGGTGGGGTCAGTGGACTGAGAAAAACGCGATTCACCATGCGATAACTCGGGTGTGTCCCAATTTATGTGGTTTTGCACCACGGCAGGTGTCATCAATCGCAAGCAATACACCTCACAAAGCTATTTCAGTACTTTGGGGTTCCTCAAACTTCCCCCTTCAGTGGAAACCCATTTAGAAATGATGCCAATCTGATCACAACTACAATAGCAAGAACACACGAGGTTCATAATGCTGAAAGACAAGTCATGAATCCATTTTTGAACTTCTGAGTAAATCAGCTTTAAAAAAAATAGAGCTCATTACATTGTGCACGAGGCAGACATGCTCATTTCATTATCTTAAGAGCCTTTGAAGTGTTAATGTAAAAAGGATTTCAACTGTTTACAAAACAGGCCTACCTTTTTTCACTATCCGTGTCCATTCCGAAAAGGCGTCATGTGATATGTGACCAGCCGCTACGCCACCAACACATATCAAACCACTGTAATAACCTGCATGGCAAAATTGGAACAAAGAAAATCTTGGAAAAACAAAGATTTTAATTTGGGAGCAAATTGCAATTGTTTCCTGAACACAGACCTCACCTATAAAGTTTTAAAAAAAAGACACATGGATTGACGTACCATCATCGACTCCTTTCAGCTTATGTTTGCCAAGACTGTCGCATATCAGCCTTTCATAGACTCTTTTCGAGGCGCTAATGTCCAGGCTTTTCTGGGAGATATCCACGGCATCTATTCTTTTGAAGCCAAGTTTAGCCAGCTGAGTAACAGCGAGATGACAAAATGAAATACGTAATGCAAAACACTCTCAAACACTAGATGTTTGATTTGGATGCAAGCTGAGCATAAGTCCGAGAAGCTCGTCTGCTGAATTAAATGGGCATGAGAAGAGCCCTATAACCTAGCACGCCAAGAAGGTTAAACTTTGGACAATATGATTAACTCCTGACAATTTCAAACACACAACCAGTTGTTAAATCAAAATAATAATCAGCAAAAATGTACCGTTCTTTCCATTGACAGTTTGCATGATATTTTTGTTTTCCCCGACGGCAAGTAGAGCGCCCCCAGCACCTCTGTCTGAATGCGCTGGCCTATAGCTCTTCTGAGACAGCCGATGCCCGCTCGAGAAATTAGTTTCTATCAGTAAGCCGCTTATTCCACGTGGGAAGTTTGGCCAACATCCAAGGAAAATCACTGACTGACAAACGTGTAGGAATTATTGTGTGTTGTGCTATGAGCTGAAAACAGTTTCTCAAAAGCTGGTCCCTCAGAATCGCGCTGACAGGCAAGGTTGTGTTTTCGTTTGTGCACCAGAGTGTCCCTTTGGCGCATCTGAAAAGAGTTGAGTGATCCCGCTTCAAATCCGAACTCACCCCTTCACCCACTTTCCCAGTGCCCGCGGCACAGTCCACGATGAGGGCGCTCTTGTCGGGCAAGACTTTGAAGAGAGCGTCAACGCACAACGCTGGACCCTCGTAGTTTCCTTTTTCCAGGTCCTGGAGGGGGCATATTTAACGGTCAGTCCGGTTCTCTAACCAAAAGATACTATTTTGAGAGGTCGTTCGGTCTGGTCGCCGCCAACCAGAGGGTACAGAGAAAATCAAGCCTCCAGAATTCTGCGTGTAGTTCAGGTTGGCAGGAAAACATTTTAATAGTGACAATAAACATACACCATATCCCTATACATGTACATGTATACAGACATTTCTTTGTATGGGTTGTGTATCCATAATCACAGAGATTCAGTTCACAACAAGAAAGAAACAGAACATCAAGTGTTTTGACACAAATACCTCGTCATATTTCTCAGCCCACTTGTCGTAGAATTCCGCCACGGCCTTGGTCCCGTCAGCTTTCTTTGACAAGTCCCTAATCGTCTTCACATTCATATTTACATCTCTTGTTGGATCCGACATCTTGCCAAGGGGCGAAAGTGGGCTATAAACTTTCCTGTGGAAGAAAAGTGCAAAACAAAATTACACACACGTACACAAATGCCAGCTTTTGGGCACATTCATTTGACATTTCATGTACTTCCACCCCCAGCATTATCTCTTCCTTGCGTTTTGTCTTTAACCCGTCAGACCGATTGAGCTAGTACTTTGTCGGATTGCAACGGTGGGTGACGTGTCGATGTAACAAAATCAGTAGAGTAGTGCCTTTTTGCTCAGCCTTGGCCTTAAGGGGGCCATAAGGTATCGAACGATACTGTATCACTCACCTGTGATGTAGCGCAATTGGGTTGATAAGCGCACTGACAGTAACATTTCTGATCAATAATATGTATCACAATTTAACATGCAACACTCGAACGGAATCTTGGAACCAGTAAAGTAACTCAGCAAAGCTGCATCCAACCCTAACATACAAAATCAAGCGATTTTGTACCAGAATGCGATGTTTATCGTCAGGAATCACTGAAATGGAACAGTAGGATCACTTTTACAGTTTGCGATGACGTTTGGCCCTGGAATTGATAAGTGAACCTCGAGCTGGGTTCAGTCATGACAGTTTGACACCACCATGATCCCTTCGGTTCAGCGGTGCACAGCCTGTTTTAACCGACTGACTAGTATGCATGTGGAAGCCCAGATACTAGATTACTCGTACTCGGGAAAGTCCTCTCAGATTTCTATACATGAAACACGACAAACTCTGAGTGAACCTGAGATGGAATGTTTTTAAAATGGTCCCACACGAAGCAAAGTGTTGAAAAGTGACACCAATATTACAGTGTACTGGTACGTGTACTTGATTCTCCACGTAGTTAACCTGTGTACATGGTGTGTTTCCCAACTTCGTGAGCCAACTGTGTGCAGTGGCGTAACTTAAAGGGGCAAGCCCCCCCCGGCCTGTGCCCTACCCTACCTCAGAAATTAGAGAAGGAAAAAGATCTGGTGATAATTCATCTAAAGTAATGAGTGCTTTAAATGGGATCGCATCCACGGAGTGGCCCTCCTCCAGAAAATGAGTGGCCCCTTAGTTAAGAGCCCGGCTGCAAATTGTACTCTCCATAGCTCGCCGCGCCACTGCATACGAAAGATCAAGAGCGTGAAAGTAAAAGGTCACGCATCGAGCTTCCGGAACCCTCGCGCGGTCCACCTATGGGAATTTTACATCGGGCCATCCTATCACGTTTGATCATTTTTCCGAAGAATGGTTCCCAACTGAAACCACCCCATCCGGCAGTAATATATAGGAAAAATCACCTGGAAATGCGTAAAAACGAATTTCATTAACGACCTTTCACTTCCGGCGGTGTCTTACCTAGGTCTCGATCCTTGTTCGTTCACGTTTGTTGTCACCGTGCTTACGAGAAATCGAGATTGTACAACGTTGCAAAGATTTTACCTACGTGCAGTCGATGGGTTCTAAAATCCGTTGAGTTGACATGACGCAGTTCTTTTCAGCAAAGGTAGAATCTTCCGTAAAAGTTTATTACCTTATAAATTAAAAAGTCGGTAAAATGTTGTGATCTGTTTTTATTTTGGCTGTTACCGACAGACTACCATAAAACGTCAAACCGTAAATGTTCATCTGACTCTGACTACAAGATGCCACATTACACTGTTCTGCATGTACATGTATTTCAGATTTCTGGAAGTGACGGGTACATTTTTGGCAGGATATTTCTCTTTTGGGTCAGCTAATTTTTCAGTTTCTATAAATTGATACACTAGCAAATATTTTCCCAAGCTCTTTTCCTGAGTTGGATTTTTCAAGAAGTGACTGAACGAAAAGAAATTATACATTGTAACATTTTTTGTTGCTCTCTTCCGGCGGGTCGGCAAACTCGACATGTTCGGTGATTCGGTTCATTGCTATTTGCAGCATAGAACGTACGCATGAATGCACATACCGTACTTTACTCTACAAAACAAAATTGTCCTGTGCTTGATCTAGCTGGGAAGTTGAAGACTCGGAATAGGCCTACTACGAACTCTGAGTTGCACTCAATCATAGTTTGTCGATTGAATGTGATGACAGAACAAATATGCATCTGACGCAGGCCTAGAATCAGTAATGAGACGCTAAAGTACCTTCAGCTTAGCCTTGGATCCTCTGCAGTGAGCTTGACACTGTTCCTCGATATGTTGGCATCCGATCTGTTTTGCATGAACACTGCATGACGCGTGCCGCCGGGTTGGGGGTGGTGTAGCCCCACGTGAAGGGCTGTAGTCGCTCTCTTATTCAATCTGTCTCTTATCTGTGGTGGCGACAGATAAGAGACAGACCAACAGAGAGCCACTACAGCCCTATTTATGGGGCTGGTGTAACTATGTACCATTATTGAGCTACATGCATGGACTAAATGCAACCATTTTGCCCACTCATTTTCTGACACGCTTTGTGTATGCTCAGTGGACTGTAGGCCCTGCAGGAAAAATAGACTTGATGGCAAGTCGTTGGGTTGTCGTGTGCTGTCAACGAAATTCAGTAATTTTTAATTCAATCGTAATCCAGCCGCATAATTGGAGTAGTACAGGTTGCTCAGGTTTTAGAGGGGAGTTTCCTTTCGTCCCAAAACGCTTCCACGTGATTTATGCGTCCAACCATGGTCCGACTTGGCTTTTATTTTCCGTCCTAAAGCTTACGAAATACCCGACTGTCGGGTGTGCTCTGTGTTTTTTTTTTTCACGATGTGGAGGAAAGTTTGCTCAATGAGGTTTCTCCGAGTCCACTTCTCCCCATTGTTCCTGCATTGTATTCCCAAACGGTATTTCCATCTTGTAAAATAGAAACCGATTTTCTGGCAATAGAGGGAGAAATAAATTAATAAAATCCACGTGACGTTTACATTTTTGAGTCAGTTATTTATTTGGTAATTAATTTATCCCAACTGCAAAAGAATTCAGCCTCTAAGGGAAGCTACCACCTTGCGGCACACAGCCTTTCACATTATCTTAGACATTTATAATCGTATCAAACTTTTGGGAAGTTTCAATAAGGAATGCGGTTGATCCGTTTTAACATGCAACGGTGGGGGGTAGGGGCAGGGGAAACCTGCCCCTCCCCCGGAACGGATTTTTGCCCCACTATTCTCCCCTTTGAAGTGCAATCGGTATAATGTATGCACTATGAAATAAAACCACAATGTCGGACCGTGACCAAGGCTCTCGGTATTTTTTTCTCCCCCAACACCCTATTGATAAGCTCGAAGAGGCATTCGTTTTTGACAGCCCCCCCCACCACCACACACCAAAACCTGGATACGCCACTGACAGGCAACACAGTGCTTTGAATTTTGTTTCCGCGTAGATATTTCAATATGGATGTTACGTCTTCTCCTTCACAACAAGATGGAGTTATCGCAGGCAAATAACGAGGCTTCCCAAGACAGTGTCTCGCATCACAGTTCTGAAAAATCAAATCCCCTCAGCTGGAAGCCACACCTAAGCATATCATCTTCAGCTATTATTCTAACGTTAGAACCAGTGACTGAAAATTCTAACTTACTTGTGGAATACGGGCGATTCATAACAGTGCGCCTCCAAGAGTTTGCGGCGTGTTGGCCAATTACAACACGCGAAATCTGTCGATCCCTTCCAGACGCGCAATGGGTCGACAGATTTCGTGCACTGTGATCGGTCAACGCGTTGCAAACTCTTGGAGGCGCACCATTGCGAAACGCTCATATTCTTAAAGCATTTGCGCAGGGAATCTATGGATATATCAGTGAACCGCATCCTTAATGTGAAAGAACGCGCTTGTTGAGCCATCAAGCCAACGTACGCATGGCGTATTAAATCTGTATAAAAATCACAAGCGAGTCACTAGCTGCGGATGTTCTGCAATACGAGGAGAAATTTCAGGGCAAAACTAACATTTTAGTCCATACGTCTTTGTATATACTGAGTTGTAACACAAAATGGGACCAGTTTTCGCTTTCCTACTCTCTTCCGAAAAAAGAGAGAAAAAACTTGGCTTCATCTTTTTCAAATTCGCTCGATTGATATTTTTCCAAGTTTGAAAATAAGAGGATGTTTTCCAAGAGGAGCATCGAACGAGCATATTTAAGATGATTCATGCAAGGCGTCTTTTCGTTTGGCTTGAACACATATGCCTGAAATGATTCTCAGGCGCAAAAAAGAAGGGTAAAAAACCTGCATACGAGTCCGCCTCACGTGGTCCGCCTCACGTGAGCAGAGATACAGGATGTCGGTCTTCCCATAACCTCCAAAACTCCCTTCTGTACCAGGACAGTTGGTGATTATTAACAAAGAAACAAAAAGAAGAATATATAGCTAGCCAAAGATGATATAGATCTGTTCTTGCAAAAGATCCAAAGTTCTAAATCAACAAATTCCAGTCATTTTGAGAAAATCTTTAGGGAAAAGTTCCTTCCTGCTTTAGAAAACGTCCGCCTATGAGTGGAATGATCAAAACCCCATGACTATACCATTAACCGTTTATAGAAACAATACATGTAATACCGTACGCAGGAACTTATCTGCCTCCATTGCAAACCAAGGAAACAATGAGGGCAGTGTCAGTCTTAAAGTGGGACGGAAAATATCCCCTAGTATGCTAGTCCAAAGCGACCATTGGTATGTGCTGATCGAACGTAACTCCATAAACTTTGGCCTTAATTAGTGGAAGAAGAGACGAAAGTGATTAAGAGCAACTATGAGGACGCCAACTAATGACATCGTTAAGACAACAGAGAGAATTAACAAATATGATTGGTCTACCCTTTTGTACTATACTGTATCTCCGTCAATTATAATGTTTAGCTGAAAGAGCACCGAGAAGTATCAAACGCTGTCGGCAAAAACGTGTTCCCCTCGAGTGGCCGCTGATTGACACGTTTCATAATCAGGAAGATCATTACGGCATGCATAATGTCCCCCCTCCAAACGGAAACACGAAGCCAAATGACCGAGCTACACATCTAAGCCTAATTTGTACTTTTTCGACGGGGAGCTCAGGATTTCAGTTTTACATACCATCGTCGATCCCTTTCAACTTGTTCTTGGCAGCTATCCGCTCAGCCTCTCGCAGACTCCTCTCAGAAGCAAATGTGCTTATGTCTGCATCCACGTTGACAAAAGTACATGACTTTTAGGGACTCCATCTGTGTGGAAATAAGAGGGAACAATGTGACTCTAGACTGACGTTGACCGATTACTTTGGAGGGTCAACCTGGGACGGATGAAGGCTACATTTGTTCGGTATCGATATTTAATGGGTCAGATGCGCATGCACGTAAACTAAATCTACAGGTCTGAGTGTGGAGCCCATAGACCTGGCCTGCGAGACGCCGACGATCCACTTTGCGATTTTCGGATTTTCGTTTTTGTTGTGGATAGCACCATCGCACAACAACAGTTTTGACTTTCACTAACTCGCGCAAGCACACTGATGGGGCGCACTATGCATATACACGATCTGTAATCGAGCACTATCGTCTGAATTGGAACCAAGATTAAGGAGGCTGCAGTAGCTCTAAAATATCGAAAACAACGTCTGAAACGTGCCGGGACCCCACGCATGATGTTATTTCCAACAGAAATCTGCCGACGTCGGTTGATCGGCCGATTATTAATGTCAGCCACTTTACCATGTCCGCTAACCGTATCATTTGAGAGATTTTACGCAGCCTCACTAAAAGAACCTCCAAGAGTTATCCACACCCGAAGACTGTTTCTTTCCGTTGTTTTTCTGGGCCTTTCAGTGTATGGTGGAAACAGTGTGTTGGGTTTTGTCCCGTGTGAGGGCCTAGATATCCGGCAAGCTCACTTGTACGGGCGGATTCACCTCATGCTTTCACCACGGAGGAAGGCCTTGTGTTCTTCCTCCATGCTTTAACATTTCCCAGTCACATACTGGTTTATGTAGACCTGCTACGTGTACTTTTCCTCTCTGTCATGTCTGCTGAGGCCACGGTGAAGCAAGAGACGGCATCGACCAGGACAAGTTTGCCGGTGCGTTAGGCAAAAATGTCGAATCGACTCAAGTATTTAGCTCTAGTCGACTCGGGTCACAAATATTTGAGCCCAATACGATCAATTAAAACAAAAGGTCAGTTTGAGGCATTTTCAAATTTACCTCTAGATTACAAGTGTTTTGTTTTTTAAACAAAGAATGGGTGAGAAGGAAAGAATGTGTCTATTTATTTATCAAATATGAACACCAAATCCCTAAGAAAATAACACCAGCAAATACAACCAAGGATGTCGGGACCATGAGTTAGACTTTTGATGTTTCTTCTCCACAACATCATGGGAGCGAAAACGCATTCGCTTTTGCCCCCCCCCACCACCAAATGCTGAATACGCTACTGGCAGTCTCGGGGTCCACTGCCCGACACCATGGGGAAAAAGCTGGGTTCATCGTATCTAAAGAGAATTTGCATGACATGCGGCCGTCTTTCAGGTCAATCCTATTGATCTGCAAGGACACACATGAGTCGACCTATCATTGTGCACTTCCTTGCATGCGTATAGGCCTATATAGGCCTTTGTATATAAAATTGAGCCAGATCAATTCTTCATAAGGCAAGGTCATCCGAGACCAACGCACACCGGCGATTTATTGGACAAATGAAAGGGAAGGTCCAAGCATCGTTGGTTTCCACCTGAATCCGATATTTCTGCCGCTGATCGTGTAAAGAGACAAAATCATGGCCTCCTGCGGCGTCCCCCAGACACCCTCGACAGTCACCAGCGAGAAAGTGCACAAGACCTTCTGCATAAGTGCTGACGAAAAGCTGGACTTCTACGAGAAATGGGCCGAAAGTTATGACCAGGTCAGTAACGAAGCACACCCCACTCTACTGCCCGACCAGCCCTTCTAAATGAAGCTCACATTGCGCCCATACTTTGAGTTTCTTACTTTCCTATCATGGGCAAATTTCATAGAGCTGCTTACGCACAAACTTTGCTTAAGCGGAAAACAATTTGCTTAATAAACAAAGGTTACCAGCTCAAACTCTATCTTATAGTCATTCTAACCAAAAAAAAAAAAAAAAAACACCAGCTAAATACGATCCCAAAACAATATACATAACATGGAGTTTTGGCTGCTGACCTGATATATCATGTAAGGTTTTTTTTTTCACACTTAAGCAAATTTCATGCTTAAGCAGCTCCATGAAATTGCCCCAGAACACAGCTTATTTTTGGGCACGTTATTTTCTCCTTTTTAGGACGTCCAAAATTCTGGCTACGAGGCGCCTCGACTATGCGCCGAGGCTATTGGTGAAGTTTTGATGGACAAAAGTGTCCCCGTTATCGACTGTGCTGCAGGCACCGGCATCGTGGGTGAAGAGGTATGGGCTGTCTTCTCTTTGACCATCTCACAACTAGACTATTATAGACATTGTTACTGAGGCTGTCCTGACCCGGAGATGGTTGTTACATTGTGCTTTGGCAAACAAGCGAGACGGTGGGAGTGAGGTGCAACCCGTGGAAACTTATCGAACACACCCAATACATGTAATTTCGTTATGTATACATTATAGTGCCATTAATTAGCACATTAACACACACATCTACCAAAGTACATGTATTCCCATTCATAATTTAGACTTGTATCATTCAGAAAAATCCCCCACATTTCGTAAGCAGACTTCGCGGTTTCCCATTCTTTTCCTTAACCGTGTTTACGGGCCACTGTCAAATGACCTCCTTATTTCCTGCTACTCGACACTATGGTGTGATTTCAATGAATAAAACACCAGACTACCGACCAGACGAAAATGGCCAATATTGTCAAAGGTTCGCCCTGCAAAAACGACATGGTCCCAGGCACTATAGTCATTTGCAAAAGTTTAGGACCCTCCATACAAAATGCATTAACCTGGAGGAAAACCAAACTGAAACCAATCAATCATGGCAACTTGTATTTATTTTCAATGTGTAACCTTGTCAGCTTGGTTAAACAGTTATTTGAATACACTTTCACGATTTGAAATGTTAACGGTCTAATGATATTTTGTGTGCCCTCCTATATGATTACGAAGACCGGCTTATTATTATTTTTGTTTTTTACCAATGGTGCCTTTCAGACAAAATATCACACAAGACCCGCCTTCGCAATAAGTTTTATTCCAATGGGTATATAGCACTACACTGATGTTATGCACCACTGTAAAAACAATGTCAAGTAATCACTCAATGAGACAATGTAATGCAGGCCCAGTGACAGAAATACCAATCAAATTCCAGGTGGTCTTAAACTTTTGCAAAAGACTGTACTGGGTTCCGTACGACCGTTTAATGTACTGTAATCGAGCTGTCTCTTTTTACCTCACAAGTCCACATTTTCTTGCTCTTTTAACTACGCCTTTGCTATTTCACCTGCTCCTGTACTCATTTCTTGCTCTCTTCAGTACTCTTTTACTCAGTTCTTTCTCGTTCGTTCACTTAGCTGGTCATTTGCTCCTTTGCCCCTTTTGTGAGGACGACCCTTCGATTTCGTTGAGATTCACTTCAGAATATGTTTTCGTGTATCGTCCTATGTTAAGGCACTTTCTACTTCTTTTTGTCAATGTCTGTTGTTATCCACAATAAAACAGTTTACCCTATTTCAATGAATAAAAGAAACATTCACAGCTGCACAAACGTATAGTTATATGTTTGTGTAACAAACAGTGTTCATGCCTGTTCATAAACTTAAATAGACACCACAGGTGTACAGAACAAGTCACTTGCAGCGTCGTTAAATTAAATCTGTTGATTTAATTCGTTGATTTAAATCACTGAAAGAAATATCAAAGATAGTTCAAAAATTTAAAAATCACGTGTTCACATAAATGCATACATGTATTTGAAATACGTAAATCACATGCAAATTGGTAATATTAATGCCAATGTCTATTGTGCATGTACAATTTACATGCATGACATAACATTTATTATGATTTGCATAAATGTGAGCATTGATGAATACTTTCCCCAAAGGCTCTCGAACAATTTTACATGTTGTTCAGACTTCAAAAAGCGGCAGCTGAAAAGGCCACTCAACACAAACGTACAAAACTGGCATCTCTGTATGAAATTTGTGCATGATGTGTTGCCGGAAACAAAAGTACAAATGCCAGGGAAAATGGATGACAGACAATATGCAAGAACTGCTGGACCACTCAATAGACTAAAACAGAATCATGTTAAATGACAAACTTAGCTTCTTCTGTGAATTCTATACTGAGGCACGGAGATCCATGATGTGACATGTTTTGAAAAATTCAATACGCATGAAAATCAAGTACCACTATCCTGTTCTGCACACTCACACAGAGACACAAGTAAAAAGATGAATCGATTTAATTTTAAAAATCTAATTTAATTTTGTAAATCAAATCAGAAATTTTAAACAACAAAATCATGATTGCTTTGTTTTTCCTTGTGTCAATTCTTTCACTTCCCTCAATAAGAAACACTAATCACAAGTACTAGGACACGTTGGACATCATTATACAGAGAGATATTTACGCTTTCCTCGCATTCTCTATCAGCTGGCTAAAGTTGGCTTCGTTACAATCGATGCCGTGGACTACTCCCAACGTAGTTTGGACATCAGTGCTTCGAAAGGAGTCTACAAACGGCTTATCTGCAGCAAAATCGACAGCAACAAGATCCAAGACATCGCAGACGGTACGATAAGGTTGACTAATAGAGGGGAGTTCTTATTATTAACAATTGGCATTTAATAATAAAGACAATCATAATTCCCAACAGATCAACACAGAAGGTGATCATAATTTTTATTGTTTACAAGCTGGATAGGTTTTGTCATGCTGCTTATTAAAGCTGATTGGCCTTCAGTGAAGTTTTGAATTAATTTAAAATATCGGTGCTGACCTACATATGCTTCCATGGTTGAGCTCCAACCTATCTTAGCCAACTTATCGTAAAGAATACCTCTTCTTGTTACATTCTTGGCACTGCACTCACTCGGGGACTGGGCCTTTATTAACTGCTGCTCCAAAACTTTGGAACGCCGTTCCCGTACACATTAGAAGGGCTGACAGCTTGGCCACTTTTAAGACATTATTGAAAACGTACCTGTTCAAAGCAGGACTTCTATTAATTCCTAAGGGTGTCAGCGTAAAGGGATCACCGGGTGGTCGGAGTGTTAAGAGAGTGTCTACATTGTGTCAGTGTGAAGGGATCACAGGGTGCTCAGGGTGTTAAGAGAGTGTCTACATCGTCTACTTGTCGTAATTCTTTTGTGAGGGGGTCGTTTGTTGATTCTTTGATTTTTGAGTCTTGTTGTCGAGTGTTGAAATACTTTCATATTAACTTTTAAATTTTTACTTTTCGTTTCATTAACATGTGTTGAATATCATTTCGTTTAATGTTATGATGGAAAGCTTATTATAGAATTATATATTCATATATTTGCGCTACACAAGTCAATAAAGTATTTCATTATTATTATTATTACCCCTGCTCACTGGACTCATGAAACAGTCCAAATACCATCTCAACTCCCCTGAGAGTATGTGGCACGCAGTGCAGTCACTTCGGCAAGAAGCAGCTAAATCGACTACAATAACCACCTCTGCCCTTACGGGCACCAATTACCCCTGGATGGGGAGAAGCAACGAACGCAAATAAAATGTCTTGTCCAAGGGCACACGACCATGATCCAAGGCTGGATTTGAACAGGCAACGTGTGGTTTTACCCGCCAACTACGAATTCAATGCTCTTATAACTGCGAGGCCACCACCCACAGTCTTTGTTCTTTCGGTACAAGTGTGCCACAAGACAATAAGAAGAATGCTTCGGAAGGGACACTTTTGCTTGTGCGTAGACAGAGTCATTGGTCACGAGAAAATTATATTTGGCTCTGCATGTGAATGAATAAAGTATAATTTGAGTATATGCACAATATTTCTGAGTGTCTGATTTACAAGCTGCCGTGACATGTTTTGAAACGCGTCCAACAACAAAACAAATTCGGGTTATGCGTGTGCATGCGCATTTAAAACTTACAAAAATGCACGCCGTCCTCGTCATTCTACGTTCACTGAAATTTTGGCACTAGACAACAGAAAATAATTTCCCTTCCTATGTTCTTCAAGCTACGTTCCACAAGTTCATATTTTGACAAGTCTCATTTTCGTACTACCAGCTTAAGATCTGTGACTTCAATTTTTACAATTCCTCATACATGGAGGAGCTGACTCACTTTAAGTGTGTGCAATTCGACTTGTGCGAAAGTCCACTTGTATCGCCGTAACGTATCTCTAGCTCTAAGCAGTTCTCTTGGAGTCGTCTATTTTTCATACACTTTTGTACTTTCCATTGTCAGGTGCTTATGGTGGTCTCATCTGCGTTGGCGCACTTTTGTTGAACGACATCACTCACGAGGCGTTTCCCGAATGGAACAGAATCGTCAAAAAGGGTATTGTCAAAAAGTGTATTCGTACCTGCCACTGTAGAAAATGCCCCAAGCCCCCCCCCCAAAAAAACCACGTTATCTTATGAAGTATATTAATTTCGAGGATCTGGAAACCAGTTTGAAAATTCCCTTTCGTCCCTTGATCACGTAACATAGACACGCAAAAAAACTCTTCCCGATTTGCACATGAGCAATTAAGGTTTTCCTCTCCAACGGACATTTTTACTAATAAATCCATAATCATATCTTATTGAGAGTGAACGGCATCAAAGCTTGCACCGCTGTACATTTTCAACTGGCTGCTCACGGTTTTTTTGCATAATTTACACGCATGCGTGCATAAAAAATAACGAATTTATTGGTGAAAAGGTTCACGTACCTCACTATATGTTGAGGATGTGACCACGCACCTAGTAAGCTGAAATATTCCCTCTTATCAATTGCAGGCGGGTTCATGGTGTTTACTCTAAGCAAGATAGAGTACGACGATGATCTCCCCAATCACAGGGTGATCATTGGGGATGGCATCCAAAAACTCATTGACAACAACATCTGGGAGTTGGTGAACAAGACCACCATACCTTACCACAGTGGATATCTGGCCGACATGTTCACAATTCGCCTCCTTTAAAAAAGCAATTGTAGTTGTAATAAGCTCACGTTGTTTTTCTCCCAGCCCGAGGCAGACAAAAAAAACTCGACTGGGTGAAGAGGGGATTCAAAGGTTTACTTCAGTTCAATTTATTCCTGTATAATGGTAAGGCAGGTTCTTTCTGGTTTCTCAAAACAAAAAAAAAATTACCGGTACTGAAGCTGTAGGGCTTACAATTCCTTGATCTTGTCATTGAAATGTACTCAACAATTGCTGTTGTCTACATGTACAATTCTGCTTCCCATATGTTGTTTCTGAACAGTGCTGTTTCGTTTTCACCGATTTTGCTTTGAAAGTGATTTGTAATGATAGCATTTAGTAGGAGTACAAGTCTTAAAAAATGAAACAATTTCAAAAACAAAACAAAATGTCCATGGCAATGTAATGCCAAGTTTAATCAACTGTGTACTATTTGCATTCACGGATGTTCTCACTTTGCTTCTGCAATTTGTGCGTTATAAGTATTTGCTCGCACCTTGCATTGATGTGCGGTTCTGTTACAGACTAACGAAATTATGTTTCAAGCCAAACTTAAATTTTAAATGTGAGAAGGATTTGATGACACCATGCAACGTCTGCCTTCATTGAAGTCAATTCCTCGAAGGATAACCTAAATATTACTAACGAGCAGTATTTTGACAGTTTTAACCATGAGGGCGAAAATGTGACATTTCGAATCACAAAATTGTCCTTGTCAAGTTGCTGGTTTGGATAGCTCTGCCGCCTCGTGATCGTGGTTTCCATCACACTTGTCTTAAAAAGAAAGAAAAAGAAAAATAGTTGATCTCTGCTACTGAATCAAGTGTACAGGTTCTTACATGCAGTGTCCCTCGGGAATTTGTTCTCACACCTGTCGTATCTATTTACATAAATAACAATTTAGCCATTCGCGCTGGTGGAGGACCATGGTTGATTGGTTGGTGTGTTCATATAGCGCATGCGTTCGCCCTTTATGCCGTTAACAGAAAAGGGCACTAGTAGAAACTATAGAGGGCGCAAGGTCATACCAGTGTCGCAAAAATAATTAGGTAATAACTCTGTCGGTAAAAGCTGGATAACTGTAGGTGCAGGCATGTATGTATTTTTCTATTTCAAAATATCAGTGTATGCTGACAAATGCTACTCTCATGGTATCACAGAACAAAACCAAACAAAGGTTGACCAAAAATTTGAAATTTATATGACTAGTTGGCTCATAGACTTTAGTGAATGATTCAACTCGAGTCTGACTTGAGTCGCAATTTCTGGCAACTGAACAGGTAAATGGTCAAGTACTAGACTCAAGTCCAGCATGCAAATGAATTGACTGGTCTGGAAGACTGGACTTGAATGAAAGCTAATAAGACTTGATAAAAAAATAGCTTTGCACGAAATATTTGCAATGACTTTACAGTGCTGGTTTATCAGATTCGTGTCATATTGCAAATACTGTATCCTATATGCATAAGAGCAAGTGTCGACGTCTTTCCTTGTCAACGTCTGTTGTCTTTTTTTTATGGTACAACAAACATCATGTCATGAACTCCAACCTTGTGGCTCTGTAGCATGTAATTCTAACTCGGAACCAGACTCCAAATGCATTTCTCAATGCATGGTTTCAATTATCTTGGCAATAAGCATTTTGCAAGTTAAATTCGAATAAACTCTTTACATTCACGTTAACAATTTGAATTCTCTAGACTAAAACCACCATTGCAATACCTTGTGATTTGGCCAAGTTTTTGCTTTGTTACATAAGAAACTCCTTACAAAAATACACTGTTCTCAATGGATAAGAAGGATACAAAGGAACAGCCCATTCCAGGGATGATGGTCGCTTAATGCAAAAGCTTGCCCCCAAAATGATACACTGTAGCTGGGGAATTCATATCATATGTGCAATCAGATACCTCAGTGTACATGTATCAGACTTCATTCACATTTAGCTCACAGACGGCTTATTACTTTTTAGATGAGGCTCTTGGTGTAACGGCAGCTTTACGTTTATGGTCACACAGGACCCAACTTGCAGACCAGCTACTGGGTTGATTTTCCTCAAACTAGGCTGAATGAGCTAGGTCTGTCTGTGTACACATGAATTTTCAATGAACTTTACTTTCTACATTGGATGGTAACCACTGGCACCCTTTTTAGTTTTGCGAGGAATTTGTTTTGTATTCAATTATTTGTGACTCGAGTTGACTTGAGCTAGATACTTGTCTCAACTTGACTACACAATTTGACTCAACTTCTTTACCCTGAAGATTCGACTCAGCTCAACTGCACATGGTAATTTGACTTCTCTATTTGAAGACTAGACTCACACTAGCCTACATGATTTTAACCTAGTGACTAGAGTCACTAGGTAAATGACTCAACTTCAATCACAAAATTTAGTGACACATTACAACTAGCATGACTGGGCCTAGTCTGTGACATGAATATTATCTTCGCACCGTGGAAATTCTGAAAGACAAGTAATTTGTTCAGTCAAAAGAGGAGACTGGAATCTTGTGTAGACTGGAATTATTTTTCAGTAGCGGTACTGTAGGCCTAACTATGGTAACCGGGTACATGTAGGCTTATGAGGTAACGTTCCGGTAAGACCAGGTTGGACGTTATCTTCATTTCATTACGACTGAGTAGTACGGTCAGGGAGTCCACCTTGGCTAGGTGAGACCCAGCAAAACTCAGTCACTAGTTTGGGCCTATACATTAACTTCCGAGTGACAAAATACTAGTCACGTTATTTCCTAAAAACTTACCTAACACACGGGAAACAGTCCAATGGATGTGGTGACTTTTCTCATAGCTGAATGTCTGAAATATCTAGTGTTCTTTCAACTGTCACGATCGATTCTTGGAAGTTGTACTCTCCATGTGATGTTAACTGTGTTCTAAAACTACATGTAACTATGGGGGAAACTCAAAATGGCTGCCTAAATTCCGTTTTCTTACGCTATACCCCATTGGTCAAAAGTTTCTAGCGATTTTTTTTTATTTAAGACTAAAGATTATAAGAACACAAACTTACCCTTTCCTTATTTCTTCCAAATTTGTGGCCTTTGGTTAAGCTTGCAAGGGAAAATTGCTTGTAATCGCTTGATTATATTCCCAAATCACCAACCACGATTTTTTTACGATTTGGTCCTACCCTGTTGTCCACGGTGCAGATCTGTTAGGTTGAATAAATTTAGCATCACTGGATGCTGGCAATTACATAATTACACTACAAATTCATGTATACTTGTAAATTCCGCAACCACTCTTCTCACAGGACGGTGAATAAAGGATATCCATTATTTAAAACGCGAAAATAATCCTGGCGCCAACGCCATTTAGAGACACTTTGTTTCAGAATATTGTCGAAGTTAAATATCACTCCGCAGCAAATGAGGGCGTTCAGAGGTGATTCCCAAGATTTAGTAACTTTCCGAGACTCTTCTGTCGCAAACGACCGAATTGATACATACACACAAAAGTTACGCGATCTGAAAAGTTGTAGTGAAATTACAATTACAACGTTGGCACTATATGGAGGTCAGTGGATGAAGTTCGCTGTGATCCGACACGACAAAGGTCACATGCAAATCAGCGGTAGCGATTTCTTACGTCATATGAAGGTTGGGGAATTCCCTGAGCACGCGTCTGCATATTTTACTTGTCAGGTCTACGAGTCGGGGGGGGGGCAGTGGTTAGTTATTCGTTAAGGGTGTATACAGAGAGCGGTACAAAAACGTTACATCTGTTTCTTGCTCTATGGTCAGATAAAGTATCAAAAGACAAAATAAACTCCTTTTGCAGATTAATTAAGGCTAACTAAGTGGTTTAGATAATCGCTTTGTGAGCCAAACTTAAGTGGTTCGTATCCTAAGACTGCACTTGTAATTCAAAATCTACTTTTTTCCAAGTGTCAGCATGATGTTGGAGTTTGTGTGTGTTTGGAATTGTGCAGTCTCCACAAACAAACTGAGGATAATTAAGGCTTGCTTGAGCGAATTGTGATGCAGGAACAAAAATCACAGACCTGCTATGGCTCACCGCCCTTAAACAGCACTGTGAAGGGAAAATGCATAATGTAAGTTCTGCCAAGCACTCAATGGATAGAGTTCATTTGAATTATAAACACAGGTCAACATTTCCACATGCACAAGACACCTGCACTGCATCATGCATGTGCATAGATATGACACTGACAGCTTGTAACCCATGAGCCTTTTTTTCAGCACACAAGCAGTGTGTTCAAAAATATTATTTTAAATGAGGGAACTGTAAATCAATGCATAAAAGATTTAAAAAGTATTACAAAGTATACAGACCGATAATAAAATAACAACCAACCAGTAGTACATGCACAAATACCGACTCTTATATGTTACATGTTGTACTTTCCTTTATAAATGACCTTGGAACTTGCCAAACCATACAGACGGGCATGTTTCTCCTCTTGTACCCTGTCTATTTACCTTTGTTTATATTGCTTAAACTCTACATTGGGCTGTATTTGGGCCTTATCTATGTAAGCTGCACAGCAAACAGGCATGGTGCCCACAACGGTGAAAATCTCCCATTAGGTCTTTGCACAATGTGCCTTAACTGTGTAGGATGTCTGTTTTACCAAATACAGGAACTCCAACCAAAAACTGCAAACTTATGTACATATAATTCTGAGATGTATTCAGTATCCACCCATAAAAGTATACTAACTCTTTATTCAGGAATATTAACACAATGGCCAATAAGTATTTATAAATTAATCTCTAAATAAAATTTTAAAGGCTGACAAGTTTCAGGGAAACATTTCAGTTAGAGCACTCTCAGTTTTGAATCCATAAAAAAACTGTTAAGGAATTGATGCTTGCAAATTTTCACACAATTTTTGATTGAACGAAGTTATGCTACATGGTAATTAACTGGTGGAGTGTGATACTTTTACTTCAAAATGAATTTTCAGTGTTATTAAAATACAGGGTAGTTTTGGAGAAGGGCAGTAATAAGAAATAAGAATACTGTTTGACAATATTCACAAATGATGTCAACATTCTCCTGTGATGCTTTTTAGCATAAGGTTAGAGTCTTCAACAGAAGTTTTCTTCACTTGTCTACATGTAAACAACATAGGTACATGTTAATATGGCTGGGAAGTAATGTCACTGGCTACGGCTACTAGATACACCGTGCCTGAAAAACTGGAGCCATAGCCGCAAAAAAAGATGATTTGGGCACAGTTTCTAACCCCTTTCACTCGGCCATCTCCTCCTTGACTAGGGCTGCCAACCTCTGCATACCCTGGAGAATAAAAAATACACACCAAAGCACAAATCAGTGCACAAGCATCTACCATGGAGAACTACAACACTACCCTACAACCCCAACCCCCCCATCCCCAGTGCACACACACCCACTCTCGCAAAACTACATGTATTCAACATGGGCAGTGTTGAAGGGTAACAACTGGGCGACATTCCTCTCCGCTCTGAGCAGAAACAAAAGAGGGCTTATTTTTAGATGAAATGGACAGTATGTGTACTTTGGGACGACCTAAGGGCACAGGCATGCAAGTTTATGCGCCTTTGACTCAGAACATGCCGAGTACGCACAACAAATTTATTCTGGAGTGTATGGTCTTTGCTAGACTTGACTCGTCGGGATCTCTGTGATGTGTTCGTTTATGCCTTTGATACATATCAAGACCACATGCTGTTACTTGCTTCACGCCCTCTTGTGTCCACTTATTACTATGAGTTCAGTTCAGAAATCCGGACTTGACAAAACTGCCAACCGTTTGTACACAGCGAATTGGCTCATCTACTTGATTTTACGTCGTTCATACCTGTAATATAATGAACGAGTCTACAAGTCTGACTACTTTGATTGGTGGAAATTCCGTATACATTATACAAGACCATGTCATTCATATGCAATTATGAACAACTACATATTACCGACGAGGGGTCCGATTGGCTTAACCGTCAAGTCAGACTTACTGACTGGTGACGTATGACACATGTTGTATAATAAAGGCTATCAAATAAGGGCGCCTTATTAGGGTTATGCAAGCTGCCGGGCCAAGCGCGCCGACCATGTAGTGCGTACTGGCTCAAGAGATGGATGACTGGGAAAGAGCAGCGTAAGTCCAACTTGATTTATGTCTAGGTATTTGCGTGCATGCCGAACGCTATAAAGAACCCGGTTGGAAAACTTTGTATAAGTCTGTCTTTCTCTCTTTCGCGGTGAGAGTGCACTTCAACTCAGGACAGATTGTGTTGACAGATAGTATCGTGATCTGTCAGTGGATAAAAGCCTTTTGAAACACAAGAACCAAAAACTGTGCTTTTTCTCAATAAATTTCTGTCTTCAAGCATGACAAAACTTGTGTTTTTTGTCCCCATTGAGAACACACAAGAGCTACTGTTTGTCATGCAAGTGTTTCATATGCAGTTCATTGTTGGAGAAATTGGATATTCATATGTAATGGTTGCCATATTTTATTTGTATTGAACAATATATTCAGTAGCTTTTTTTACCAGTTGTCTTAATGAATATGATATCAATTTGATTTTTCTCTTGTGGGGGGGGATTAATAATTGCATTGACTTAAGAGGATTCTGCTTTTCACGTACCTTTCTTTGGCACCACATGTCAAGAAAAGCTAGTATTTTATAAAGAAGATCAACTGTAAAGAGTGGCAATGACCTCTTTGGGACAAATCATGATGAACAACTTTGCAGATCACTTCGGTATTTTTGTGATCCCATCATAACCATTTGGCACAGCAAAAATAGGTCCATAAAATTATAAAATAAATTACAATGCACACTGTTTTTGAGGAATTTGTCCCTGGAAATTCTCTAGGTCGAAAATTCCAGTTGGGGTTGCTGGCATGTGAAGAGGTTTCTTCCCTTGATCGGAGCCAAAAAGCACAGGTTGGTCAGAAATGAGTACCATTGAATTAATTAACTAGAGACGTCCTATTGCAAGAAGCTCGGAGAGTGGATTTTTTAAAAGCACTGATAATTCATTAATTGTTTTTCATGTAATGTAGATGTTATTGGCTTATGAAAACAGTACCTGGTCCATTTGTTCCGGTGTACACAGCGAGTAAGCGGCACGTAGATGTGACGAGATCCTGTCACTCTCGGGGTAGAAGACACTACCGGGCACGAAGAGGACACCCTTGTGTCGCGCCTTCTTCATGATCAGGTCGGTCGTGTCGCGGATCCCCAGGAGCTTCAGCCAGAGGAACATACCACCACGGGGCTTGTGCCACTGAGCTAGGCCTGGGGACACAAAGGCAGGGGAACAAGCAATGCTAAAACAAGACATTTTACTCCAATTAAATTAGTCCAATCTGTTCCAGTCATGTCAAGTTCAAGTCGAGTCAAGCAACAAGCCAATTTTTCCAAGCCACGTTAAGTCATGAGTCCTGACTCTCATGTTTGTTTAAAAGTGTAGCTTTAGCCATAATTAATAACCAGGGTACATGTCAATTTTTTTCGCGAGTCAAGAAAGAAAGCCTTAAATTCCAAATTCATAAAGATAATTTCATGAAAGTGTTCCTAATAAAAGTCATGCAGTTCAGATGATACCGTGAAAAACAGATCAAATTTGACAGAACAGATTTCTGCAGAAATCTGCCAAGTTAACGCCTACATGGATTTGCAGAGATATTGCATTTGAATTGTATTTAGCGCCGACAACAAAATTGCCTTAATGACGCCTGACCTCTCAAAAGCATGATCTTTAGTTTACTAGAATTAGCAAAAAAAATTGAATTTGGAGAAAAGTCAAAGTCGGTAAGGCCTGGACAGTTTATTGATATACATGTAGATTACCAAGATGGCTCTCTAAAATATGAAAAAATTCTGAAAACCTTTCCTGATGGACATAATGGTAAGCATGTGTTTAACTGATGGCTTGAACTTGTGGTGATTTCATGGCAGGAATGCCAAGTTGCTCACCTCTTAACCACCTGTCTGCTGACTCCATGATCATGTCTCGCCGTTCCTCATAAAACGCAGCCACTTTGTCGGTGTGGTTCAGAAAGCCCTCCATGCCCCACTGTTCTAACAGCTTGAAAATCAGCATCTGTGGGGGGGGGAAGGTGGACAAATACAATTAGGGGAAGTCAGCAACCAGGAGGTAGTGTCTGATTCAGGTATTTAATGGTTATGGCTGCAGCTTTGCCACGAGAGCGCTAGGGTAAAAAGCAGTAGCCACAGAACAACAGTGATACTGACAGGGTCTGAATTGGGTTATTCCTGTATGTGTGACCAACAGACACTGAAAAACAGAGCGAGAGCTTGTCTTTTCAAGTGAACTGGGAGACGCAACGCCTAATAACCTGGCACCTGACCAAGGGCTAGCTTGTGGATCAATCCTTGTGGCCTGATGAACCAGAGAAACATGACCAAAGCCTATCTGCATCATGGAAACGTTAACAGACAACATGGCGTAGTAAGCTGACCTGTGCCATGCCCCCTGTATGCAGCACCGACGCCTGCATGTGCATGTTGACTCGCTGCAGAAGGTACTTGGGCCCCGTCAAGAACCCAACACGCATTCTACGATAAATAGAAAGAATTTCAAGAAAATTTCTGGCAAAGTGGATTTTGTGAAGAGAGGGTGCCAACAAATGAACAACAAACACAGAGAATCCAAGTAACTATTGACTGGGTTTTTCAATATAAATTTCCATCTGGATGAACACTGGGTAAGTTTAATAAGGTCGTTTAAAAGAACTAGAAAGATGGAAAGAAGGAGAATCCATGAGTCAAAATAAAAACCAAATGGCATGGATTGCTATACTATTTCTGGTTAATTTAGTTTGGTTCAATGTTGTATTGCGCCATGAGCATCACTTCTTGGTGGATACTGGCGTGTTATAAATTTTCTGTATTCTTATTAGCGTGTGGTAGTGGAGTCCATCAAAAGTTCTCACAAAAACTCGTCACAAATCCATGACAAGTCTCATCTACCCTTGAGCCAACTCACAATCAATAGCGTAGCTTTAGGTTCTGACTCTATTTCAATTAAGTTTCTGTACTTGTGAAAAACATCCAATTCTGAGCAGAACTGTGATGGAGTCGATGGCAACACTGACCAAATGTAAGTTCCAGTCAAATCGTGACAAAATCAGATGACATGTTTCCTCACCCTGCTGATAGTATCTTGGAGAATGAATCAAACCTGAGGACACGCCCATCAACGTCCATTGAGAGAAAACTCGGCACCTTAGGCTGTGGTCAGGGAGCAAACAATAGCGTCAACTACCATGCATTAACACGTCACTTACACTTCTGTCCGTTATATTAACGATTACACATACACTAAAAAAATTGTTATTGCATTTAATTCAATCACGACAGGTCAACTGCTTAAAATATACCAAGGTGATTGGAGCAACTGGACATCAAAGTATGATACTCAGCCCTCACCTTATTGAATTGAATAAAGTAATAGGGATCATCTTCCATGATGATCATGTTGTATTTCTGTGCTATGCTGTAGATGTCTTTCTTCCTCTCTAATGTCAAGCCTGCCCCTGAAGGATTGTCACCGTTGGGCACCACACAAAGAACCCTTGGGATGTCAGAGCTGGGAACAGACAGACAACCAACACATCAGGGGCCCACTTAGCAGAGGTGCTCAGCATAGAAATTGTCCCAATCACTTGGCTGTGGCTTGAAATTACTGATGACTCTATGGGAACTGGCTGCAGCAACTACCATAGACTTGTGCGTAGTTTTAAGCTGTAGCCCTGTAATTTGGCCAAAGCCTGTTCAATGAGCAAAAACAGGTTAACATCCAATCCTTAACACGTTAAAGCCAGGTCATGCATGAAACAAGTCCAATACTCGTCACTTTTACAGTGCTACAACAATGGAGTGTGACTGAGGTATTATAATCCCACAAAAGTCAAGCAGCCAGACTACTGTGTGACTAATCTTTTGTAAAGTTGGTTATCTACCCGTCTAGTTTTGGGCACCAAACTGAATTCACACGACTTTTACTCTCAAGTGCAAAATAAGAGTCCCTTTGAAATTGAACGGAGACCTCAAACTTGCCTGGTGCGATAGTGGGGTCCTTGTCAATACCTTGTGAAGTTTTACGAAAATTTCGGTTAGCTGCACCATAATTACACTGGTCCAAATTTTCTATAGCAGCCAATGCACTCAGGGTTCCACTCTGCTTTGGAATGTGACAGGAAGATGGCGTACAATTTTTATAGTGCTTTACGGAATTAACTGTAGTAGTTAGAACAAGCCGGAGAGCCAGGGGCCAGAAGAAATGAGTTTAAGGCAGGATCTGTCAAACTCACGACGTGGCTACCTTTCACTCTGGCCTTCCTCTGGGTCCCACTGCGACATGACTTCCCGGATTCGGTCTGGTACCATGCCATCCCCATCCACTTTTATGGTCAGGAACTCAACCCCCAGTGGCCGCAGCTGTGGAGAGTGTTACAAGATGGAGTGGGCAGGAGGGATGAAGACCGGAAAAGGGGACAATTCAAACAAAAACGACCACTGAAGACTGACACTATGAATATGAATACTGCAAAGTTCACAGAACAGAGCATGACCTGCACAATAGGGTTTCATTAAATATTATCTCTAACCCCCCCCCAAGGGTTGCTGGCCCTAACCTTCCCCATTCACACAAAGTTAAACACCCATATGGGATTTTGTGCACATAGGCTGTTGGACTTTGTTCTTCTGAGGTATGCCAAACCCAATGCAAAAGCCAGCTGTTATGGGCCTACCAGACCTATCCCCACAGAATTAAACACTTTACTACTGTTTAATTCTGTGTGGTTGGGGAAGATTAGGGCTAACGTCGCAAATATGGTGAAATTGGAATACAGGAAACAGACTGACTTACAATGGCCACTGTTCCCGGATACAGAGGGCTGGATGTCAGCACGTTGTCGCCTTTTGCCAACAACATTTCACAAGACTGTATAGATAAAGCAGGCAGACAGAGGTGAACATGCAAGCTCTTTCTCAGAAACATGAAATGACCTCAAATGGGTAGAGACTCTAAAGTCTGACAAGAGTTTCCCCCATGCAAAAACAATCTGGCCAAAAGTATTCACACACTTTTTTTCCCTCAACTTCCAAAGTGGACCTTTTGTGAAGTGCCTGTGGAAGGCTCCCAAACTAATGAACTTTTCCAACGACAATTCTGGGGTGACTGTTCTTCTCACCGTGCTGAGGGCATGCTGGCTGCCCGTCGAGACAATAAGGTCCATTTGACTGTCTTCGTTGGAACTGTCTAACGTTGGGGGGTTGTGTATCTTCATTTGCATGTCGATGAGCCAATCTCGCAACTCCGGTAATCTTGGGGCAAAAAACAGGGCAATATCCTTGAAGCTGAGCTGTCGATGAATTTGAACCCACCAATTTCTTGACCATATTTGATACCTTTAAGCTCACACCCAGAGCTCTGCCAATTTCATCCACAAAATGCATACATGTACTAGTAACAAATCCTTCATCATCCCCAACCTTTGAAAAACCTTAAAAATCTATCAAAAACCCAGTAATCTACAAAAAAAGGAATGCGACTCTAAAAATTCTGATGCTACAGCCAAATTCTTTATACCCGTCATTTTCTCTTCCATATTCCCAACCTGCAAGCAGTGACTGACACATTTGATGTTTGTGTAGTACAGAGTCAGGGTAAATTCTTAATCAACCATTACCCTACGGAACCCCTCAAAGTCCACCAACAGATTCTAAATAAAGCAATTTACAGGATAAAGGCAGGTACATGTACTGCTCAGCTGCTTTAACGAGACAAACACAGAAGCCTTTTGGCCTGTTTTGTCCTTTCAATGATCCCCTGCCGACAGGAAAGACAGTAGTGAACGTATACATGTAAGCTTTACAAAGCTTCCCAGCAAGAAATTGTGACATACATGTATACCACTTGAAAGGTCTACGTGTTTAAAAATAGAATACTGTTATTGTTCAATTTCAGAAGCAACAACTGTATCAATGGGTGGTTTGGTTTGGCGTTTCAAAAAGGCACGGTAGTTTGACAACAAAGCACCAATTGTTACACCCCTCAAAATATGATAAGCGTGTGAACTGGACCATGGTACCCAGACAGGGTCGATCTCATGGGGGTACACATTGGTGTATTATTTGAGCAAGCATCCTGTCTGAATGCTGAACTTGGAGTGATTCTGTTTGCTCAGCCAAAATGGAGCCCACAGTATTGATGCATCTTGACGGCATCACAGAGTATATATTCATGTATGTTCCACTGCCATCATCTGGTCCTGAAGTTCAGGCTTATACCTACTCGGCAAAAGGAGCTTCTCTAGACACTCACCCTGGCGTGGCTGTATACTGCAGAGCTTTCTTCATCTCAGAGGCATTCAGATGCATGTTAGTTCTATCCCTAAAACGAGAAACACATTGGAAATACATGTACATGTAGGTCCAAGCTACGCTCTCCTTCTCTTCAACATACATGTAGCAAGGTCTACGATTTCCTCAAGCGTAAACGAGACGGAACATTTTTTAAATATATACTTACTATCTTTCTGACAAGGAAATCTTTTGCTATCAAAACATTTTTGCTTGGAAATTAAGCTGGCTCACTGGGCTCTATCTAAACCTATCAAAGCAGCTCTCGCAGATTAACTCATGAGAATGCTTTCCCTGGAGATAGAAAATGGTCTTTGTTCAATTTTCAATCCTTGAAATCTATGTGACCATTCAAAATCTGTTGAAAGGCACAGAATGACCCTTCAGGATCTTGCGTTTTGGAAGACATAGAGAGATTAGAAGCATTAAAATGAGCACCAGTTCTGACATACACGTACTGTAGTGTCAGTGGGGAATTCTGTCCCACTTTGAGAACCGACTTACATTAACTGGAAGGTGGCCTCTCGGAACGGGAATTGCTCAACGTTGGGCAGGCCGGTTGCCATAGAGATGGTGCCTGGTGGGCTTTGCTGGAGGATCTCAGCTAAAAAAAACCGAATCCACAGATTGGTTGAATGTGAATACACTAGACAATGCATCCATTCCCATTGGTCAGGATAAGTTAACCCTAACCCTGCCGGATGCAGCACGGTGAAGCTGGTGTAAAAGACTGATGCACTTTGTTGCACTCAACAGAGGACGAAAAAAATGACCTAGAGCTAGCCCCATTGAAAATTGCCACTGTTGGGTTTTCTGGTGGCTGGCAACCGAAGCCATTTGGCCTTAGGATAGTCAAATTTTTGGATCTTTTTACACTGGGCATGCAGGCAAGCCACTTTGGAAAATGATGCAGGCTGATGTGCCTGACAGGGTTTAAAACCAAAATGGAGCGAGAACAACAAATTTTCATCTGAATGTGTACAAATCAAATGTCCCTTTGTTATTTATCGCAACCTACAGCCACACAATTTTCATTATGGTTTGAACAGTTAATCAACTGACGTCTTGAAGACATTTTGAAAGCAACTGAACAAAGTGTAGACTATTTTCACAAAATGACCAACTTCAGATGCAGGGTGCTGCTCAACCTTTGAAAGGAATTAAGTGATCATTCAAGGATTATGAATTGAAAGAGCTGCTCCCCATACTACCTGCCGGGCTCTAAGATATCTTGGTCTACTAATAAAGGATGCCGAAATCCTGGCCAAGGTCCAGAATGGATGGCTACCCTTTTGTTAGCCTTGTCAGCTCTATACCTCATTGTCATAAGATGTACTTATTACCAAAATAATTGCCCACTTGCAAAACATGGAAGTGTCTATATATCCACAAAGTTTCAATACAATTTGTCATTGGTCAGCTACATTTAAACGGGAAATCCCCTGAAGTAACAGAAATACATGTACATGTACGTACCTCCACCAACAAAAAAATCAAGCTAACAACTTACTGAGTCCTCTCAGAGGAGATGGGCGCCTGGCCCTACTGACAGCATTGAGGAACCGGGCGTAATTCATTTTAGGAACAGAACGTCTCACTGGTTACTCAGCAGTTTTCCTGAATAGCCGACACTGATACGTTTCTCACACGCAGTTCTGCAGCAAAAGAGAGACACGGCTGATCCAGGGGACTTGGACACTTTATCTTTGTCATTGTAAATTCGTACTGACGAGATGGAAATAGACCTAGCCAAAATCACCCAATGATACGGATCATGAAAAGGAAAAGTGAAACATCCTGGAATTTGGTTTCAAGTGGGGAGTAGAGCAGTAGTTTATTAGCACCAGCTTTCATAAAAAAGTACATTTACATGTAATTTGTGACCAGATGCTGGCAAAACACACACTTTAGTTTTTTATTTCTCAAAATAAAGGTGTAGGGTAGCCTAACTGGGGTAAGTGAAACACTCAAGCAAAAATCTAACTGTTGTGACAAACTGGTAAAAGTGTTTGATGAAATGAAGTTCACTTCAATAACTTTACATGTGTGAATTTTGGAACATCTTGGGTATTACTGAATTAATTTGCACATCAAGAGAGACACACAGGCCAAACTACCCCATCTTTTGTCCCACCAACCCAGCCACTAAGTGGGACAGCCATATGGGATGAGTTGAACACACACAGAAGCGTGTAAAACACTCAAGAATATCAGTTTATAAATGTTCATTTCAATCACAAGAATGGTAACTATACTTCTCCATTTCTAACAAACATGATTTACATGAAGGCCTACATGTGCATGTACTTGTGACAGATAATAATTAGAATTCAAACCAAGAAAGCAGTCATGTACATGAGTTTGGAGATTATCAATTTTTGCTGAGAAATGCGTCAAATTTTGAATCACAAAAGGTTAGGATTGATAGTGACTTTCTGGAGAAAAATTCATAAAATGATGGCTTCACATGTAAGTGATGGACACTGTTTTAGTCACCATTGTTATTTCTTGAAAATGTTTCCTCTAGTACACGTCTGGGAAGTGCAATTAATCAGCAACAGAAAACAAAAGTCAAGTGTCCCACTAACCAAAATATGTCACTCCAAGGTGCCACTAAATATTACCTCAACTTACTCATGGTTGCAATCCCAGCCAGTACTATTTGTATGTACATGTACATGTACCAAGTTAACCAGCACAGACACAACTAAGCAAAATCAACATACACACGTACATGTAGGCCCATCGCTAAATACAGTTTACTGGGAAAGAGCACCTACAGCCATCACAAGTTTGATACCTGGTACACAAACCCAAAGAGAGTAACCTGCAAAGTGCAGAGTATTTCACAAGTAAAAGCTTCAATATTTTCCTGGTTAAATTTGACTTTTCATGATATTATCACGCTGCTGATAAGTCATAAACCATGGAGGAATATGAAATGTAGTTTTTATTCCTCCTTAGGTATTGTAGGCCTAGGGAAAAATTAGTGATGTCCACAAACATTAAC
This sequence comes from Acanthaster planci, assembly GCF_001949145.1. The sequence continues at coordinate 1,170,075 of NW_019091378.1, read as the reverse complement.
AAAAGCCACACAACTTTAACAAGCCTTGGGCCCTCTAACTGAGGCATTAGAACTCTTTTTTTGAATTTTGGACTTATTGATCCATGGAGGACTTCCTTCATGACTGGTCATACTAAGAAGTTTTGACGCCCCAGTTATCATGGTTATAAATGATATTTACACCATTGAACGTATATCCACGGGTCACCATGATTCGCACACTTAGTACTTTGACCAAAATTTGTTCTTAAATAAACTGAATTTTTATGGTTTCATTCTCACTAGCTGAGTTTGAGCAAAATACCGGCACTACATGGATTAATGAAGAACATTGGGTGTCACCGAAGCCGCAGGAACAACGTCGTCTGCAAACAAGCCAGATCGGCTGTAGTAAATTTTAGGTCACTATAATTCGCACACGTACATGTACATGTACGTTGCAAATGTCATTTTATGGGGAAATGCCCTACAACATCAACCATACAGTTATTGACCATAATGTCAAAGTCATCTACAGTACCTAGGGAATCCAAAAGTTAAAATGTACATGATGTACTGATGTACATGTAGGTCGAGGTCTAGCCCAGGTGGACTCCCTGACCGTACTACGTCAGTCGTAATGAAATAAAGACAACGTCCAACCTGGGATGATGTAGGTCTCCCTTCTGTTATTAGAACAGGGCCCCCAATTCACAATCCCCAGTTGACGATATTAAAAATGGAAAGTTTTGCAAAACATGAATTCACTAACCTTGCTTAGGCCTACTTTATTTACTTACATGATGTTCACTGCAAGCACAGAACAAGGAACTGCAAGAATTAGTTCAAGGTTCCACTCCACTCAGTCATCCCATTCGGCATCGGTTAATGGTTAAAGTTCAAGGAAAGGCCTCACCATCGGCAAATTTGTACTTTCTATGAGTGCTGTGCGTTGGTAAACACCACGAACATGTCGTGCATTTTGGCGCCCTCTAGCTCTGCTACTTGATAAATTCATTCGCTGAGCCGGTGGGGGCTGGGCCGTTGTCATTGTCGCCGTATGGTTCGTGCTTCCTCAACAAATAATTCTGTTCGCTGTTTTTTCTTTTTACTGTTCAACTAACCCCATTTAAGCATCATCTGTCATAGTAAACTTATGTTGTTGTAAACTTTTCACAGTCAACATTTTCACGAGCATATATATATCCGAATATACAAATGGTAATCTCGAATTTGAAAGATGATCCCACCCTGTTCTCGGTATAATTATTGTCCGGTTCGCGCACACATGAAAATGGGGGGGGGGCTCTAATTATTTCTCTACGTTCATCATACCCGTGGTACGCGCAACTGACGAGAAAGAACCCTGAAATTTCATCACAACTTACAAAGGCACATTACAGATGTATTTACGTGCACATTGTCTTCGACCCTACCCCCACCGCATAGGTATTCACACAGACGCACAAAATGCCAGCACCCCAACCCTTTGTGCAAAACTGTTTTATGGATACCCCCACTGATGACGATATATATTATCTGCTATTTTCAGTTTGACAGTAAATTCTGAAATAAGGAGCCTCCGCTCAATTTAGTCTCCCGTTTATGTACAAGTCCATTTTATTCAAGAACATATGAGAAAGTAGATTATGACAATATCTACACGTTCATAATTGGATTTACAATGATGCAAATGCAACATTTACACACAGTCTTTTTTAAGAAAGAAATTCCCATGGCAATTGTCTATTCATAGAAAGTGATTCACGAACAAAGACAAAGAAAACTTAATACACATGTAAAATACTTAAAATAATGGAAATGAAATTGGGACACATTATTCAATATCGAGGCATTTTGTTTTTTAGCAAAACTTCCCAAAAGAAAAAACTTTCCACGACACTGCTGGCAACATTTTACATTTTAGCATCGACCTGAAGTTAAAACTTCCAAAGACAAATCCCATACAATTTGAATCACTGTTTGAGTCTGCAAAATCCCATTTTGCGAAACAAATCGCATTATATGCTCAAAACACAACTTGGTCTTTAAAAACTTTTAGAATGAGAATTTTCAAATGCCAGGATTACACGCAACAGTATCTATTTCAGTAAATTTCAGAAATGTACCCTTTGAGAATGGAAACTGCTCCTCCGATAGAAGAGATCCAAAACGTTAAACATGACAGCGAATCAAAACCTATGGGCCGATCAATATTATCAATCAATATCAATAGTGTCATTCTGAACGCATTTCTGCTTATTCCACTCTGAATCCTCAAAAATCCTCAACTACGCAACTTGCAAGACAGCTTAATGGCACATTTCTCCAGACCAAAAGGGTTTTTCAAATCCCATCTCACATATTACTGGCTGGTCTCAAAATCCTTCCAGCATGGGGTGAGATTGAATGCACACCAACATGTGGAAGTCTCAAGCAGTAAGTCACAATGTGGAGTGTACATGCCGGATCCAACAGTTGGGGAAACCAGAAAACCAGAAACCTCTGGTTAACAAAATTCCCTCTTTTTGCTGCAAAACACAACATCTCTACCCAAGAGTTCTTGACTGAATAATGCCCACTATACAAAACACTCCATGCACGTGGTACCCATCAAGAGTTGGGCTGTGAGTGTCCAAAAGTCCTGGCTACAGCTGGAAAAGACATGAAAACCTATGGAAATCATTGGTTAGTGGCCGAATCCCTATTCCCAATGAAATGCATGTTAGCCACAAGTTTTGGACACAGCTGTATTTATGTTGCATCTATTTTGGAATACAAGCTTCATCAAAGGATGGAAAAGTAACCACCAAACCAGTCAGACAGTCAAACAAGTCCTGTTGAAATAAGACACTTGAAATCAGTGTTGATTGATTTGAGGAATTTAAGGAACAAAACAGTACTTCCTCATTCAAAACAAATCAGTGTCAGCATGTTGTGGGACCAACAAACATTGCATTGAAGGGAACACATTGCAGCCTATTTGGTGTTACTGTTCCCAGGGAACCAAACCCATTTCCAAATGTCACACCGGAATAGTGTTTACTTCTATTTGAAAGTCAGTTGCAATCCAAGTCAGAGACCTTTTTCAAATAAAACTGGTTTGCTCCTGAATTCTTTGTATCCGATGTCTATTAGAACATTTTGCTTTGAGCTCAAACATGCATACAAGCATGGGCAGATTGGAAATTTTCAAAGAGTCGACACAAGCAACCACAGAGGTGTCACCAGAGCCAAGTTTAAGGTGAGATTCTGCCCTTAAACCCCCATCACACTCAAGCATGATCTTATTATGCGCTCCAAAAGATCAGGCCAGCGTGACCAATTGTGGTGTGATCTTGCACAATGCAGTGAGAACTTAGTGGGAACTGACAGCAACGTGGTCAAGGGCTTCATCCACAGGGAGGTTATGTAAGCTCAAAACTTATGTGGCAGGGTCGTAGTGGCTTTATACTGCAGTGGCAGGGTATTAACCTTGTGAAGACAGCAAACATGCATAGTCTTTGCATATCAGCATCGTTGTAAGATCTTTCTTTAGCGTACAAACGCAGCTCGATCCGGAAGAAGTTTATACCGTGCCCACCGGAGAACTGATGGGATGCGCTGTTTCAGCCAATTTATGTAAGAAACGTTTGGAAACGAGTCGACAGCTTGCTACACATATACCGCACATGTTGTATATGCAGCTAGAACGTATTACCATCGTATTGTGATCTTTGAGGTCGCAGTGCAGTCGCATTGAAGTCTTTTACATCGTGGAAAGATCCAATTGCATCTTAACAGAGTTGAGACTCGTGCTCAGTTTAATGATGCCAAGAATATATTGCGAACTTCATGCACGTGCAAGCAACGCAGTAACAACCTATTGCAATCTTGAAAGAAAAAGTTTTCTCCAATTTTCTTAGTTTCATCCGGTCTTTGCCACGTTTTAATGAAATTTCACAACATAGCGGGGTTTTCCTGGTAATCATCAAAGTGTGATGGGGGCCTTAGGGAAGGATTTCAGAAAAATTGGCGGTAAATTTCAAAACTTGTGCTGATAATAATATTCAATAATACTCACTGTAGACAGAATTTAAAAAACATGCAGTGAAACTGACCCTGAAGGAACGCATTTGCCTTAAACATGACCCATGGCATCAATGAAACAAAGTGACAGACATACAAAGGCAAGGGAAAAAAGACTACAGCGGAATCGCACTATTGAGCAACCGATAAGCAGCATCATATATCCGTGTGGTGACAGGTTTGTTCTCACTGACTCTACTGTCGACATCAGGACTATCTACACTTTGGCCTCTGCTGAGTTTTGTGCCTGAGCTACTCAAGCTCTGGGCTAAAAGCTGCTTGGTCAGTTGCTCCTGATGGTCATCGTCAACGATGATGATATCGTCTTCCGAATCACAGGAGCTTGGGAGAGACGGCGTGCCTTCCTTGCCCTGGAGACAGATGCTGACCTCTGCATCAATGTTCTCGAACTGCCTGTCACTGCAGTTGCTCTCGCGGTCCAGTTCGTCTTCGATCCTCCGCCGCACACTCCTGGTCTCTGGGGTGGCCGCGCGAATGCGGTCCTCCTTGGGGGGAGGCGGCTGTGATGAAGTGGGTGGGGCCGTGTCTGCCTCCATGGCAGGGGGCGAGGACTCACTGGAGGGGATGGACTTTTTCTTGGGGATGCGGTAGCCACTAAGGATGGCCCGAGAGGCAGGGCTGGAGGCAAACATCTGCTCCCTGAGGCGGGCTGCCTCCTCCTTCATCTGTAGCTGCCTTGGGGAGAGTGTTGTCTGCCGATGATGTCTGGCTGCTTGCCTGGTAGGCTTCTCCCGCATCTGACCTGTGCCTGCTTTTTCCCGAGGCTGTTTGACGTCCAGCTGAGAGGAGTCTGACCTAGCGGTCTTGAAGTAAGATGTTATCTTAGATTTTCTCTCTGAATTATGACTATATCTACCGTTCCTAGACTTACGTTTTGTTTGTATACTTTCAGACTGAGCTTCCTCAGGCGCAGTCCGTTTTAGATGTGCGTTCTGCCTGACTGTACTACCTTTGACAGAGTAAGGTAGTTCAGGGGTATGACTCAAAGACATCTGAGCTCTCTTGGGTTCACATCTCTGATATAACCTTTGATCTTTACCTTCCACCACTACACTTCTCTTGGAGTCAACCTCAAGAATTTGTGACTCCACTAAGGGAGTCATGTCAACAGACTTCTCTTCTGTTTCAGACGGCTTTGACAGCTCCGCCCTTGAGCTACTCCTTGAATCACAATAGTAACTTTCTGTTTCGGATGAAGACGAGTAATTCTCACTCTCTGACTTCATCTCGGAGCGGGAGATGTTGCTTACGACTATGTCCTCTACGAGCTTCACCTCCTCATTTGCCTTGTCTTCATCAACGCTCACTTCCGAGAACAGGTCAAACGTTGACTCAGCCTTCTCGGGGACCACGGCGCTGAGGGCAACGGCCTGCTCCGCAAACTCCAGGTCCTCTGGTGAGAAACGGGAGACGTCGCCGCTGAAGATCTGCTGCTGCTTCCTGAAAATGTCCTCCCGCAGCGAGGCCATTTGCCTGCTGAGCTTCTCCCTCTTCTGCACCATGTAGCACAGATTGCGGACCTGTAAGATTGAAAAGACAACACTCCTGTTGAGATGCAGTCATGTCAAGCACACATTACTGTAATGACAATGCTTCTCTGATGGAATTCAACACAAGAAAATGCTTACATCTGGAATTCATGGTACTTAATCGATAAGAGAACTTTTAATTGGTTAATCTAACATTTTTAGAACCACGCCAACCCTGTTGAGCATGCATCCCCAACATCGTGTCCAAAATTCCAGTCTCAGAGAGAGCCTGACATTAAGGGTAAGAGACTGGTAGAAGTCTGTGGAATATGAGTCAGTGCATAGAATCTAATACCGTACATTTGATTACTTCCCTTGTTCTAATGAGCACGTTGCCTTAATTGGTTTAAGCGGGCATGCACGATGTGTGATAACAGAAAAACAATGTTGAATAACTCAAGGTGCCCCAACAAGGTCAAGAGGTCAAACAGAGATTAAATTTGCAATATGAATTAGAGCTGTCGAAAGCAACGTATATCCAAAACACACATAACTAGCCTGTCATTTACACTACGGTTGACTCTCATTAAATTAACAAAGTTGCAGGGGCCAGACAAATTACTGTTATAACTAACCAGGACTTTATTATAGAAAAAAGTGGGGGGGGGAATAAATTCAAGAAATTGGGATTCACCGAATTTGTTCTTTACAACAGTATTTTGCTATAACAGTGATCTGTACATCCACAGTGGACTGTACTTAATTGACTTGAGCCAATTTGCCTCTACATGCAACAGTTTTTCTGCACTATTTACCCTGGTATTAACTTTCCTTCGTATCATTCATCTAAGCTGCCATGTTTTGGCATTGTATTTTGGGAAACTTCCCTGAGTAAAAGGCTCAGCGGGCCCGGTTACTTGGTCAGGCCCAGTGTTCTAGTCAATGGTGGGTGGCGCCGGGCGGCACCACCCGGTACTGTAAATTTCCGCCCGACTCTTGGGTTCAAATTTGCTGTGCCGCCCAGCACGGATTTTCCAAAAACATCAACAGAAATATTGCTGAAAATGTATCAATTTGATATTTCAAGTTTACAAAGTTGCAGTTTTGCACTATTTTGCAATTTTAAACAAGTAAAGACCTAAGAAATATATTTCTCACAACTCAGCAAAAAGCCTTATTGTAAACATGCCTTCACAATGACATGGGGGAAATCCCTCCTGGGATTCCCCTAAAAACCCAGCTATGGGCTGCAAGAGCTCCGCTCACTGCGCTCACTATTTGAATATTCGACCTTCAATTTCATCGAATATTCGGTTGTACCAACCAGCAGATTGTTGATCAACAAACCATATACAAAATCAGTTGCAATAATGCACACAATTGTACATTATAATCACTATAATAGCTTCTCACATCTAGGAGTATCTCCAGCCACAATTGAAGAGATGAACAATACTTCTTGCCCAGTTGAAAATTTCTATTCCTTTTAAATTGTTTAATGAATAATTTACTTTTTGTTGAAAGATTTCTGTCACTTTTCATTTAAATCTGCTTGAAACAATCCTCCATAGTGCATTTATTTTCCTTTAAAACAAAAGAAATGTTCCCTTCCTTTTCATGAATTTTGCATTAGAATATTCAAATTCGGAAAATAATATTTGATTATTCGATTATCGATTGAATATTCGGTTATTCGGCACAGCCCTATGGATAAAGCCGCTGGCTGGCAGCTTCCACAGGCACACCGCATCTTTGCTAGCCGTAGACAATCAACTCAAATGCAACCTCAACACTTCCAACAGAGATCGCTCGTCCTTACCCTCTCCAAGTCCTGGCGGAGGTGCACAAACATCCTCATCCTGGCATGGAGGCTGTACTCCTCGTTGTCACTGGGCGATTCCTCCTTCTGAAGGACGACGAGAGGCTTGTTGAAACCCGACTGACAGGAAGGAAACGGAAGGATCTCATTAACTCCCTAAAAAATAGCTAGTAGCTTTGCTTCTGCAGAACAAGGGGTGTGCTGTTCACATGTTACACTGAAACCATGTAGCCATTTTGTACTTATCAGGTACCACCAGAATAGAGGGTTTTCTGAATTTCTGACGTCAATTAATTTACCTTGTACCAACTTTTGAGTTGTCAGCTCAATAAAAAGTCACGTTTTTGGTATAAGAATGTAAGAGCTGTGTGCTACCAACCAAAGAACAAATAATTTCAGTTAGTTAGAACATTACAGGTGCACAAGCAGTTTAAACATCAGAGATGAAGTCTGAGACTGGGGTAACTTAGCTAAGATTTTAAAAACACCACCATTCCAAAAGGCTGACATAAACCTGAAGTAAAGCAGGTTTTTTATTAGGTCACTGCAAACAATGAACGCAATCATGGGATCATCGGAAACTGGACTAACAGCGTGGAACTGATTGGATACAAACTAAAGTTGTTGGCATACTGTTTGCCTGCATTTGGGTTTTCAAGTGCACCTGTACATGTGTGTCTGGGAACCCAGCTCAGCTCTGCTCAGCCCATCTAGAGAGTTGGAAAAAACTGTATGAACTGACCAGTTTCGGGTCGCTTTCATTGTTCATACTGCCAACCGTACGCTGCAGTGTTTAGGCCCAATCTGCTGTATGACATACCTTTCGTTTCAACTTCCAATACTCAAACACAAGGTCGACGATCTCCAGGTCATCTTTCATATTGAGATTGCTGGCCACGTCCTTCGCTTTAGCATACTTGTAGAAGTCCTCGGTTATGTTTTGTATCCTGTGAAACAAAGAGCAATCAGCAGGCTTCAGTTACATTTGCCTGTGGACAATTCTGGTGAACGCCCACGGCATGGCTTCCGGACAACTACGGGAAGTACAGCACATACAAAGAGCTTGCCACATCTCACCTTATCGCTCTCTCGTTGTCCTTCTCCTCGATGGATTTCTCCTTCTTGGGTGTGCCCGTCGAGGGCGTCTTCTGGGGTGAGCCATCTGGGTCCGAATCAGGATTGCGTTTCTTACTGTGCTTCAAGCAGTAGGACTAAAAATGGAGGAAATGCAACGTAAGATGCCGGGCTTCAAAAGACGGTGGGGGTGGTACTGAAAAATGACTCTTTCTGACTAAATTAGTATGTTATCAATATGAAGTATTCCACAAGGAAAGTGCTTGTTTTTTTCTGGAAATAATTTGATTCACTGAATAATAAGCACAGGTTTGTCATGTATTCACATTTTTGACACTTTACACAAATCAACTTGTTTACATTAAGAAACAAATCAAGTCTCTGCTCTTCTTCATTGGAAATATTTATATCTACTTTAAAGCCATCAAATTACATTACAAAATGCACGATATTGTACTGATTGGGATGAAATATTGATCACAAAATGTTGATTTATTTAAATGTCAAGGTTATTTTTTTGTGTTCTTTTTCACCTTATTACTTATTACTTATTACTCACTCTAAATCTGACTTCCACTTCTTCATCAAGGAACGTCTTCATTTCCAAGTTATTTTGGAAACCACAGGTGACGTGATACGCTACCTTACAGGTTTTGACCTGCAGGGAAAAAAAATGTGCTCAAGTATTGCTCTTCACGATAATGCAAGAGAGCCACAAACCCAACACACATTTGAAGCAATAACACAGCCTAGGAAATATGTGCATAAGAACTACGTTAAGCTGCACTGCTCTGCAACTGAAAGCTGTAGCTCAGGGTTATCTCTCCCTCATTCACGCAAGTGTATGGGTCATTCCGTGAGGTTGGGGCACAATTTGTGACGGTGTCAATCGTGACGTGGGCTCCGTACAAAATGAACAGTTTTTTTCTGCATGTGGATTCCAACTTATACTTCTTGCAAGGCTGAATACAGAGGTATGTGTTATTTTGACAGAGTAAATGACCTACTCTATGGGTCATGACAGGTGGTAAAAGTTACCCATGTAGCAAGGACACCTTCACAAATAGTGCCCCAACGCCATGGAATGACTCGTATCACAAAATATCACAAGTCATTACCAGTCAGCCACAAATCATTCCAATTCATTTTGCCTTCAGTAACGAGATAATCACCTTCAACTGTCACCGTTAATCCATAGTTACTTTGACCAAATACGTAATTGACTCTACTGCGTAGTCATCTGTATAGTTACTCACCGAGCACTGTATACAAGCACCAGTTCTAATCCTGCATAGATTACATATCAATGCCCAACGACTGACCTGCAGATCAAAAACAAGCAATACATTACACTACTGGGCTTCTCACTTTACGACTTCGGACTTCCACTGGAAGTCATGACCTTTTATCAATTGGAATCTATGACCTCTCTGGATTTATACAGCAATCTCACTTGACTTGACGGTAACGTCTGAGTCCCAACAGTTTTGGCCCATCATTGTCCTTTGTTCCAAAAAAGAATGTACTGCACATCGAAGAATACTAAAATGTAGCATCTGAAAGGTGAATTTCCTACCGGTATCTGGGATATCTTGGTGATTGGTTCCATTCTTTCCACGCATCCTATGCTGACTTCAGGGATCCACAAGGCACAGCTCACATGGGCCCACTTTGTGCCACTTCTAAAGCACAGATGTAAGAAAAGAGTGAAACAATTCAGTTCTTTGCTTTCACCCCACAGAACTAGTGACGCATTAAAGCAGACTGTGGGACACTGTCAGCAAGTGTTCCACCAAAACAAGGCATATCCTGCCAAAGCAAGCTGGATGTATCTAGACAGGTAACAAATTGTGTAACCTATGCCCTCTCACCTTGAAAATTAAAGCTTGGTGAACCATAACTCCCCATGCGATTTCATGAATAGCCTTCTGGAAGCCTCCAAAAATGCATCAAGGTCGAGGCGAATATTGGCCCATTCTCTTAGGACAATATTGGTTTAAGTTGTATTGTTTGCATTTTATGCATGCCAGTTAATATCAGGCTCCAGAATCAACATTTCCTCACCGTCTTTTTATATCAGCTTATTTTCCCAGTCATGTGTAACATACCTATATTTCCAGGCATTTTTCTATTTCCAACCCCCTTCAATTGGGATATGCCAATTGGAAGCATTTACTGACCTGGTGCTTTTCATGGCGCCACCTTTCTTCCCGCATAGAAGGCATACGGGCTGGAGGCCCAGAGCACAGGTACGGCACATCCAGCTTCCCTCTGGGACCTTCACAATGCCGTAGCATGCCTGGTGGGAAAACACAAATAGGAATTCGATATCAGTTGAAGAAAATAACGTACAAAAAGGAATGTACAAGAAATTCGCAGTACCTGAGAGACAGACAGAAAGTCATAAGGGAAAATGAAAAAAATCCACGCTATATATGACTCTGTACAGTGTTCTCAACTTGTGGTGACATGGAGTTAAAAATAAGGTTGACTCATTTTGGATATTCAACCTTCAGTTTGATCGAATATCTGAATATTCAGTTGCACCGACCGGCAGATTGTTGATGAACTAACCACATACAAAATCAGTTGCAATAACACACACAATTGTACATAATGATCAATATAATAGCTTCTCACATCTAGGAGTATCTCCAGCCACGATTTAGCAAGATTGAAGAGATGAACAAGACTTCTTGCCCTGTTAAAAATTTCTATTCCTTTTAAATTGTTTAATGAATAATTTACTTTTTAAATCATTGTAAGATTGTAAGATTTTCATTTGAATCTGCTTGAAACAAGCCTCCATAGCGCAATTTTTCTCATTTAAAACAAAAGAAAATTTTCAGTTCCTTTTCACGCACTTTGCATTCGAATATTCAAATTCTTATAATATTCAAATATTCAACAATCGATTGAATATTCGGATATTTAGCAAAGCCCTAAGTAAAAATGAAGGAAACTGGCTGACTCCAGTTGAAATTAAAACCTTGCAATAAGATAACCAACGAAGAGTTTGCTTCAAAGATGCCACATTTCAGACTCACTGAACTAGCCCTGCCTTGAATCATTCATTCTTTCTTGCACCTGAGCTGTTCTGAGGTGCCTAGTCATAAACAACCATCGTCGTTCATCTTTTCAAACTTAAATTGCACGGATCTCACTTAAATAACTTAGAAACTGCAGTCACCAATCCCTTATGCAAACCAAATAACATTTGGCGCCATCCACAAACAAATGGCCACCATGCAAAGTCTTCAGGTGAAGTTACCCATTCTCAATTGACCAAGACATCAAATATTAAAGGAAACCAAAAAATGTCCGTCATTATGACTGAGCCAAAGGCCTAAATAGTAAGGAAAACCTATGCAAATACACAGCTTCCAGCAAAGGAAAACAAACGCGTTGTTACATACCTGATGCACACAGATGTCACACTTATCACAGAAAACCATCTCGTTCCCTTCCTCGCAGTCAGGCTGTAAACATCATACGCACAAAATGATTAAACAAATCCAGTGTAACAAAAACTGGTTTACTCTGTCCCTCGGGCAACACGAGGACAAAAAAACCACAGGTTACATCAGTGTGGGGGGGGATGAACTTTGGACCAGCTGCACTGAAAAATTCTCAAGCTTCTCTGAAACTATTTGCCATCCCAGTGATGTCAACATCCAGGCAAGACTTTGGTGATAATTTATTCAGGATTTGGAGGCAGAGCCCAGCCATGTCAAAAATAGAAGCTTGTGAATTTGACGCACTAAGTCAGTGCCACAGCAGTAAATTTGGAAGGACTCAAGGGAGAAAAAAAAAGAATTAGATGAAGGTAGTGATTTCAGTTTTGATTACAGACAATGAAATCAAGACATTCATTCATATTTATTGCAGGAACATACAGAGACAGTCCATTCGATTCCTTCCTCTGCCACACCCTCCAAAAAGATTTTAAAATTTTATGCAAGTCAATAAACGTACAAAAACAAAGCCTTACTTTTACATTGGTGGGAGAGGGCAGGGAAGACAACAATTACGAATGCAACTTATCATTTTCTGGAACATTAACTTACGGCTCTGCAGACATCGCAGATGACATCATCGTCATATTCTATACCAAGTCCTTCCTCAGTTTGCATTGCATGCTCCATGTTTTTATGGCACTAGATAGGGAAAAAAGCCAAAGATTAAACCATGTATATTCTTCAAAAACAAACTTCTGACTTTAAACAGCTGCAGGTGCACATGGGACAAATGATGACTCAATCCCCTGCTGCAACATACACATTAAATGTAGTACTTGGTAGTAGTACTTTATATCAAACAAACAAAAAATCATGTGGCAAATTCTAACTCACTTGTCAGTTTCTCTGCATACCCTTTCAAATGCAACTATATCCAACACGGCTGTCAAAGAGCCATTCAGAGAAATGCAACCAACAAATGCAACGGTGGATTCTGCTGCGGTAAACTGGACTCACACCATCCTAAGACCTATTCCTACACTCGTGTTCCCCACCCACTGCCCTGACGACTCAATCCAGCAAAACACAACACAGCTTTGACTGCGGTGGGCATTATTTTGCCGTGACAAGAGCTGCAATTACTGTTATACTGCCGGGGGGGGGGGAAACCTTACCTGCGTCTCACACTCTTCAATGATGCGCTCCATGGTGAACTCATCTATTGGAGGGTCATCTTCGGAAGAAATAAAACAGGAGAACATTATGACCAAGTTTGGTTTGAACAAAAACTGTGATGGAAGTGGGTCTTTGACCACAGCGCTAAAATCACTTGAACAAAGATGAGGATTGCAGGGCAGTGTTCAGAGGAGCCTGTCTGATAACCCTCCAAGAGTATTGCAGGGCAGTGTTCAGAGGAGCCTGTCTCATAACCCTCCAAGAGTATTGCAGGGCAGTGTTCAGAGGAGCCTGTCTCATAACCCTCCAAGAGTATTGCAGGGCAGTGTTCAGAGGAGCCTGTCTCATAACCCTCCAAGAGTATTGCAGGGCAGTGTTCAGAGGAGCCTGTCTCATAACCC
>NW_019091378.1:1144515-1156235 GCF_001949145.1 Acanthaster planci | reverse complement strand
TCCAAGAGTATTGCAGGGCAGTGTTCAGAGGAGCCTGTCTCATAACCCTCCAAGAGTATTGCAGGGCAGTGTTCAGAGGAGCCTGTCTCATAACCATCCAAGAGCCAGGTTATTTTGGACCATTACAAAGTTGAGTAGGAGGAAATTCCTGTCTCCCCTGAAGAACTCAGCTGTATCATGTCCAATCATTTTGAACCTTATCACGCAGGTAAAGACACTATTTATCAAGACAACCGAAAAGTTTCAATTCAATATGACATAAGGTTTTGAGGTTCTGGTCATTAGAAATTTGTGACCTTGGCCAGCATGCGCAAAGGAAAAAGTACAGGTTTTTGGCTGACCTGTGTCAGAAATGTGTGTTGTGCAAGAACAGCAAATGTGATTTTCATAAAATTGCTGTCCAAATGACCGCAAGAAGTTTAATCCACCTCGAGCTAAAGTGCACCCCCAATCAGCAAAAGAAAGACAGGTGTCAAGCAGGTTCTTGCACGTGTTCTGCGCGTACATGTACACAAAGACCATACACGCTGGAACAAATTAGTTACACGTACTCAACGTGCTCCGCATCAAATGCGCATATACTTGTGCGCCTCACTGGCGCCTATGTGGTGAGTACCAAAAAATACGTCCTCTTTTGTTCCGCTCAGAGCAGATACTAAAAACGGTCCTTAAGGCTCAGCTAGTGAAAAAATGCACTGCAACGATATTGGAGGAAATGTTGGGTGGGGAGGGGGCAGTGCACTTCCCCAGCAACACAGACTGAGTCATGAAATAAAAGCAGGTTTCAGCACCAAAAACAATTTTTTTTTGCAGGATGGCGCTATCTCAGTCTTGGAAAATAGTGTGGTGCCGGAGAGATAGGCCCTCTGACTGTCTGTGATTGTGTGAGCAATCAGATAGAAAGCCATTCCACTTCTCCCATACTTTATATATACAGCTTCGCCACCAAAAATCATATTACATGTCGGCTAGCCAGTTTACATCGGATTTCTTACCCGAAAAAGCTGCTGGGGTCCGGCTTTTTTGCCCACAAATATTTCAACCTTGCAATTGCGCTTTGACCCAACCAAGCACGATGCATTAATACATTAACCGTGGATATTAAAAAAGAATTCTTAAGCGAGTGTACACATCCTCCTTGGAACAAATAAAGAAACGTATGTGTGTTTACACATAAGCCGGCGTCACAAGTGGTCAAACGCACCAGTCAGACCATGCCATATTCAAACAACATTTTGACTGGTGAGACAAGATTTCAGGACTGTCCTTTCACGCTGTATAGAGTTCTACCAAGAAATGCAAACGGTCATGGTAAGTCAATCTCATTTGCTTATGTAGGCATAGAATTAGGGTCAAAAGCAGTCTCTTGGCTGAATTGACTAAAGGACCAATTTTTCATACGCAGGTGAAGAGTAGCGATATAGAACAAAGTGAATTCCTGCAGGATTATTTATGCAAAGAGCAGACTAACTGTGTGGTAAGGGAACAAACCACCGCATTTAGAAACCCAAGTGATTTTGCATACCATGCTGAGGCTGTGCATTCTGCATTCTGGGTAATCAGCGACGCTGATGGGCATGTCGTCACACACTACTAGGACACTATTGGAGCGAGAGCATGCGCGCTTTGTGTATTGTAGTGTAATGACATTTGCATAATGATTTGCTTGATAATGATTTCCGTGTTGGGTGTCGACGTAGAATATTACATGGCATAACACTTTCCACCACCACTTTTCAATGTATTTATTGAACCCTCAAACGCCAGCTCAGTCTAATATGTACATTTGCATTCGAGAGTTAAAAATTTGGGATGGCTTAGAAAAGAGTTGTAACCTCTACTCACTCATGTCTTCCCTTTCTTGGTTGACGATATCCAACCACTGCTCGTCCACTTCATCCAAGTCATACTGGCAAACCGACTCCAACTTCTTTAGGAGGGCTGCCGCGTACTCTTCCTGTTCGCTTGTTCCACCGGCCGTACAGATCAGCTTCCTTGGCCTACAGTGGGGGTAGAAAGGCAATTCTTTCAACACATTGTGTGGTTTGAAATTCAGTCGAGTCCTTTGTGAAAAAGACACTCCTTAAGCATAAGTAAAATTTCTTAAAATACCCTAAAATGAAGCAACACCAATTCTAATGCAGTCAAACCACATTAATAAGAGCACTGTAAATACAGCATTCTGGTTACAGCAAGGAATTTTTTTTAGGTCCAAATCCTTTATTCTTTCCATTCTTGCTAACACAAGGTTCCTGTTATAACAAGGTAATCCGCACAATCTTATTAACGAGGTTCAACTGCACTGTAAAAAGCGGGGATAAGAGTGTGACAGAGAGTTGCGGTCAGGTCAATCAAAAGCCCTATCATAACCTCAACTGCAAATGCATCTCAACATTCTGAGTAAAACTGTGAGTTAAATCACATGCAAAGGAAATGGATACCAGATGGCCAAGGCAGAGGCCGATCTCAAATGGATGACCTGAGATGGGCTTGTGAGGACTTCAAAGGACTGAATTCCAACTGTGATGTGCAGCTGGCATTCCATGTAGAAATATCAATATGCAGATTTCTAAAATATATCATGTGAAAACAACTTCAATACCAAGGGACAACAAAGCACTTTGATGGACAGTGGAAATACTGTGTTATGCCACAAAACTGAACGGTGGCTGGGCTGACTAACTGAAATGTGCCTGTGAACTGGGCTCACATTTTGAAGGTGCCTGGATCTGGGTCCCTGGTGGCGGTGCAGCTGACGGCGGGGATGCTGTCGGGGCTGACAGGAACCTGCACCCCTTTCTCCCACTCCTGCTTCCAAGTATCCGTGATGACCATGTACTCGTCCGGCTGGAGCTGATGGGAGTCCGGCAGCTTCATGGCACTGATGAGGTCCTTACGGAAAACCTGGTGGGGAGGGGGAGGCAGGAGGAGAAACCAGATCAGCGGGAACAGAGGTCAGGTTTGTAGTCAGCATTTGGAAAATTGGACACCTTTGTATTGGGAAACTGGAGATACAAGCGTAGCAATGCCAAGGCCCCAATTTCCTAAAATGGAAATAACTACAATGTTTGATTGCAGAGTGGATATTGGGTACTTGTCACTGTCCAAGAGCATTTTCAAATAAATTCTTTCCTACTACCATGCACACATTAAGAAACTACAAAAAAAATTCCATGCCTGGCAACTACTTATCTTCCTTAACCCCAACTGCCCAAGCACTGTTAGTAGTATTCCTCCCTAATCACACAAACTCCAACACCTTGAAATCAAACTCCTACCTTACAGTACCCAATCAGACGAACTCCAACAGGTCTTTACCTGCGTGATGTTGTTTCATTGGGTATGGCAGGCCCATTGCACAGTACAAAGAGTATGGACAGGCAAGTACTTACTTACCATTTCAATGGGAAGCTTTCTATCATTACATTATCTTTAAAATACAATACTCAAATAACTGCAGATAATCTCCCCTCATTTAAAATTCCTGATGGTAAAAAGTAACAGGGCCACAGTACCCATTCAGTCGAAATTCAACAGAGTAAGTGCAGGCCTACCAGGGATGAGATTCTCAGAAAATGAAAAAAGCTGAAATTTTCCAGCGAACAGCGCAAAGCATTTTACGGCATGCGGGCCCCAGGAAAATTGTCAACTTTAGATGCTCTGTGGTGCAATCTAATGCTAAGCCCCTCTGGGACATATTTTACAACAGACACATTTGTGAAAGTCCATATTCTGAAAAACCTAGCCCAACCTTTTTATTATTTGTGAACTTGATATGTTTATACATGCAAAGACCCACCACGTAGTTTTGTTCATCACTTATGGTTTGTCATGTGCTTCAAAATACATGTCGATTATGTTCACGTATACATGTACCTAATAGATGATAATTCGTTTTCCGTGTCTACAGTTCGCTGTTGTATTTCAACGATTCTGCATGTGCTGTAAAGGCATTTTTGCCCCAGGAAGCATAATTAATTTCTAGCGTTACATCGCACCACTGCCTTACCAGGTTTTGCCAATTTCCGAATAAATTTGGACAAGAACACTCCTCCCATTTGGCCTCAATCCACTCCCATCCCCAGGAATTTTAATCCCTTTGTCGATGTACTTCACCTTTCCTTCTTGATGAATGATGTCTTTATGGGCAGACATGATGATGGAAATATAATGATAAGAAACGTCCGTTCAACAACACACACAACAGTAGGGTTTTCTGTGATAACACACAAAAGTATCCAGGGTACCAGACGCAGTGGCTTCACGTGGCGGACTATACACTTGTGCATGTGGTGAGTAACAGGAAAAGTGCACAGTCATTGGCTTATATGAGGATACGTCAGGAAAATAAGCCTGAGAGTGATTGTGACAACCGACAGTTACCTGAAAACAAACACATTTCCTACAGAGATGGTTATTGGTCGGCACTGTTTTTTGTCAATGAAAAGAGCCAATGGAATGTGTTGCTTTATCTTATCTCCCAATTCTAGCCTAGTGCCGGTTCAGATCAATGAGTACGTTGAAAGCATGTGCCTAAACTACACATGAACGTACGGTATGCATGGCAGGACATAGTGCCCTTCTTGGTTGATATGATTTTGATATTCTTAGGATGAAATAAAAATGACGTGACACATGGAAAGTAAGCAACGAGAAATGCAATTTCATTTTATTTCACAACAAATTGAGGCTCAACATTATCATATCTGATGCCTGGAAGTCGAAAATTATCTTGATGAAATGGGTGGGAAAAGTTTAAAATATCGGAATTTCGAAGTCAACCATCACTGTATCCGACAGTCCAAAAAGGCAAAACTTACAAAGTATTTGCAAAAGTGGATTTTCAAGTCCCAAAAGCGGAAATCCGCCAAAAAGCGGGAGAATCTCATCCCTGGCCTACAGCACACTGTACCTATTTAGTCAGAATCCAACACCATATAGCAAGTTCCCAGTACCTAATTCCACAAATTCAAACACCTTACTGGTGTTGAAGTTTGACTGGTTAGGGATTGTTTAGGGTTAAACCCGGCAGTCTTCAGTCCTTCACCTGTAGAGGATTGAGGACTGTTATGGTCAACATGACTTTAAAAACTATCAGAGAGTGTATCTCTGATAAGGAAACGCTAACTCAGAAGTGAAACAAATTCAAAGTTTCCTTTGAAAATAAACTTTTTGTCATGACCAACAGACTTTGTGCATGAAATCTAAAGTGGCGGCCAGATATGGAACTTTTCCTCCAGTGCAATTTAATGCAATCCAAAAAAAGATGGTGTCTTCATACCTCTGCTGGTTGGTGCCCATGGCTGGAGCTGGTCCCCGCCAGACTGGGACTGAACATGTTGCCTGCTTGGGCTGTGGGTGACTGGAGTGACGACATTCACAATGTGTGAACTGGGTAGGCGGCCACTCCAGGTGAGAGCATCTGTAAGAGAGGTTCATGTACAGGTGAAAAGACAACTCATGCCCAGCGGACTACCATAACTTGACAACTTGTGTACCTTTTTAGCAGCTTATCAGCCAAGAGTGGTCAGAGACCATTGGGCAATTATGGGTGATTTCTGCTTGGTGACCAAGTACCAGACAAAATTGTCCTGTGATTCATAAAAATAAAGGAGTCCCTTTATTCAGGGACAAATTCAGTTTCCCATCTGAAAGAATATCTCCTGCCTTGCAATATCTTAGCGAAGGAAAGTGCACCCAGCCCATGGAGTAGAGATGGTGGTCGGCAATCAACCTGATGCACACACACAGTAGGATGTATACTAAGTGTGCGACGTGTTTGGATCGGTTTCGCCCGAAACAGTTCAACTCGTGCTTGTGCCAACTCATACGATGATCAATTTGTATGCTATTTGGTCGACTCATACACGAACCAACTCGTACACAAGCCAATGCGTATATCACGTGCATGAGACAGACACTTGTTGAGAAATACTTCAACGATGTCATGTACTTTAATGGCTGATTAAAGTCCTAAACAGCTAAACTATTTACCCTTTTTTCTCTGAAACTCTCTCATCAAATATCTTTAGCATCAAAATGACTTTCAGAGTTTCAATTTTTTTTAATTTGAAGAAAGCATGTATGATACTTCCCTTATTTAGGATTGAACATGCATGAACTTCACTACATGCACGGACAAAAACAACTGCGACCATGGCCATGCACGTGCCACCAGCCCGTCAGAGAATCGGGCAACACAATCTGTTCTTTGATCACCACATACGTGCATGCACGTCGCAGTTGTTTTCACTGATGCAATATGGTTGCTGCCCGTCAGTTTGCGAAAGTCCCGGATGTCCGCCCCGGCCTATATTCAGTCACATGGTCTTGAAACCATAGGCCTATGTCATCAGATTTAGTTTCAACAGTCCAACAGTGTTTGATGGCTTTTTGGGGAAGAGGAAAGAGTTCCATATACACGACGTGACTTTGTATGACCTGGAGTCAGTGCGAGGTGAAGACAAAATGCATTCACCTCAGGTTGTTTTCACCACACTGGCCAGAAGTAATGTACTTGCCGCATCCTCCTATACGGATGCCACTTCACACCGTGTGCACAAACCCTATGGGACTAGTCTCAAAAATTAAACAACTTGGTTTTTTCCATCCTAAATTGAACTTTTCTGGACATCTTTTTGCTTTCTGATGGCCGTTCGTACTACTACTAGTAGGTAGGGTCGCTTAGCCTTTTTGCAAGGAACAGGGCCTATGCCTACGTGTAAGTAAGCCTACTGCTACTGCTAGCCCAGGTGGATTCCCTGATCGTACTACATCATACATGTACATGTAGTAGTAGAAATACTAGTAGGGGCACTACTAGCCCAGGTTGGACGACGTCTACATTACATTGCGACTGTCGCATTGTAATGTAGGCCTAGACGTCCAACCTGGGCTAGGCCACTTACGTTACCAGCATCCGTAGCCTAAGCCCAGGGCCTGTATCTCTTCCCAGGGGGGAAGATGTGATTGAGAAAGTGGAATCTTAGCTGAATAGAAATGTATCTCAATTTTTTATCACTGGGCTGCATTCAAAAGACCGAGTACTTGGGTAGCCTAGCAGTGGCAAGAGGCAGACGTGTACACAGATAGCCTCTACACAGTCAACCAACACAAGCACAGTACCACCATGCACCGGGCATCATGGGCATGCTGGGCCTACTCGCAAGTTTTTCCTAATTACATATTCAGGATCCTTTTTAAATACCCACAGTATATTTCTACAAAATCCTAACAATACAGTTCACACAAAATTATCTGAATTTTCTAAGGGCTTCACAAAATTAATCAATTTAACGTAGACTTACGGTAAAAAGTGATTACAATTTGCTACTTTTCAGCAGATGCACTCAACGAGTATTTGGCGCCATCAACGTGATCCAAGAATTCATCGCTGGTATCTAGCCGGTCGTGTTGCAGGAACTTACATTTGAAAGTCAGGATTTCACATGCGGTGTGGNCGACACATTGAATTTGCGTCAACCAGTTGCAATATTAAGTAAAGTTTTCTCTTCAAAATGCAGATGAATATTTAAATGTTGGTACTTTAGAGCACAAGAGAACTCACTTTTCAATTTCCATCTGAAAAAATAAGTAACTAGTCCCCTAATTACGACTTGCTTGCAAATTTTCAATCAGTCTGGTGCTTGCCTCACGAATGAAGAACTCAGCAAACAGACTAGAAAAAAAAAGTGGTCATCCCTTTTCAACTTGATTCCGTCGCTTCAAGATTTCTAATTTCCCACCACCTAGGCAGGAAATCTCTTCTTTTTTTTCCTTTTAATTATTCAAATCATATTTATTTTCATTTTTATCTTGAAACATTAAGTGCATTCTTCCTTATAAATCAAAACAAACAAACCAAAAAAGAAAAAAACTTTAAGACATAAGTCGATTATGTAGAGACTAGTAACAAGTTTATTTAATGCGGAAGCGCTTGTGCTTTCAATTGTAACTTGCAGTTCGTCGTTAAAAATGGACGAAGTCGTAGCGGTGGACGTGGAGACATCTTCTGCTTCAACTTCAGGTAACCCAGTTCTTACTAAAAGACCGACGATCATAAGAGCTTCACCGAGATCCGGTAAGTATGTAACTTTCATGAAGCACTGATTTCATTGAATCATTAATCAGCCATGTTAGCAAATGATCACTAAATACATTTCATTTGTGGTATTGTGCACTTCTTGCGGGTCTTGGGCGGTTAGGCATGTTAGACTAATTGTGTTATTGTTTACAAATTACATGGTTGAGGGAGACCTGCTTTAAGTGCGACATGTGTGTCTCAACTGTTGGAACCAGAATGGATTATGCGTCAGCAGGGCACATGGACAATAAGCAGTAGCACACAACAGCTAACTGCATGCTGTACTGTTCACATAATGAATACTCTGATTAGCCACTTTGGTTCTGAAGTCTGAAGTTTGTACTAGGGGATGATGTACATGTAGGGCCCTACTCCGTCGTGTCCATGTAGGCCTACTTTCAATGCTAGGAATGCTAGGCCATGAGAATAGAAATTGTGGGCCTATATTTGCATCCACCGCCCGCATGTCCAGACACCACCACCCCCAAAACTCATTAATTACAAAAAAATTATTATTTGTCAGAAAAAGACCCAAAATCACAATTCCGAATCTTCTAGGAGCTGTATCAAACACCATATTTATGCATTTCATCCATGCATGTACTTATCTCAGTTTAGATGGCTTTCATATGTCCAGATGTTTGCTTGATGAGTTGTGGCCGACCCACATGGGTCAGATCAGTTTGCACATTTATTATGTAATTTTACTGCAGGTCTTTTTTGCTGCGATGATCCCCATTTTACCTGGTCTATGAATTGATTGAAGGGCCATTTAACCACAGTCTTTAACCTTGTGCAAGTTTATTGTATTCCCTCCTGAGTTGATTGTCCTATGAATGGATGTTATTCAAAGGCAAATCAACTCAGGTGGAGTACAATAAATGTGCACCAGATTCAAGATTGAGCTTAACAGGTATAGAGGTTATTCGCAGATGTCATGTCGTGTGACTTTAGACTTGCCTGTCATATTGGCCGTCAAGCCAGCTCGTGTGATGCATAGTAACGTGCAATTTGGATCAATGTTCGAGAAGAAAATGACGAATCCCATGAAAGAAAATGTATTTTCCAATACTGCTAATAACTTGGATGGTATTCAAAGGACACAATACATTCAGAAGCTAGAGATAGTGAGCTCAGTTGATCCATATTTGTTACGGAAAACAATGTTCTGTGAGGTCATGCGTGCAAGTCACATTGCGGAATTACTGTATCCAGATATCGTCAACTACCTCATCAATTCCACATGGGCGTACACACATCAATCGCTGAAAAATAACAAGAGTTTGGAAGCCTACAAAACTTTGTGGCCGGATTTGTGAAGGAACTGGTTGTTTGCAAAATGCCAATAACACTTATGTTGTTAAGAGCAGGGTAAATTATGTGAACACTGCAGAGTCTCGTGTGGGAGTTTGGAGTCCAGTTTTCATGTTGAATAGCATTGATCCATTTCGCTCTGTTGCGGATCGGCAGGAATCCGATAGAAATGCAGATCGCTTTAAGTATCTTCACAATTATGGCATCCTACAGCACAGCAAACCTCCACCATTTTACAGCAACAGCGAACAAACCATGCTCGTCCGTGTATTTGCACACGTTACCGTGCATGCACTTGATGGCCAACATGGTGGCATGAGCGAAACCACGGACTGTATGACTTCATGTGAATTTCCCATATACATGTATGTAGCTCATCCCTCAGCCAGGCTTATGGTTTTAGTTTGGCAGTATACTTGAAAGTGTCTGTACTTGACATGCTTGAAGGTTGAAATAAAATAATGAAAAATGTATTGTGTGGAGGCCTTAGTTTTACTAGAACCCTGTTACTCAGCCAAAATGCATATGAAATGTACATGCACATGTACATGTATGTCTTCAAAGTTAAATTTGGTTGGAAATTAATGTTACTTTAGTTAGCAACGTCCTCCCCAAAATGACTCCTCACTCCATTTGTATAAAGGAAGGCTTCCAAAGGCTGTGAAGGTAATTTTGGACTGATGTCCAAAACGTAATTGAAAAGTTGAGCGAAACAGAAATATAGAGATGTCTTAAAAGTAGGGATTGTCGTATTACGGCTGACAGTGTGCAGAATAAACATACGCATGAAGATGTTTCACATTCGCAATGCACAAAGTTTGCTCTGCATACAAGTACCAGTAGCTTCACTTCTGTGGTCAGATTTGAGATGCCTGACCCGCCAGAGGGGAGGTAGTTCGGATTAAATTTGCGTAAAATTCTGGCTTGTGAATGTGTGTTGAACTGTGTACCAGCTTGGTTGATTTGATTACTTTAGTTTATAAACCTGTCCACTGGTTTATGCATGTACAGGTATTTACAAGATAGCACTGATGACAGCACAATAGCCTTCTTTACTCAAACTCAAGGACATTGGTATAGGGCTATAGGCTGGTCAGGGTGCTTGCATTTTTGTAACGAGTAGCTGACTGTTCCATTTTGTGATTTGTTGTTTTTGTAAGTAGCGATGGCATGACCATCTCTTAACAGTTAATTCAACAGAAACAGTTTTCATTGTGAAATGATGTCAAATGATATCAATGATGTCAAATGATATCAACATGTAGCTCTGTCTGTGGGTACTGAATCCCACACCAGCCTGTAATTGCCTGATATTCATTCCTCATCCAGGTATACTAGTGTCTTCCTCTCGGTATTTCTTACTCAGATACAGAATCTTAACATGACCTAGCCTGCATGTTATTTGCTTCCTTGGTTACTCAATCATTGTGTTGATCTTTTGACGTCTTTCTGTTTGCTTTTGCAAAACCACTGGAAAAACAAGGCTTCCTTTCAGTTCGGTAACAGATGACTGTCAAAACACAAGGATGGGCTTTGAGGCTATGTACCTGCAGTTGAATGGAACACTTCAGTGACATGCATTGTTGTGATTGCACAAGTGAAAAAAAAACATCTTCTCTATTTAAACCTGATGACAGACTGCTGTCTTCCTTGTTATCATTGCAGTTGGCATATGTAATTATACATGTACTTTGTATAAAAGTCTGAGGTACCAGTACAGCACAATAGTCACAGCCACAATTCTGATAGTACTTAAAATGTATTTCAGGAGGTTAAAAGGACTCTGGCTATCCTTGTGGATGATACATATGTATGTGTACATGTATGAGTTCAGGTCTCTGGTCCATCTCAGGCCTGTGTTGAAGTTGTTGCTTGCAAATAAAGGATTCTCAGATCTTGTTAAGTGCTTATGCACCAGCAGTTTACAATGTAGCATGTGGGTGCTGGGCATGGGTTCCACAGTGTCGTATAGGATGAGAGAAAGGCCAGGTCAATACATACATGTAAATACCGGTACTTAAATGTACGCCATTTCTCTCAAGAGTCAAGCACCCATCATGCACTATGCAAGAACCCCATGATAATTTGTATATCTTCGCATGAAGACAGTTTGGGTGTATGCACCCGACCAGTGTGTTACCCACGAGATGTTGCTACATGTACATGTAGGTAATACAGGGGCACCCTCTCTCATCCATGCTTGGAGTCTATTAGCAAACACTACTGGTTGTTGATGTAGAAACTGCCGCAAATGTATTGCGTACATGTAGTAAGCAACTTAAAAATATCCCATAGTGGAGGTTGTTGCAGTAATTAGAAGAAA
>NW_019091378.1:1072557-1144024 GCF_001949145.1 Acanthaster planci | reverse complement strand
GCACATGTATTTGAGTCAGCTAGCCACCACACACCTGCAACTTAAAATATCCCATAGTAGAGGTTGTTGCAGTAATTAGAAGAAGCCACATGTATTAGAGTCAGCTAGCCACCAAAATATGCCATAGTGGGGGTTATTGCAGTAATTAGAAGAAGTTTTTTTCTTTAGTTTCTTTTTGTTTTTTCCTGAAAAGCACTAATGTGCATGTACATACATGTATGTGTACCACTGAACACTGTCTCAAATGAAGAACACCATTGCATTGCTGAATATTGTACAGTATCTGAATGCCATTCAAAGCAAAGACATTCTGTCATCCTTGATTCTGTAATTCACCGACTGTAAAAAATGACAATGTGACAGAATTTAAAGTGTATATGTAGCGGTACATGCACTATGCTTGGCTTTGCTTACAGTGGCATTCACACCTTGTGTAATCCCGGTGAACTTTTGAATCATAATGCTTTGAAAATGT
Source organism: Acanthaster planci (assembly GCF_001949145.1). The sequence continues at coordinate 1,143,549 of NW_019091378.1, read as the reverse complement.
GATACAGAGAAATCATCTTTTGGACAAGAATAAAACATACAAATCCAGAACATATGTATATGTAGACCTAATACAAAACTGCCGCAAACTGCTTGCTGACACAGTGACCAAAGTACAAATCACAAAATATGCACACCCTGACGTTTCGATCCTACGAGTAGCAGAATCTTTTTCAAAGGCCTTTGAAAAAGATTCTGCTAGCATCAAAATGTCAGGCCCTTCATATTTTGTGACATACAAATCTGCATTGAATGCTGTTGAAAATTGCTGGAAAAAAAGGCATTAAGTTGAAGGCTTGTGTTTCCTTTTATTTTACTTTCTGAAAAGTATACCTGTAATCAGTCCCCAGAATGCATGACCATGGAGGCTGGGAATTTAGTTTTTTCCTCTAGAATGTACGTGATTATTATTTGTGCATGTGTAGCATTGTGTAAAATTAACCGTGTGTGTGCATGTTTAGGGGCCACTAATTATGACGAGGACAATAAACCGAGTTCTAACACCTCCAGTGTGGACTCAGTCCCACAGCCTGCTGAGAACAGGTACAAGTACTACGTAACTTAACATCACACGTAGTTTGTTCTTCCTCAGTTTAGACACTTTCATTCTGTTCTGTTTGCCACTCACTTCTGTGACCGAACATCATCATGTGCACATTTGGTCACCTGACATGGCCTCAAAAGTTTCATTACTCATCAAGTCTTACTTTGTAGAGAAAGCAGTGACAGCTCTGCTGCCAGAGCATTCATAGTCGTGCATGTTTGTTCTTGGTTTTGTTACTTTTATTACGTTTGAAACAAATTTTAAATCATGCATCTTACTGGCAGTAAACTCCATGTTTGCACGGGCAATGCCATGATTACACTCTAACTGTGGAGTGTGAAGAAAGTGTTGTACTATTTCAATCTTCCCAAAGTTGCATGAAGTTCCTGAATTATTTTAGCCAATGATGTGTGTGCAATTTTTTTGGGGGGGGGTGCTTAGTTTCAGTTTGAGTTGTAGGGTTGGTTTGTTTTTCAGAATCTCTCACTAAAACTTATTCACATTTTTTTTCTCTGCAGTGATGCTGTGATCAAAAGGGCATGCCCACCACGACCATCCACTGGTAATTATGTTTATTTACTTTTAACGAGTGTGTTTGTTCTGTAGGTTACTATTTTGGTACATGTACCTGCAGTCTCGCGAAGGCAGAACATCATTTCAGAAACAGTCCATTTCAGTGTGGTGTTAGATATTGGAATGAACTTGCTGTTAAACGTAAAGATTGTAATATTGTGGTTTCCTTTGCCAAAAGTCTTACATCAGTCTTACAATCCTTACATCTTATTCTGAGATTGAAATGTAATCGCTCTTTGGGTCTCACTGCTATTGTCCTGTCCATATGTCTGTTACTTGTCTTGAGTCGTGTCTTGTCCATGGGAAAGGTACAAAAGCATTACTTTACCGTTTCCTTCGTGTTGGCATCATTCAATTATTTATTTATTTAGGTTAAGTTTAAACACTGTGCTATTACTACTAGTAAGCTGGTTAATCTGTGTTACTACATGTAATTAAAATGGCCAAGATTTAATCTTTAATTAAATGTTGTTGTTGTTTGATTGATTGAATGTGCTAGCAGGCCCCTCTAGAGCACCCTCTTTCCAGGCCCCAGCAAGGCCAGCCAGTGTGCATTTTCGTAGCTCCGACTTCAGGTCTGCCCCCCGGCCAGCCAGTGTACATCTACCACTGTCACAGGCACCCAGTGTCAAGGACAAACCTGCAACTGCTGGCAAACCACAGAAAAAGTAAGACAATGTGACCACGGGATACACCATCTGTCATCACGTGCTATTCGTCCGTCTCTTGTCATCTGATGAAACTCTGAATTGGAGTCAGGCATGTGTGAATTTTGATAGTATAAAACCTATGAGGACATCGTAGGTTCAAATCCCACTTGAGCATGACCAGGCTTTTTCTTCCAAGCATTCAGAAAAAAGTGAAGTTGCTCTGTTTTTTTTATCCTTCTTGTTTGCGTAAAGGTATGCTTTGAATCAAACTTTCCTTCTTGTTCTCCATGGACTGTTTTATGGACAGAAGACCCGAAATCACCATAGTTTCTGCCAGGCCTCTCAGTGAGGTAGGAGGATTCTCCAAAGATACCTCTATGCCATCTGGCCCCTCTCCTGCAGCTAAAACAACCTCAACCACCACCTCCAAGCTCACTTTAGGAGCACCAGTTGCCAAGCCAACAACTGCGGCAGCAGAGGACCCATCAGACGCAACCAAAAGCTATCCAGTTCCCACACCGAGACGCGGTGTGGACAAACCCACTCCTGAAGCTGTCAACAAAAAGCCAGGTAAGTGAATCAAGCTTCTTTTTTTTTGCCTTTCAAAACACGTCATGAAGTATTGTTTATTGAATGGGGAAAACAAGGGAGAATTGTCACCCAATTCAACTTGAGATTTTCTTCTTCCTGTCAGCTCTTAAATCATTGTGCATATAAATGTACACAGTTCAGGTAAATAGTCCATGTTATTTCCTTTGCAATTAGATAAGCCCATATTAGCATGGAACATGTAGCATGGTACATATCCTAAATGTGTAGTGGTTTTCCTTTTTATGTTATTGGCACAAAATAGTCATAAACTTCACCTAACATAGCAAAGCCGACTAATAAAAATGAGCAGTTTTTTAAATTCTAGGCATATAGGTACATGTACATTTCCAGTTTTTAAAAGACAGACATAACAATTCACCCAACAAAACATTATTTCTGTTCGTACCAAACACCTTGTGCAGTTGTTGCATCTGACCTACATGCTCCAGGTACATGTAAGGTCGTAGAGAAGAAGATAAGAACTACTTAATGCAAAAAGGCTGATTACTGGCTTTTAGATCATAGGCTTTTAACAGAGCCATGATTTGTAATTTAGATTCATGTTTTGTTTATGGATTCCTGATATTTTCTCAAATTAAGTGTGGAAAAAGTGACTTCTTTCAGTTTTTAATCAAGTTATCTTGAATAACGGATTGACTGGAAAGAAATCTGAATGTGAGACCTCTGGACCACTGTTCCAGCAATCTGTAAACCAGGCTTGTCCTGTGCAGACAGTCCCCTAATAAGTTCTTGTCTCTGTCCAAGGTACATGTATACCTACATATGAGAGGCTATAAATCTATACATCTGCCATGTGACCATATATCAAGCTCAAGCTCTAAAATGCTAGCAATACTAGCAGTGGCGGGCAATTAGGGATTGCCAAGAGAGACTGCAACAGTGCCACTGGGCAAGACTGAAACATACATGTATGACCAATATACCAACATGCCACGTAATAGCTCGGTTGGAGGAGCAGTGTTTAGGAGGTTCCACATTCAAATCGGGCCCCATTCAGTTTCTTTCTTCAACTTTTTAGCTATTTCTCAGAAGCTAAAACTTGTGCTTGCCAGCTTTAACCACTTCCTGCCGGGGACTCCAGAATCGGAGATGTATGCTTTAAATGCGTGGCTGGGGTCTCTGAACTCGGACAAAGGGAAAAGGGCCCTGTAACAAAAGACCGTACTCCGAACAAAAGACCAGGCTGCTGGGCATTATCGACATTTTTCACTTTCAAAAGTGGAGATGATCCAACCTTGTTTTGAAACCGTATACCAGGGTTTGGGGCATTTAGAGCGAGCGGATTACCACCAGGGATAAAGCGCTCCACCACTGCAGCGATGAGCCACACAGTACCGCTGCACACTAATCTGGCCCCTATTGAAAAGCGGTGAGCAGCACACTGTGGCAGGTTCGTGAACAAAAGAAAGTTAGAAAACACCGCACAATCTGGGCTCTTTTTACAAGGCTGAAGGCCTGGCTGAAATACTTGGGCATCAATGAAGGCCACCTGTCAACTTAGAGTAGTCCTAAAGATCACTTCGTGTGGCTATAAACATCTGTTAAATGAAATAATGAATTTTTGAAGAATTTTGAAAACAGAAAAAAATGATAATTATGCCCCGGCGCTAAGTGGTTAAACATCTACATGTAATGTGTGCATACTGTAAATTAGATTTTGTGTTGCTTTTATTGCAATTTAGGAAGTAATAAAGTGCAAATACCCTATCAGGTCTGTCTTTCTTCAATTGACCTTCCCTAGTCAAATATGCCAGTGTAACATTTTCTTTTAATGTACATGTATAAGTAAACTGCATGAATTTTCTGTTTAATAATTGTATTCATGTAGTCTGCATGATTGAAAATTTTTTGCTGCGATGTGTTTTATGTATTTATTTAATGACTTGGCACGTGGTATATCTTCTGTTTATGGTTTCTTTCCTTTGCCTATTAAACCCTCAGAGCCTCCTGGTGTAACCGGTGCAACTGCCATGTCTGGTGCACCCCCACCTCTCCCTACCAACCGACCAAAAGGTCCTTATGTGCCCCCTCCCCTGCCCAGCACCAGGCCCAAGGGAGCTTACGTTCATCCCGGGTCGGTGTCCTCTAGTTCTGTTACAGAAGGGCAGGCCAGTGCTGAGCCGGCACCTGTTCCCAAGCCTCGGCCGCGATCAGTTGGACCAGACACCGAGGACACATCCCAGGGGGCAGTTCTGCTGGCGGCCCCGAGCAGACCCCCAAAGCCACTGACTCAGAATCACGTGTCGGACGAGTCATCCAAGCCAGCCACACCCAAGGACAGGGGACACGCTGACAGTGTCAAGCCCATTCCCGTGCTTCCTGCGTCATCATCACCTGAGCTGGAAGGGAATAGTAAGTTCCATGTACGTGTAAAATCAAAGTCTCCAGTGCCTGTGCAACGGTCAAGCCAAGCACCTGCAGTCCCACAGGTACCCCTGAAGCCAGCTGACAAGCCAGCTCTACCCCATCCTATTAGTGCCCCAAAGCCAGCTGAAAGACCGTCACTGCCTCATCCAGTTGCTGCTCCCAAACCAGTGCAACAGCACGCGGACACTTCTGCAGCTGTTGCCACAGCACCTTCAGATTCACACAAATTTTCACAGGGCTCAGCACCCCCCAAGCCCACAATGCCTCTTGTACCTCCTGCGTCAGGTCAGAAATACTCCAGGGCTGACATCCTGTCATTGTTTGACAGCACATTCCAAAAAAACTCCAAGCCAGAGAGCAGTTCAGATGCCCAGATGAAAGTTGCAGGTGCTGTTGCAAGGAACGCAAGCACAGAGGATGCCCTGAAGTTTGGCAGCAAAGCCACTGCAGTAGCAGCATCAGACAAAACAAGATCCAGCAATGAAGTTAATGCACTGCAATTTGCTGGTGCAGTTGCTCAGAACACGACAGCAGACGATGTGAGTAACATTAGCGGAGGGGTGCAGATGCTGAGAAAGTCAGAGGATGGCCAGAAGGCAGTTGGCTCATTTTCTCGAATTGCAAAAAGCACAGCTGCTGATGTCAGATCATCAGATTCCTCTTCAGGCGACCTAAAATGGCAGGTAGCTAGCTCAGCTGCCAAGAACATGACTGCTGATGATGCAAAGAATATTGGTAAGGCTGGCTTTTCCATCGCGAAATCAGAAGAAGGCCGCAAGGCAGCTTCCTCACTCTTCAGCATCACCTCAGCGAGCTTGAAACAGGTGAATCAGACCCAGTCACAGAATACGCCTGCTCCGAATTCTGCCGCCAGGGCAAGACCCAAGAACACCGGGCAGCAAGGCGGTCCCAGTCTAGGCAGTCTTGTGGGATTAATGCCTCCACCAAAGACGCCAGCACAAACTGCAGCAAAGCCATCTACTTCAGGCCAAAGCAGATCAGCTCCTGTGCCAAAGTTTAAGATCTCAGCAGAGTCGTTTACTGCAGGTGCACAGCGCTCCAAACCCACAATAATCAGACCAGGAGCTGAGAAGCCAGGTTCCAAACCAAACAGCCGGACCAGTTCTCCTGAAACAAAGCGCAAAGTGCCACCTCCCAGGGTAGGTTGGGCTAGAATAACAGAATGTCATTTGTTGTATCTCATTTTTATCACCAAAATTAATAATGTTTGTGACGAAACAAGAAAAATAATGCTAATGTTCTCTCTTTCATCCATCATATATATTCATCTTTGCTCAAACAAAAACGTGTTCACAATGCTTCAAGTTGACAGTGCTTAAAGAACATGATTGATGTAATAACAGCCTTCAAAATTCGCAGGAGAGATTCCTCTACAGAAAGTGTTGATTATAAGTGGTGTAAAGTGAAACAAAAGAGAAATTAGATCCGTCATCTTTACATGGATTCTATTGGGTACTTTGTAGTTCCGCCTATAACGTAATGTTTCTAAAATAGGAGTGGTACTTGGTGCATAGAGACCACTGTCTGTAGTGGTCTACATCTCACATGCATGTGAACATGTACATGAACTATTCTGCAATTAGCAGATCTTATTGAAAATTGCATATATGCAGAAAAAAGCAGACCCGGATTTTCTTATTACTTAATATGGACATTTCACAATAGTGCGCCTCCAAGAGTTTGTAACGCATTGGCCAATCACAAAACAAGAAATCTGTCGACCTTTCTCAAATGCGCATTGTGGCGACAGATTCTGCACATTGTAATTGGCCAATACTTTGCAAACTCAGGGAGGCGCACTGATGTGAACACCTGTATTAAAGATGCACTGTGAAGCATGATTTTTCCAGAACCATTGGCTGAGGTGTACAGTACAGAAGGTCTGTTACACACTTGTACATTGTATAATTATCAGTCTTGTGGTCAAGAACATCTCAAAACAGACGTAAGATATTTCACCCCACCAGTCACAAGCAATAGGTGTAGGATGAACATTGTCATACTTTTGTGGCAGTTCATTTGGGTAGCTTGTAATTTGAATTCAGACTTACGTTGGTCTTCCGATGGTCTTGTGTTGGTCTTATCATGGTCTTGAGAGGTCTAGACTACAACACTGATCGTTGTTGGTGGGAAAGCTTTTAAGCTTGAGACAAGTGAGGAAGCTGTTAAGCATGTGATGGTATACAAGTGTTACCATTGCTCAAATCACAAGGATTGAATTCAGTAACAGCCTTTATCATAAATGTTGGTGTCACTCTTCACACAAATGCACTTTAGTCATTCTGACAAATGATTTTGATCCAAGTCATGTTCTCCTAATATGTGAGGAAACTGTGAAGTCCTTTCTCAAAAGAACTGCCAGATGGTGTGGACTTGTACGTTTTTCTCCTAATGCGTTGCAAGACACTCACTCTGTGGTAACCCCTTTGTGGTACATGCAGCATCCTAAAAAATATCAGCAAGTGTGAATGCAGGTTTTACATTGTTTATCCTGAATAGCCTACCAGTGGACCTCAGGGTAGATCAAAAGGTAGCGCCCCACCCCGGCCCAATGCCCCAAGCAGCCAGCCAAAGTCGGCCTCATCAGCCAACCTAAAGCCCAAGCGACGGGCTCCACTCAGGCCAGAGGGTACAACTCCACAGAAGTCCTCGCAGTCCGAGTCGCTGCCACCCAGGCCAGGGCCTGGCCATCCACTCTACAACAAGTACATGGTGAGCAAGATTACCATCAGAGCGCACTCAGTAAGAAAAGAATATGCTGCAGAAATTGTGACATCACTCTGAAGTCAAAGTAGTGCAACCATGGTTGAATGGTTCACAATCTGCATTAAACAGTCCATTTCAACCCTAACAGTCCCAAATCCTCCAATTTCAGTATGATTTTTACATACACCCTTGGGTTTAAGGTTTTTAAGTGTTGCACCACCACTTTGATAAAAATGCAGTCCTATTACTTGTATATGCAATGATGGGGATGTTAGAAGATATTGTATGGTGTACCTTTCCACAAGCTTAAACACACTTGAAGTTACTGTATCACAACTTGGCTCAGATAAACACTGCTTATACAGTTAAACAACCTATCAACCTGTGCCATGCTGGCTTTCCAAGAAGGCTTTATCATCCCAGAGGTACAATCTAAGTGAAGAGCACAGCTGAAATGTACATACCGATGCCTGTTTGCATTAGATCGCATGAAAATAATTCAGTGTCTTGTGGAGGGAAAGGACTTTTTTCAGGTCGCTTTTTCTGTTTACACTTTCCATCAAGGTTTCGGAGCCTCATGGGATTGCATTGTATGATTACAAGCCAATCCAGCCTGATGAACTTGGCTTCAAGGTAGGAGTTGTCACAGCTGTTGAACACCTCAAATCCTAGATACCGACTGTTGAAAAGTTATAATGTTAAACACTGGCCAACAATAAATGTACTTTGGGTTAAGTGAATTTCTAGATCTGGTCTCAAAGTGATGGCCATTGTAAAAAGAACAAGGCAACAGCAACTCCTCTTCAGTCTTACCGTTTGAAAATGAAACAGTGGCACAATTTGTGAGAGCAGTTAAGTAGCCAAAAGGAAGAAAATTCAAAGTATTCCAAACCAGTTTTGTGGAACACTTCTGAAATTTTACACTTTAGATCATTACAGTTACAGTTATGGATTGTAACCCCTAACTGCCTAAAGTCTAATGCATGTTGTATCATTGTAAATCTTCCACAACGAGCAATTGAAAATGTATTTAATAGAAAGTTCTACTTTTTAAAGTGGTCTTGTAGTAGTCGTGCAGTAAAAAAGCAATACAAAGTTAAGTTAGGTGACAGTGGTCAGAGCCATTGTACATACATGCAGTATATAAAAATAACTTAAATGTTAAATAGTGAAAGCACAATTGGAAAAAAATATCATTTAGCTAGACCCCTTCCACAGGAAAGCAATCCCAATCATGTTTTAGGTTCAATGCAGGAGTGCTATCCTTGTTAACACTAGGAAATATCATACACTGCATGCTGGGTTGCATGAAATATAGCCAGCAATTGTGTTTCCTGTCCAACATAAAAGAAGTACTTTGGATGGCATCCAGTTTGATGCTCACTATCGAAAGGAAGCAGGGCTTGAACTGTCACCCAACAAAAAAAGGTGCCATATGTTCTGCATAGTTAAATGGCTTTTGTGACTGCTAGTCAGTGTCAGCTCATGTGGCAAAGGAAATCACAGGACATAATTGAAGTCGTAAATCTGCAAGCTGAGGCTGCATGCATTCTTCCATTTCAGGAGCACCTTTATTTTGGCCACTCTTGATAAAAGAATAAAAAGCATAAGTGCATCTGCGACCTGCATGATGTACCATCTCAGCCATACATTTGCATAGGGGTTGCCAAATTAGCCTGTAAGAACTATCTCATGTAAATACCTGCTGTGATTGTTGTTGCAGGCCGATGACGTCATCATTCTATTGCAACGCATCGATGCTGATTGGCTGAGAGGCCGCTGTGGCAATGCAGAAGGTCTCCTTCCGGCAGCCTTTCTGAAGATTGTTAAGGACATTCCACAGACAAACAGCAAGGTAGGAACCACAGCAACAAAATTTCAGTTATGTAGATTTAAAACAGTCTGAATGCCTTTTTCAAATAGATTTTGCTACTGCATTGTGGTCGATGAACCTCAAGCCCTAGGGATTTCTCAAAATCCACTAGGAGGGTGTGGATGATGTTGCTGGGTTACAGATAGTAGGGTTAGTGTTCTACTGCTGTAAGTGGAGCCTGATGCTCCATAAAGTTTTTAAAAAGTGCCATTGTACTCTTGCAGTGAAGGATTAACAAGGACTTAGGAAGGTTGCTTAAAAGAATGTTCAGAAATTAGATTTTAAATAAATGTGTTAGTTAATACTGACTAATTCCTCAAACCAAAATATGGAAAGTGAAGTTGAGGCTATTTTGGGTCTTTTCCACAGGAGTATTTAGTAAGACAAGTAGTCACAACTCGTGCCCAGATTGTGAAGGTTAGACACAACTGAAATTGTCATTATTTAACCATATAATACTCTTTCATCCTGCAACTCTTCCTACAGCCAAATACCAGCGAGCCATCTGCTGTTGCTGTGTACTGCTTTGATGGCACCGCGTCAGATGAGTTGACCTTCAAAGAAGGGGACAGCATTGTGCTGTTGGACAGAGTTGGGGACCAGTGGTACCGGGGACAGTGCAAGGGACGCACTGGCATCTTCCCAGCCAATCATGTCAAAATTATTGTGGGTATTTGCTTATCAATTTTTCCCAAGGACGTGTTACGTATATTATACCATGGCTTGTCACTATTAGAGACACATATGTGCACGTACATGCTACCTCCATGAGGTATCATCAATCACAAAGCAATCTTCACCCATCCATGCACTTACATGTATCTGATGACGTAACCTCAATGTAGAGACCAGATAGTTATGGGTTGGCAGTTTTCTCTAATCTTACTAAAATCATTTACCCCGACATTTCATTAAAACGTTTTGTCATGTATACAGTATTAAATTTTACATTGCATGTACAGGAGGATCTTCCAGTGAAATCGGTTACCTCAAGCAGCAGCAATGTAAGGTAAGGAGTACTGTTATTCACTTTTCTTTTTTCCTACTCATGTTTTTGTTACCTCTTGGTCCTCTCCTTATAATATTCATGTAAGGGTTGCTGTATATTTAAACCGATTCTGCTTAATGTCAAAACCTGTATGCTACAGTCACTGTTTATCGGAACTTGTTTGAACTTGTGATGTTTTTGTACTGCCTGGAGTTTAAAATATAATACAATATCAAGTTTTAAAACTCATTGGTTTCAACTTCTGCCCACAGCGGGCCGAGATGCAAAGCCAAATTTGACTATGACAGCACCAATCCTAATGATCTGACCTTCAAGGAGGGAGATTTGATCCAGCTGATGGAGGATGTCGGCTCACAGTGGCTGAAGGGTCAACTGCGAGGCAAGACAGGAATCTTCCCAGAATCCTTTGTGGAAGTCCTTGAGCCTCTGCCTACAGCTGCTAAGAAATCACCAACTGTAATGAATGGCAACTCGGGTAAAGTGAATATTTGATGTCTGCCATGATGTGGGACATGGATTTTTTTACACCTTGTTGGTTGTGTCATATTACTGATTACAAAAGATAAGAACTAATTCCAAAAGAAAACTGAATTGGTGAAGTTGCGTTCATATTGCTGCATATACACAGCAATGCATGTGAAGTTCTGAGGTCTTGGGATTGAGTAATTTCAGTGCCCTGTTGCTGGGTGCATGTGGCCTACAAATGCATATATGTACATGAAATGATCTTGTCTGATGGATTTTTTTCCCCTTTGCTCAAGCACATATGTGGCTCACACACAGAAATTGGTCTCATAAGCATAGCCTGTGCCAGATGTGTATTAACCAGTTTGTGCACGTTGTGTATTCCCACCTAAGGGACATCATTACCACCTGCTTAAATGCATTGCTATTTGTAAGTGCAAATCATATTGCTGCTCTAGACCCATGACAAAGCAATTTCCAGTATGGCAATACACTGTGTCATTTCGTTGAGAGTAATTCCAGAAATTAGGGGTCCATTTTTATTGTGTCCCTGTCACATCTGACTTATGATTTTGTAAGTTCAGAACACATTTTTTAATTTACAAGAGTGATGAATTAATGCAAATTATCTGCCAAACAAATAGTAATGTTTGAAATTCATTCCGGTGATATTTTCATGTCAAATAACAAAGATCACACTTTTGGACCCCTAATTACCCTTGAGCTAATTACCCTTGAGCTCCGTAGATAGTTGCATTTTTGTCTTGCCTATATGTAGTTTGTAATTATGCTTCCAGTGCTGTTAAAGAATAGAGTGTGTATAATATTTTGCAAAACTGTCACACAGGGGATAAACATTTAGCTAGTATGTCAACATGAAGCAGATGTAGAAGGTAAAAATTGGAGCCATGAAGGACATGTATGTCAAATACATGCACAACAAACCAGAAACTGTACATGGCATATACATGTCAACAGCCAAGGTATACTACATTGCGGAAATGGGAGTAATTGGTGATTGCATCAGCATTCTAATTTCCTAATGCCATTGACACGTCCCTCCTTGCAGGTAATGTGGTCAAGGCAATGTTTGACTTTGATGCTGCCGAGAGTAATGAAATTAGCTTCAGGGTATGTGCATTCCAATTTCTACGTATGTTCCAGTGTTGTAAGAAACTGACGTGAAAGCTTGAACCTTAACCCACTTGCCACTACAAAATTAAGTTATAGAAATAGAATATTTCTGAAAGGGGCAAGTATACATGCACTCCTCTAGTAACAGTGTATGGTTAGTCTAGATGTGCAGTCGACTATGCAAAATAAAAGTGGTCGCAGAGACATGTTCTCCAGTAACAAGACTTGAACAAAAAGGGAGATTCGCCTTTATATGGCACATGGAACTGTGCAGAGTAATCTATTGCACTGCCAACCTTTAAACAACTTCTGCAAGATTTTTGAAGAAGGGTAACTTTATAAAACAGTTGTGACATTTTGTGCACCATTTTGGAGGCTTAGGATAGATATTAAAAAAAGGCAATTTTTTCATTATAGGCTGGTGACAAGATTAGGATCCTGAGCCAGGTCAACTCAGAGTGGCTTCATGGTGAGCTGCGCAGCGGTGTCCAGGGAAACTTACCCTCAGCCTTTGTGGATCACATCCCAGCCAACCTGCCGTCCTTCAGTGTAGCTGACAGTCCCGCAGAGGTAAGACCCAGGCTAGTAGGAAGATGAGAATATTTTTATTTTAGCTTTTTCGACAAACAGTATATTGAAACTGTCATCAGTTATTAATGTAGGGTCAAGTGTAAAACAGCCTTTAGATTTATACTGGATTGTAATATAGAATGAGAAATAAGGATCTTGGCATGCCTCTTGACAAGCTCGATACTTGTCTTTGTAGATATGAATTACTCTAATTTTTCCTGAATCACACATTCAGTAAATGGCCTGAAAAATTATCCATTGTCTCACCCGTTATGCTCAGCATTCTGCCCAAAATTGAAATGTTTTAATATGTTCACTTTGTATTCCCTGAAGATTGGAGAGTGCGTCGTCAAGTTTGACTTTGAGCCGGCAGGCGAAGGGGAGCTAGCGCTGAAGGTCGGCAATCGAGTCACTCTGCTTGAGTATGTAGGAGAGGACTGGCTGCGAGGACGCAGTGGCTCAAAAGAAGGCATCTTCCCAAAGACGTTTGTGGAAATTGTTGGCAAAGGTGAGAGTCCTTCCATCTATGTCCCCATTATAATCCACTGTACCTGAGACAAACATAGGATTATTCGGGGAACATCTTAGCATACTATACTTTTCTCTAGCACGTTGATGACATTTGAGTTTATCCCCAAATGTGCATGAAGTGTGATTTCAGTGGGTTTCAATATCCCTACTCATGAAAAACTCTGAATTTAGTGAACTGCTTAGATGTTCAGATCAAATGTTTATTTTATTTTTTATGTTATGATTGTATAGTGAAGTGTGCTGAAAACCCCTTGGAGAGTGTGACCAAACATGAGAAATGATTTTCTTACAAAAAAAAAAAGAAGTGAGGAATGTGAAGTAAGTGAATAATGCGAAATCAATTATACATGTAGTTGTAGATGATATAAAATCTTATAACAAATTGAAACAATGTACATATTAACTTTGGGATTGATTTTCTCATTGAATTTCTGGACTTGTAAAAATACTTGTCATGATTTAAATGAAACGTAACTTTGGGGGTTGATGCTCAGAGATGGTTGGCAAGGCTGCTCAAGAAATGTTTCGAGGGGAAAAAGTCACATTATGCCACATTTTGGGTGTTCATTCTAAGGAGGTCACGTGGATTACAGAATGCTATGGGGAGGCTACATATACTGCTTCACACAAGTGCAGAGCAAAAACGATTTAATTTCCTGTTCTACTGAACTCACCCATCACTTTCTAAACACTGTGGGATGTGAGACACAAAGCCATTCCCTTCCCTGAAGCATGTTTAACAAACATTTGATTAATGGGCACTCAAATGGATGTGAACACAGCATCTGGATAACAACCCAAGTGTAGTGTAGATCACTACATGTACATGTACTGTGATATGTTTCCACTTGAGAGCCATGTAATGTCTGGTTCGTCATGGAGAGACGGCAGCAGTTCAAGTTGATCCAATTTTTAATACAGTAAAAGTAGAGATCTACTTTTAACATTCCAGCAAGGAACCACTACAGCTGCCTCAACAAAACCCATTTGTAACAGCTACATGTCCTTCCAAGAAAAATGCTGCTTTACCTTGAAACATTGGGTCAGTTTAACACACCTGTGGAAATTCTGCCGCTGCTCCCAAGCCACTGCAAATGTCAAACTGTCCTTCCATGACTTTTTTTTTTGGATTCTTGCACAACTTTTGATACCAAATTTGCAAAAATCAGACAAAGTGTTTTTGTGTTACTTGGCAATCAAGTCTTTTAACTCTAACGATGCTGAACCCAACAAGGTTATGCAAGATTTCAGTGGTCCCTAGGGGGTTAGGGGTTAAAGGTCATCCAGAAACTGAAATTTTTCATATGCTTGTGTATAAATGGAGGTGTTACGCAAACGTTTCAAAATTCATTCTATTTTGTATCAAATTGTACGCTTTCCTTCTCATTATGAATGTCATGTGGTACTGAACAGTACAATACACATGTACATGTACATGAAAACAATCCAAACTGTACAGTATAGCATATCAAAGGAAATACTGTACTCAATCACAGTGGTTTGAAAGCAGATTTGACGCAGACATCAGTAGATACCAGGACAATAAAGGGTAAACATTCCCAAACAATGCAGGCATTTTTGAATATCATCTCAAAGTACAAGTATGTTGAAAATCATCTAAACAGCAGAACTCACCGAGGTGGTTGAAAAAAGAGCAAAATCTGGAAGAGGGTGCTACTTATGCACAGTGCCCTCTTCTGACGATATCTGTATAAAAGGGGATGGGCCATGTAGGGTTCAATTGATGTTATATGATAGTTTTTAACCGTCTTATAAACAAACAGTTGGATTAATCCCTTTTTTATGTCATTAAATCAGCAAGACGTAGTGTTTTCTGTGTGATTTTTTGAGTCTCCGCCTGGGCTCTTCACAAAAATTTATTGAAATAGGTCAATGAGGGCAGCAGACTAATCTTGTGACGTCTTGTGACTAAAAATGTGACGTTGTTGAACGGACTCAGCTCTCCAGACAAGAATGCATAGTTTTGGCAAGAAAGTTGATATGTAACAAACATCAGCGAATACAGCTATCGAATAGCCAATGCAGGACAATTGTGACTTTTCAGAGAGACAAATTTTTGTAATGGTGCAGGAAAAAATCCTTACTAGTCAGTGATTTTCCAAGGATAGATTTGCGCTGGGGACCACCGAGCTTTGAAATAGTTGTTTGCAGTATCCGCTGCTGCATCTGACTCGAACCAGCCAGCCGACACCAGCAAGCTCGGTGGTCGAGTTGTTAAGCTGTCTGCACTAGTAAGCAGGAGGTCGTGGGTTCGAGTCATGGGTTTTCTCACAAGCCTTCAGGGGCAAACACTGAGTATACAGTGTTGTAATACACGTCGGGCAGGGCAAAATCCAAAATTAGTCAGTGTTTTGTGGTCGATCCTCCGGGTCGCCGCCATGCCTGTACCCAACAGCCTCGAGTTGCAAAATCTGTTCTAGAGTATATTCTGGTTCGAACTGATAAGGCAATATGTCTTGTGCCTCATCAGCTCCTTCAATGTCGCTTTCTTCATCAAATGAATAAGACCAAGATGACAAATGATCACCGTCATGATCGGAAAAAGCATCAATGCTGGAATTACCGTCGCTTGAGTCTGGCATCATGGCACATGCTAATGCTACCGCATTACGCACATGTCGTTGCGGAACAGTGAACAGTCGTCGGATAGAGGACTCCGTCCTATGACGTCACGATTCTTGGAAATTTCTTCAGACAACTTTCAGTACCTGACAGATGTTGTTTAGCTTTTGCTCCCAGAAGGGAGTGAAACAGGGTCGTAAAAACTATAATTTGTAACGTATTTCCACGCATTTTGAAATTATGCACGTGTTTTCTGTTTAAATATATGTTTGTTTTATGTGTTGATGCATGTTTTACAAGAAATCTTTCCAGCAAAGCCCATCCCCTTTAATGTTTGTACACATTCATGCCGCTGTACCAGCACCGTATTAACACACTCTTTCTTGTTGATTTGTTAAGTTTGAGTTAAATTAAGATTAAGTTAAGATTGAGTTCAGATTACACTAATTTGGAAATACAAGTTTCAAGAGTGATTATTTTTTTTATTGTTTTTTGTGTGTCGGTTTTGAACCCCTATGCAAAAACCATTCAAACAAATACTGAAATAACTTGTTGAGTATACAGTTTTCTAGTTGATTTTACGTCTTCATGAAGTGAATGGAATACCTACTGGAACTGCTTGTGACTTATTGAAGGAAGTAATTATATACATGTAGCTCATTGTCATTGGTCAATGTGCCAAAATCTCCTTTCTTGTTGGGACAAAAATGCACATGGTGGTCACCGTCACAGTAGGAACACGTGTCCACATGGCAAAACTTATGGAGTAATGGATCTGTTTTTAACCAATGATGGTTAAATACTTCACTTAGATTGCCCTCTTGGTTAGTTTTCCTGGAGAGCTGCTCCCTGTATTTGCAAATGGTTTTGTTGCTGTTTTCGAGAGCCTCTTCTCAAAGTGTTCCCAGGCCATGGCTTTTATTGCCGAGATCAACTCAGCACTGTGGACAAGAATCTGGCAAATGGAGCATGTGAACCTGAAGTTTGGAAAGTGCTCAAGAAACATCCTGTCTTTGTCTTTGCAAAGTCCATCTATTTGTCAGGACTGACAAATACTGTGGATGATACCGGTACCAGAAGGAGAATAGTTGATACATTTGCAATGATCTGAGAGAGTTGTGATCTGTCCTCACCTCTGTCAGGTACACATTCCACCAGGGTTTGACGTTTTTCATTCTCATGAAGTAAGCGCTTGAAAATTGGGCCAGTGATTGATATACCACTGTTGCCCACTGGATCCAGTTCGTCAATCTGTATGCCTGTTTTTCATATAAGTAAGACTGAACCTTTCTTTACCCTTCTTAATCTTCCCCTCGTTTCTGAAGTTTTCCTTCCAGATTCTTATTCCAGCAGCAAAGTGGTACGTGATTTTCAAAATCCAATACACGGCACTAGCTCAAAGAGTTGGGTGTAGTACAGGGAAGACAGTGATATCATACATTGTGATGGGCTCTTGAGTGAGTCCTAATCGCTTCTCATAATCTCCAGGCTTGGTCTTGACTTGCTCTTTGTCTTGTAGACCTTGGAAGAGATTCCTTAGAGCTTCGTTATTTACTTATGAGGAAGCCTTCATCAGTGCACTCCAGATAATGGCTTTCTTCTCTGGATGCAGGACAAAGGATGCAATAAGTCCCTCCTCTCCCTGTCAGCAGTTTGATCATCTTGCCATCAACTTCAGTGAGATTAGACTGAACAAGAAGTTTTGTGCTATTCAGAGACTGTGATTTCAATACCATTAGAAGACAAAATCCACTTTCCTGCTCTTATGGAAGGAATAACAGATCCGAGGAATTGTCAATCTTCTTTGCCCTTGATGATGAAAAAAGGCACAGTAGCGTTCGGATTATTTGGATATAATTCTATCACCATGCTGCCAACCCTGCTTGAGAAATAAAATTTTAAAACCAACTAATCTTCATTCAGTCTTGAATGAAAAAAATAATCAAACAATTAAATTTATTTATTCTGATCACAGAATTGATGTTTATTCAAACAAAAAATTAATGCATATGACGATGTTCCTGCAGAAGTATCATCATCTTTGATGATCTTAAGTGGTGTCCACATACATGTATATACAATGTCATATTGTACATCTGAGCTTAACCCATCTGATGGCAAACAGCATGACGCCCGGATCCATCTAGTCCATCTTTGCAGATTACTTTGTAGTATCCCGGTGGGGTGTCAGGTTGAGCCCCAATCATTCTGGTCATATAATTACTGCAAGATTGCTTAAGAGAGGCCGTAATACCTTCATAATCTCCTAAACTGTAGTAACTCAGTTCAGGTATTATAGAGCATTTTTCCTCTGTCAGTTTTCAATAAACAGGTAGCTCTTCTGAGGCCCGTCTGAGATTGGTGTAGGCAGTTCTCCCTAAATTGTATGATGAGAGAAAATAGAGTTCTTTGTCTTCAGACATCTCTTTGACAATCGAGGATCCCTTAAACATCCTCATACCAACAACAATTTTCCTATTGCTAACATAGTTCTCTTTACATAACAGAAAACCGAGTAACCGAGTTGGGGATACTCCATTTTCCTCGGTCTTTACTCACAATTCATCTAATATCCGGGCCCATTCTAAACTGCTGATGTGGTCCCACTTCATCTAGGGGATTAACTCTCTGGCGGGTGAGAACATCAGCTTTAGCCTCTTTGGACATGGTTGTCAAATTCATAGCGTCTACAATAATAATTGATGACGTGTCAAGTATTTGTTCTTTCTCGAGAATTACAGAGGGGTCATAAAGAAAATCTGCTTGGTTGCTGATGAGAGCGGTGATATGTTCAATTCAATGCATTCTCTCTCAATGTTCTTAGTGCCTTTAAAGTTTACAGTTCCGTGAACTTTCCCTTTAGGTTGTATTCTGTTATAGTTTCTCTAGCTCTGGTTATACACGTACATATATAGTCTGGCCTCTTGTGCCCCTTTCATCTTCTCTTTATGTATGTATTCCTGATTGGCTCATTAGTGGGTGGTGTATTTGACTGTTCCATGTTCCTGGCCACTAAAGACGGAAAATATAAAATGTGAAGCTTTGCAAATTGAGATCTGAAATACACACGTAGATCTCTAATTTACACTAAAGGCATTATGGCTGTTCTACTCCATGATGAGAGCTCTTGGACTGCATGTTTTTGACAGGATATATCAGCAAATCAGTCTCAGTTGAAAGTGTATGTCTTCCCTTGTGAAAACATGTCAGGTTGGCAAAAATACATTTAGTGAGAAGATAAATTACCACATTATGATTGTACCAAGAGCATGCTTTTTCTATAGCCGAGACTTTGCCCGTGTCAAAGCATTGCCATTGGCGAACCAAAAAATTCAAACAATGCTTGCTCACAGGAAGTGCTAACCTTGTGGCCACAGGTCGTGCACAATAAAGCCAATCACAATCAGCCCTTCCCAGTGCCTTGTTCGGGCGACGAGCGAAATGTGAACATACGGGAACTTTCAATGCAACCTTGGCCCCTGTTTGTGTAGGTATGTGTTGCCTTTCAACACGCCGGGATTGTAGAATGCAGAACGCTAAAGAGGTGAGCAGAGAGCGTAGCATTTACAACAGCAACAGGGCTGGCGCAGGTTTATGCACCAGCTGGCAAACACAGCTGTCTATACGTCTTAAAATCATGAGGTCTGCGTATCGCGGCACGTGTACTCAATGCCACTGCTCGCATTGTGGTAGGTGCATGTGTCTACATCATGCTGTGGCACAGGTTTACGTGGTGTGCAATTTTGGGGGGGGATTCAGTCGGTGAAAATATAAGGGGAGCCACACCCAGTGCCCCCCTTTAAATCCGCAGGTGCATATTGTAAACCAATTTATCACACATATTTCAGCATTAAATCAGCAGCTGTTGGGGTGGAAAACTTTTCATAACCCCCTTCACTACTGCTCAACACAATAACAGTCTATTGCTTGACTTCTTAAGGTCTCTAAATGGAATAGCCTTAAACCATTCCTAGAACAGATTGGACGTAAAATATTCAACTAACCTTGTGTTGCTGGTATGACACCATCTGTCCTTAATGACTTTCTCTCGTAATCAATTCCCCCAGGTGGTGCATCCAGTGGAGGGCCCAGCTTGGGCACTTGCAAGGCCATGTATGACTTCAATGCAGAGGAACCTGACGAGCTGACAATCAAGGTAAGATAATCATCGGTCATTGTTGGTGCCTCTTCTTTTTTTTTTCTTCCTGTTGCAAATTGGAAAAAAACACTCAGACACCGTAGTGTATTTGCTGCTTTGTTGTGCTGTGGGGGAGGGTCATGTGGATTCTTTTTGGATAAAAAAATGGACGTTCATTTTGAGAAAAATTTTATATTTGGCACCACTTCCCGATCCAAGACCAGGATATGCCATTGCAAACACAGTTACAAAGTTGTGTGCAGTTTGGAATTCCGCTTTCCCCGGCCTCTCAGTTTTATGCCTGTGGAAGGAAATTGATATTCTTTCAGAGAAGTTGCCACTCACAAGGCTGAAAGCCAATTGAAGTAACAATTGCAATTGGAGAAAAAGTTGGGAGAGGTAATAAGTATCAATTGAAAAAAAAATCTTTTTCTGTTGGGAAAGCTAATGAGAATAAGGGATGCACCTCTCTAGTAATTTTAAATCCTGTTTATTGTGAGAGGAGATTGCACAGGACGTTTGCAGTGAGGACTTGTCATTGGCACTTGTCACTTTGTTTTGATGGGGCTTTTCAGCAGCAGCCTATCAGGCTTGCTTGTAGTGCATCTCTGTCATGGTGACACTTGACTTTCTGTAACCTAGTCATTGTGGAATTTGTTTCAACACTGGTATGTAATTAGACTTTGTGTTAAACATATCTAAAAGCTTTTTTTAATTTCCTCAGTTTTTGTTAATTTTGCAGAACCAAAGATGAGTCAGTGCTAACGTTTTGACAGATTCGAATGTGTTCATGTTAAACTTTCTAGTAAAGAAAAGTAGGTACTGTAACATGATTCTAATAAGGTGATTAAGATCTTCAAGGAGACATGCAGTAAGTGACTTAAGTACATGTAGAACTAGAAAGCTCTCGTGCAATGTTTTTTTACCTCCTGTGTAGCAGTAAAAGGGTAAAGCTTCAATGTTTTTGATTTTTATGCTAATAAAATTTCCATATTCATATGCCAAAGCATGATGTCACTCAAGGCAGAACAGTTGAGTCTCTGTGACTATGTGTACAAATATATTACCACTTTGCTACATTTTCCTAGAGTATGTTTTTCCACTCTTTACGTGCTTATCGTGTAAACAACTTGTTCAGAATATAGTCATGGCTAATAATTTTTTTCAAATTGTTTCTTGTGGTCAGTTGACGAGGAGTGCCTTAATTGTCGAGTGGAAAATAGTGCCCTCTATAGAAAAGTACTGATGAAAGGCTTTTTTTGAGACTGGAAAAACTAACATCTTCTTCTCACTTACACCTAGTATATTAAACAAGTTGAGCTGAATATCCATTGCATGTTTCCTGTAACCACAGAAAGAAAACTGACAGATTTAAATCGGTGTGGTTTATTGAAGAGCTTTAGTGTGATCAGATGGAAACTGTGAAACAAGTGAGGCCTTTTAAAGGAAATCAAAGGCATTCCTACATGCAGTTCTACATTTTAGAATCCATTTGGTCCCTTTTTTTTCTCAGAACGGTGATGTCATCGAAATCCTGGAACACATCAGTGCTGATTGGATTAAAGGTCGACTCAAAGGCAAGACGGGCAAGTTTCCCAAAGCCTTTGTGGATGTTAGGTGATGCGGCCTGCTGCACTTCTAGCCGGTGTACATGATGTACTCATATTACAAGCAAACAGTATTTTTTATTTATCCTATATTTTTATCCCATAGATGTGTATACATGTTTGATTTAGGTTATGAATCATATGTGGCATGGTTATTATTCATCCTTAATTTCAAGGATAGGAGTGCATTAAGTTCCCTTCCACAAGTTCTCATTTTAAATGAAATGAAGTTCTTAGACATAAAATAGGCGTGGTGACTCTGACACTTCTGAATCGTTTTGGATTTCAATGAAAAGTGGAGTCTCTGTGCAGTGTTACAACACCTAGTCTCTGATTATCTGAGGTAGTTCCTTCTCTTTTATCATTCTAATCTTCCTTTTGTTCTAATGTTTTGAGTGTTTGGTAATTCCAGTTTTTGTTACATCTCAGTCTGTTGGTTCATCTTGTTTTGTTTTTGACCTTGTTTTGTTTTGACTGTATTGTACTGCAGTTGTCTTTCTTTCATGTACAATCTGTTGTCAGTCTTCCTTGTCTGGTTCTTTTTTCTTGTCTTAATAAGGCATTCCTGTATAAGACTTTGTCTTCTGAACGTGCTTCCGTATTTGTTCCTTTTTTCATTGCCTTATGGTCTTATATAATTTTCACTCTTGTGGTCAAATTCTTTCCCTTATTGACCTCATGTCAATATGGAAATAAATGTTGAGGCAAAAAAATTTTCCCTGATGGAAAAATCTCAGTATGATATACCATTAAACTAACTGTAGTGATAAATTTCCTGCTTGCGCGAGTTCATAAATGCATGTAAAATATATGCAGTCATAATGTAGGATTTACTGCACGGAAGATCTAGACAATCAGTTTGAACTCATGTTGGAGGCAGTCTGACTTTCAAACTGCTGTGTACTACCTGGAATCGAATCCGTGACGTCAGTGAATCAGCTCATTAAAACAAGTCATGCTTTTGAGTTTGAATCTCCTGTATTGGATTCTGATTTGGGGTTACTCAATCTTAATCGACATATGTGACCCAACCTAATGAAGTCAGTCAGATGGCACCAGATCCATTTATAAGTTAAAAGGCTTTCAAAGGAATCTTTCACAGTGTAAATCAATAGAAATAGGGTGTGGGAGGATAAGGATTTATTTTAAGGGCTAATTTTTTTTGGGGGGGGGCATAGCATGTATTCTTGCTAATATTCATCTGCCCAATTTCATTTTCGAGGATCCGGTCACATTATCTTTCCACTTCTCATTGTCAGCCATGGGGGAAAGGAGTGTCAATTCATGTTGCACAGCTCTGGAGGTCAACAACCCATCAGCCCAATGTGACTCTCGCTGACTAAGAGCTGTTATCCTAGCACTCCTCATGCTTTATCGCGATTGTGAATCATTTGGTAGGGTGCAGGGGGGGTGTAAACGTGTAATTGTTTAGACGGCTGTCTTGCCCAAGGCCTTGCATGCTGTAACTTGTATGCAGTCACACACAGATACATTAAATTCTGTTTCCTTTGCTGGAAATATAAACAAAACAAAAGGCCATTAAATATCAACACCTTCATCTTGATTATAGGCACTGAGGCAAAATCTCTCCCAAGCCAACTTGAATACAAAAAGCACGGCTACTATTGCTCTGACATTTATGGCTGAAACAAGTGAGTTTATTAGCAAGAAACAAGTGCGAAATCGCGGTGTAATTTTTCATTTTTTCTTTAATTTAACTTCATAGATAATAAGCAGTTCTTAATACAGGGTCATATTTATACAATGTTGTCAGATTTAAACCTACACTGCGAGTAACTATCTATTAAATACATTAAGAAATGGCTCACCAAGGAATTATAACCAATTATTTACACAAAGAAAAGATGTGCTTTACTATAATTGTTAACAGCTGTGCTCAATTTTTTTTTTCCAAAACACTGTTAGTGGAGGGAAGTAGAAGGAACCTTGTGAATCACAATGAATCATGCAGATGATATTGAAATTATAGGGTTACAAAATGATGAGACGATAGAGAACCTGACGGGGTGAAGGGGGCTGGCATTAGGATGTGCTGTATTAAAGAAACACAAAGCTCTCATACATGTTATTCAATCCTGAATCTTCACTTACAAGATCGGATACCATTGCTATTTGCTAATACATTTATTAAAATTGAACGATAAAGAAATTTATGCTGACGTATAGTTTTTTTCCAGTATATACGTGCCCCATCCTGTTTTGCCCAAATTGATTGGACTGCAAATTAACAAATAAATTGCCGAGTGTTCTGGCTAACAGATGAGATTGCTAAATTATACCCATAAAGTGATGGTTATTGATGAAAGTCACGACTCTCTTTCACTTTTGCCAACAGTGAATTACTTGTTCCAATTTTAACCATACTTGCCATAATGGATTCTTCCCGGTCGAGGCATTTGGCAAACTGCTGGCATTTTCAGATGCATTTAGTTTTCATTCTGAAGTGGCAGGTGCAGCGTGTCACATCACATACATGTATTAAGAGTGGCAGGAAAATTGAAAGTATACGAACGGTTCAAATCTCATTTTGCCAGGCTAAAGGTATATATTTTTTGCAGAATAATTCTGTCCTTTGATTTTAGGCTGTGATATTGTGCATGTGAGCAAATAATGTGCTACAGGGAATAATCTTTTGTAAATTTAGTTATTATCTTGTTATAAACAGAATAAAAAATACCAAACTGAAAATTTTTTGTAAAATGTAGATGCAGGATTAATGAAGGGTTATTTTTTATGCTTTATTAAAAGACACTGGTATTGGATCGAGGGGAATTGTTACTTTTTTTTTATTTGTACAATCTTGAATTAATGAATTAATTATTGTCTTCTAGAATGAAGTGAAGTTTGGTTGTTTTTGTTGTTGTTGTTGAGATCATATATTCAAATGTAAAAAAAGTATTTACTGGCCTGTAATTGATATTTCTCTGAGAGTGATCAGGTGAGTGAGTATATTCACATTTGAAGACTTGAAAACATCAGTGTCATCTCTAGAGCTGTGTGATCTTTGCATCCATGGCAATCTCAGTGACAACCTTTGAGCAAAGTGTCAAGTCGTGTGATCATTTCTGAAAGTAGGATTCTGTACAGTAGGGACCTTTCACCATCTTGATGCCTGAAATGCCCGCACCACAGTGAAATGCGCTGGCAGCGACTGTACACGTCTGGATTCGATTGTTTTTCCGTGCAGCCGGCCCCCCTTATAATAAGCGTGAACTGCAGCGCGAAGAATGCGCGCCAATTTGTAGGGGCCTGGAAGGATATAGGGCAGGTATCACCAGCTGAAGCCTTTTTTTTTTAATGGCTCTTGCAGCAGACCAGAGGCTTTGTGTTTTCTTAGTTTTGTATCGAACCAGTTTTTAAGTTATAAATTTGCCACTGTTATTTTCGTAATTAGTTTGCTGCAATAAACGATGATCATGCTTGAATAGCCTGTCGTTTGTGTATAACTCTAGAGAGAATACCAGAATGTTTGTTTTAATTGTACTGAGAATCAGATCCAATGCAGCGGCATTTGAAATGTCAAAGAAATTTAAGGCTTACACTTTTCTATAAAACCACGTGTACGCAGAGAGAAAGAGTTTTTCCAAACACGAAGGAAATGTTAACATGTTACATTATCCCAACCGCAAAATGCATTAGAAATTAACGCAAGTGTAATCAGGACTGTGAGGGGCACCGTGTAATTGATAGCAGAAATTCCTTCTAGGCTCAGAGCTTCAAAATCACACGTTTTTGTTTCTCCTTCCCTTGCTCTTAAGGCATGTCTGTCGTACAAGTATTGATTAATCGATATTTACATTTCGTTATTGACCTGCACTACTGTGTCACATTTAGCTAAAATGTGTGCTTGTGTACTTGGGTTGGGTATTAACGTTGCAAACGTGTTATTCCAATAAACTCTAACATCAAAGGTACCAAAATCCATGTCAATTTGTGGATTATTAATGATCGAGCAGTTACAGGAATTGTGCGCGAGTACCCGACGGCAGTTTTCTCAAAACACTGCGAATGCGCCGTAACTGCATTTAACCACCAAATTTACCCCCCCCCCCCCCACCCCCGCAATGAACTCGTGCATAACTATAACGGCAATCTGCTTTGGAACCATTTTTCTTTTTATGCGAGGAATTTGTGGGAAACTGCAATGGTCGGGATACACTCCAGATGTAATCGCCGGGTGCGGAGCTAAACTGAAATGCACCTTGCATTAGTCGCAAACCTTCAGAGGCCGGGGCCAACAGGGAATCCAACAATTTGCTTCTGATATGACTCGTCCGGCGAAACGACACGCAGTTTCCTATCCCTCAAGCTTCTAATAAAAATGAGCCTGCCCACAGAGAATCTTCAAACAGAAAGCAAAAGATATTGAAGAAACGTAATTAGTTGGAGAGAAACGAAATGTTTGATTAAGACAGCGCGGTCTGGGGTGCTGTTTGCATTTCCTTTGCCAATCCGGGAAATTTTCTTTCCCCGAGACTTTCACAGATGTTTCATCAGTTTCAGTGGATGAATTATTGAAATGAATACTGAATGGTCCGGCTGTATGAGGGGGGGTATATCCTCGACTATTGCCCGTCCCTCCCGGTCGTCTCAACTGGTATTCAACTTTCATCAAATAAACACTCAATAATTCCTTACCATAACAGCCAGTGCTCTCTTTGCTTAAATTTTTATTTCACACCTGGATATTTTGTCCTTTTTTTAATTGTTCGAAGAAGAAAAAAGGGCTGCAATCAAATAGGAGATAACATTTGTATAAAAAGTGGCCTTTTGCTCCATAATTAACAAGGGAATTCGTCCCATTAGTATATTTAATCTTACCCAAGTGAACCAACATAAGCGTAGTAATTTCATCCCATTGTATGACTGTCATAACATTACCCAACATTAATTTTTAAAAAAATGGTTATATTTCTTGTTCATCTTGCATTTTGTTTTATTAAGGGTTCTTGTAAACACTAAGTTGTTTCTGTTCTGTTCTTTTATCTTTTTATTTTTGACTTCCCTTCATCTATGCGCACAGTCTTGGCCAGTGTTTCGTGTGTTTGCCAGTTTAACACTGAATGCTGAATACTCCTTACACTGTACTACTCGCGCGACGGATCGAACCTACTGTCTAATTCGACTGTTGCATCAATACAAAACAAGAATGATAAAAATGAACGTTTCTTCACTTATCGAGTAATCATCGGGAAATAGATGGATTTAGGAACCTGTTTTTAAAGGGGTCCAGAGAATATGCATGATGCGTGATAGATTCAAGATTTGATTCGCAAATCGGCGTCAACTTTTGCTTCTTTTTTTTGGGGGGGGGGAGTCTGAATTCCCAAGGAGAGAGCCAAGCTGAAGTGTTCAGCATCACCGATGAGCGATCCTGACTCCCGTCTCGGATCGACTGGAAGGCATGCAGGGACCAAGTGAAATTTGTTGAACAGCTCCAGCGCGGGACAAATTTGACCTAGACCGCGCGGGGGCAGCGGGCCGTCGGCTACCGTGGTTACTCATGTTTAACCATTTTAAATGATGTCATTTTTCTCCCCCCCCCGCCGAGATGAGAGCGGATACTCTCGACTGACGGTTGTTCCTCAGAAAACGTTTCTTCATTTGATTAAAAAAGAAACTTTTTTTTCGTGCACAATGCTTCGATCGATATGATTTGGGAATCTGTCATATTTTTCACAGTACATGTACACACTCGGCGACTGTCTTTGCATTCTGTGTGCAGTGGAGAAACTTGGCATTTCGCCATCCGGCGTTCCAAATTGGACATTTTGCGCGAACCGTACGTCCACTTTTTCGCTTGTCGCCCAGCGCCCGAAGTAGGCGCTGAGAAGGACTGATGGCCTTGCACGGATATACCATGGATATACGTCACGCGGGTCACAGCTAACGTTTCGTAGAGCACTGTGGATAATTTTTGCCAGGCGCTTGAGCACGCGCAATGTGGCTATTATCAATTCGATATTGTTTCTTTTTCTTCCTCATTGCTGAAAGTATTCTCACTACACTTTATTAGTTCTTCCAAAATTGATGAAGGTAGCCTATGATTTGAAATATATCACCAAAAAGACACGTGATCAGTGGTACTTACATGTAGTAAGGAGATAAATTACCGTGATTGTGCCAATGCCATGTTTTTATGATATAAGCCGACATTTTGGCCTGTGGCACAGCATTGTTATTGGTCAACCAGAAACTTCAAATAACCTCGCGGTCGTAGGTCGTGCACATGGTAGCCAATCACAGTGCAAAGCCATCAGCCCTTCCCGGCCCAGCGCCCTGCTCGGGCGCTGGGTGACTAGCGAAGTCCGCTTTTAATCCAAGAATCGGTGTCAAAGCGCTTGCGGCATCACCAGAAGAGTCATACAGACTCAAAATGAAAAAAAAAAGCGAGGAAGGAAAAAAACGAAGGGAAATGAGTTGCTATGATGTAAGAGAGAAATACGGTATGTCGGGAGTCGGTTTCCACTTTGCCTCGCTCAGGGCTGAAATTGTGTTCCCAAAGCAATGATTGTGCGGTCACGTTTTGCTTCAGGAAATTCACTAATTTAATTTAGCTACACCAGGTGGAGTCACAATTCAACGCCTTTTCTATCCTATGCATCTTTTGTTTCCCTGTCCTTTTACAAGCCGGCCGAAAAGCCTCATGAACAGCGCGGTACACTACTTCACTTTGATTTATGAACGTATTTTTTTGCCACAGATTAGAGCTTGAGGGGAAAAATGACAAGGTACGGATGTTGTCCACAAAGTGGGGCAGATAACATTCCCTCTTAAGCTTTGCAATATGAAACACTGTGGCCCAATAACAGATTTCATTTTTTTCTTTTTTAATTATATTTTGGAGAATTTACAAGTTAGCATGAGTCGGATAACCTTCTTGAAATCAGGGTGCTTAGTGGCGTAGATAAAAGGGTTTATACAGCTATTACAAAGTAAAAACATGCCTGCATACGGTATAAAAGGGTCACTGTCAATGTACATAAGACTGAAACCGTATGGGGATATGCACAGAACAAATGCGCAGACGATGTAAAACATGTTCTTGGTCACATCCACTTGTCGTTTGTTCAGTTTCTCTCGAAAACTGTTGCCTTGACGTCCGTTGTTGTTTGGGATCACGGCGAGGTTTTCCCCGGTTGCGTTGTGCCCGTCCTGGGTCTGCTGGGTCGCCACAGATGAACTCACGGTTAAGATGGAGGCCACGGCCCGGGAGTGACGCCGAACGTGCCGGTAGATTTTGAAGTAGCTGTAGGTGATAATGACGAAGGGCAACGGGTAGAAAACACCGGAGATCAGTTTGCTGAAGTTTTCTGAGTTGGGGTTGCTGGTGTCCCAGGTGCATGAACTATACTTGACATCGTAGCCAAGTTTGCCGAAGTTGGACACGAGGGGCACGGTCGCCACGGCCAGAGGCACTGTCCAGATGAGCACGAGAATCGCGCAGATCTTGGGAGGAGTGTACAGGGTCTTGCAGCGGCCTGGCAGGCCCGTGATCACCACGCAGCGAATGGTTGCAACGCAGGCCAGGGTGTAGATGCTACTGCCGATGCAGACCATCAGCACAAACCCGCAGGTGGTGCAGATCCAATCGGGGAGTGTCCAGCCGCCTTCAGATAGGCTAGCGACGGCCATCCAGGGGATGTTCAGGCAAGTCATCAGGTCGGCCGTAGCGAGGTTCACCACGAAGACGTTGGTAACGCACCTGAGTTTCTTAGACAGGGCGACGGCTGAGATAACAATTGTGTTGCCCAGGAGCCCCACGATGCAGATGCAGATCATGATGCTGCTGAGGATGACTCGTTGCACTGGTGTGAGAATTGAGGCTACTCCCGGTGTGAACATCTCTGACGAGGTAGTTCCTGGAGACGCCATCTCATCACTGGAATTGAATTCTATCTTGTCAGAACAATTAAGAAATTCTCAAGCTCACGTTACTATCAATTCAAGTGTATTTCGACGTTACAATCACATATCTCAAGTGCAGCAGGTTGATTCTTGGGTGCACCTGGCAAACTGTCGGTATTTTATTCGCAAGGGTTCTGCAACAGCCGATTTTAATGTAAATAAATATTTGCAACAGCTTCGTACGATAATTAGGCCTAGTCTGCAAGAAAATCGCTGGAGCGAAACACAAAGGGGGATGATTGCAAGACAGTAATTACCGACACAGGAAATTTGACAGTTTGTGCTGTGACGAGGCCAGGGCTTACATTGCTCCAAGGTTATATCGTTATTAAAACGGCAAACCTCTTCCTCAACAAAGATACACGGAGAGAAATCAAGACTATTGTTACGGTGTGATTAGAACACAGTGTCTCCACAAGACCTTGTCCCGGACTTATATCATCGACCATCAGTTGTTTAGTCGGTGACGCGGCGTTTTGCGACGTGTACATCACATTCTCGTGCTCTGTGGCTTATCCCTGCCATCTGCCGGGCCGTTTTCGATATGCTACGTCTGACCATGGAGCTCTGACCATGTCTGTCATGATCGGTGACGTCGTAAGTAGAAGTGCGCGCGCAAATTACGGTTGAAGTATAGTCCTTTAAGCCTATTTCGCTCTTCTTTATTTGCGTCATGGGTCCATGCTCTACATCTTTGACGTTGAAGGATAGCCTACTAACTAGCAAACAGTGGTTTAAGGGGAAAACGCCGTTGGCAGCCGAGTGGCTCGGTCCATTATGCATCAATATAGTTCACATCATGAAATAATGCGATTTCAAATATGAATGAATACCGTCTTTCTGAGATATGTCCCGTGTCGCCAACTGTATTTTGAGATCTTTGCGACTTCAAAATGAAGAACTCAACATCAGGCTTCTTTTCAAGGTATGAATAGGAAACATAAATAAGTAGAAACTTGTAGTATTCGTATGCATCGCTCGCTGTAGGTTCCCATTACCGGTCATGTAGCACCTTCTCTTTTCTTTTCGTTTGTTGCCGTGACCTGGTGATAAAAGTCCACTTCCGGATTTTGTATTTAAGTATTGTTGTGATTTAAAGAAAACCCGCCAAAGAAACGAAGGATATTTTTGTTTTCAAAGATTAATGGAATTAAAAAAAACGGATCGCTAGCAATGGAATGTGCCACTTCCTTGTGATGTGGAGTACATTGTATTTAAGGTTTAAAATAAGTGCAGAGGTATACGCTGCAGAAAAACCCTCAACAACTTTCACATCCTCTGTCGAGTCTTCTTATTTCTAGATTTCACACTTGCGTAATTAATAGATTAAATTTAAAATGTACACGCCTGTGCACAGGAATGTCTAATCGGATGTATTCGATTAAAAGAACGTCAGTAGCCAAATGTAGCCACCAAGTGGTTGCTAAGACTGTAAGTAATAATTCTTTTTTTTCCATTTTGACTGATCCCTTGACGCTTTTCTACTCAGAATTTCTGAAATTTAGAAGCGTTTGCAGATTAACAAAATACTTAATAATTAAGAACCAATAACAGTACTATCATTTGGCTAGACTTTTTGCTCGAATTCAATATTTTTATTGGTTCTGCGTGCAATAAGACCTAGCACCTGTGATGCCGCGCCGAACGTAATTACAGTCAAACCTCGTAGCACTGTTAATGCAAAATTCTGCTTATAACAAGGAAATTTGTAGGTCCCTATCTTTTGATTTTCATCGTTTTCATTCCTGACAAATACAAGGTTGGATCCAGGCAAGCATAACTTGTTGATCAAGTATAGCTTGGGAAAACTATTTTTCGCTGTTTGTAAATCAAGATCAAACGGTAGGCCTCCGCCATTGTATTGGTGATCACCATGCATGTGTAGATGAAATATATATTCTCTTCTCATTTTAAAAGCATAATGTACAAGAAAAAAGTTGGCAGTAAAATATTTTTGCTTTGTTTATACATTTATTTATTAAGTTTCTCAAAGCGTGATCCAGAGGTCAATGTTCATGCCTGCCCCAAGAACAAGAGTCAGGGAAAGGCAGTTATGTTTTATTCCTCAACCCTGAAAATATTTGTAGAAAGCCCCCAAAGTAGTCTCATCCACCAGAAAAGAACTCCCCCCCCCAAAAAAAAAATCTGGATATCCTTGGATTTCATTTTGTAAACATGAACATGCAAAGCACAAAAAGATTGACACGGGATAAAATATGTATAAAAAGAAAGCTAATATATAAAACCGCCAGGGGCTAATTTCACGGCGCTGCTAAGCACGCAGTTTTTTTTGCTAAGCGACCGCCCCTCAGCAAAATTTTCATTTCACGGCGACCGTAGGCAGACGACCCTCAGAGTAGCAAACGATACGTGACAAAACGTCACACAAAACGCGTCTCAAGATGCGCGCATGAATTTTCTGTACTTAGCATAGCAGTCATGTAACGATCGCCTTGAAATACACTTGCCCGTTGGCAATTTCTTTTGCTATGTTAAGCACGAGAATTTGCTTAATGCTTAAGCAGCGCCGTGAGGTTTGCCCCACGACTTTGCCGAATTTTAGCGCATGCGCACAAACTAAGTCGAAGGGATAAACCAACATACGTGCACGTACGTGCGCAGCGAACCTGATGATTTTTTTACTCCCAAAATTGCGCCACCCAGAATTTTGGTCGAATTATGACGTTGTTAGGATTGAGCCTATAGGGGTGCACTGAACTAATTCAAGCTTCATTGAAAAAAGCGTAAACTCAACCAAGTTTGGAGCCCCATGGCAGGCAACTGAAGTCCCTGAGGCCTCTTAAACAAAAAACAATGTGTTGTTTGGTCCTTCAGATTTCATTTTTATTTTCAATTTTTAGTAGGTTAACCAATGAATTTTTTAATTATCCGCCAAAAACAAACTCTCCCCCGAAAAAGTGAATGTTCCCAAGTCTTCTCAGCGGCAATTTTTAAAATGACATCCCTCACCTTCCTGGGGCTCTTCTGACTAATTTTCAATGACATTTTTGTCTGCTTTCCCCCCGGACGGGTGCCCCTGAATCTACAGAGATTATCCCGGGCCATACTGACACAATCCCACCATTTCTTGGCCCAAACAGTCCCCTCTTTTCGAAAGAATCTGCAGGGGTACTTTTTGTGCGCCTCGGCCTGGTGGAGAATTTTCCTGGAATTGGGACACTGCACCCATAGGTTGATTTCACGTGATCATAAGGGTCAATTGCTCACTGACGAAGACCCTGAGTGGTGTTAAAAAGCCCAAACGCGACTTCCCCGAGAAAAACTCAAGTTGTTCAGCGTAAGTCATATTTGTGATTACGATAGGCCTGCCATTTTGTATCTGTAACTGTTTTTTAAATATAATATCTACCTTTTTAAAATTAGGCCTACGTGTATCTAGAATTATCTGCATAATACTGTTAATTTAGTTAACTGAATGTAATATTGCTCTGTTGAGAAAGCAGAGAAGGCATTCAATAAGCCATTACTGGCTGCCTCGCCGTTTTGTGCATTAATTCCGTGCAGCAATGAGGGTATTATTGCCAGTTGTAACATCAAAACTGTCGGCATTTCATGAACCCGGAAACTCAGACGGCAAACTGCAATTTTACGCAGCGATCAGTGAACATTGCAAACACATCCAAGGACCAAAGCTTAAACTTGCCCAAAATGCGAACCTTGAACTCCACTAAAAGATCTCCCCTTTGTTGCAGGATTTTTATCAGCCATTGTGACAAAAGTGCAACGTGTAAGCTAGTGCCACTGAAATTGTTTCGTGAGCTATTCAAAATATATAGGCCTAGAGCGAGCCAATACGGGATTTTAGGCAAGTCTTTTTTTAATAAAAAAAAGACTGATTGAAGACAGCTTGCATGCAGTCGCTGGATGAATTTATTCCCGTGGATGTCGACAGATGTGATAGGCTTAGGCGGTTGTGTTTCAACACAGCATGTTTCGACCTAACTATATGCAGTAGCAAATCGTTAAAGAGAGCAATTCAAAACGAGTGCAACAATGCAATACGGTCCAATCAAGTGTTGTCGTTGAGGTCAGATTGGCTGTCATTGGTACAGAAACGTTTCTTGCATAAGAGGTCCTTTTTACACAAAAGTGATGGGCAACAGTTGAAAAAAGACCCCAAAATCAGACCAAAGGATGATCGCAATTTTTTTCGCTGACAATGGAGGAAGTTAAGTTGAGAACCGAAAAGCACCGACTGATTAAGCCTACCTGGGCAGATGGTGAAGTGAGAATTGATGTAGTCAGCGTTGGGTTTGGGTCTAAAGGTAAACATCTAATCGAGAAGAGAAAGCCTTTCTCCCCCAGCCTGCATTTGAAAACATTTAGAAAACGTTTACACCTTACAAATTACAGAAAAACAAATTAGATTCTCTCCGCGAAAAGAGCCTGGGACCGAAATAACTAGTTTTGCTTACACTGTGACTATCTCTCGATTTCTTTCACGAAACGTGAGAAATAAGCCTATAACCAGTCAAGTAAGTAATATTTGCAATTTACCGTGGTCACCTAAACGCGGAAAATGAAACTATACATCTAATTGGTTTGAAACAGCTGCTTCAGTCACCTACGTCCAGATGGCTGCTTTGTATATTTTCTGTGATCTTTTTCCCACCTCACATCCCTTTGTTGCCCAACCATGCCTTTTATTCAGCCTCCTTTACCCCCTTGTCCCTCTATCTAGCCTCTAGCTTCTACACCTCCTACGCTTGGTTGATCCACAGTTTGCTCGTATGTCCCTGTCTACTTGTCATTTGGCCTTTGAAAAAGGTTCTGCTGGGATCGAAACGTCTCGCCCTCCATACATGTATTTTGTAATTTGTATTTTAGGTCACTTTAGTCAGCAAGCAGTTTGCAGCAGTTTGTATTACATAATGTTCTGATATAGAAACCTATTACTGCTTTGGTCATTTATTTAAGAATTTGGAAGCGACATCCAAATAACTGTACTACAATAGATATACAATGATATACATGTACAACAGACAGGTCTGGTAGGCTTTAATAGGCGGTTGGGTTTCACCACGGCATTTTTCGACCTATACTTATTAGCAAATCGAGAATGCACGAGAGCAATTAGAAATGAGTGCAACATTATTATTGTCCAATCACGTGCTGCCATCCGACCGGAATGGCTGTCATTAACGCAATATGGTGGGGACTTATACTTCACAAACGAAAATTTATTGCATTATTATGCCCCATTACACAAAAGCTTCTGTGATGTGCAACAGATGAAAACAGACCCCCGGGATCAGACTAAGAGGTCAATTTTCAAAGTAGTACACAGAGTACTATTTTCCAAGCCCCCCCTCCCCCAAATTAGTACTTATCGACATTTTTTCTATCGGTATCATGAAATATCGACAAACTCCCGTCGGCACTACATTGTTGGAAGGTGCCCGTTATTAACCATACATATATATTTATGAAAACCTTCATGTTTCAAAAATAAAATGGTTCGACCACGGTTTCAAAATTTGATTCTTTGTTACATGTCCATGCTATCGGTTTTTTGGGTGCGGATTTGAGTCGCCTGCCTGTCTATACTGTGTATTCCATCCACTTCCATTTCTGCGGACGTGAGGATCGGTCTTGCCAAAGTTTGAATCCAAGTTAGAGCTTCTTTGGACAATTCATACACTTGCTCAGCTACTATCCAACAATTGTTGGAATCTCCATGAAATCTCCTACCAAACGATGCTTGTAGAGCATGTAAAAACCGCTCGATAATCCACGACTGTACAGCTTTGCCCGCACTATTTATCACAAAGCCCTCTATTGGAGAAAGCAAAATTTTCTAACCTTGTTTCAAGCCGCAAAAGTACCGTGAAATGCATGCTACCACGCGTTATAGTGGAGAGTAGGCCCTCTGCAGGTACAGTACACGCACGATGCATTTGAACCTTGCGGATTTACTCTCCTTTGGAGCCATGCCGGCTCTCCGTGCGCGACTGGTGATTACAAGCCATGCCTGCATTTTCTTGATTTTTTTACGTTCTAAAAGCATATAAGTGAGAACACTACAGGACCCCAAAAGCCGTGCACTGCCTACGACCGATCGAGAAAATTCTGAAAACTTTGGAAGGGCCCAAACTTTGTGGGTAAATTTCTGCCAGGCGCGCGAGCTCGCTCAATGCGTTACACAAGCGACGGTTATCAATTCAATATGTTCTTTTTCTTCTTCATTGATGAAAAATTCTAACTGCACTTTATTTGTTCATCCAAAAATAATCAAGATAGCCAATGGTTTGAAATGTATCGCCAAAAGACACATGATCAATGATACTTGGTGAGAAAATAAATTACCACACTGTGATTGTACCAAGACCATGTTTTTGCAGCCTACACTTTGCCCGTGCCAAAACATTGCCTTTGGTAAACCAACAAATTTAAATAACGTTCGCTAACAGGAAGTGGTAACCTCCTGGTTACAGGTCTACCACAATGTAGCCGATCACAGTGCAAAGCCACCAGCCCTTCCCAGCGGCCCTGTAAATTTCGATTGTCAGTTATTTACCTTGACCCATACACCAAATATTTGGAAATAAATCCAAATTTAATACATGTAACATTGACAATTTTTAATGGCCCCTAACGCAATATCTTCGCGAAATAACACAACACTAGCAAAGTCCTTTGCGAATCCGGACGTTGCCATTGAAACATTGTGAACTTACTAGACACGGTGTTGAGGTGCACTCAAAAAACCTTAGCTGTACTGGGGAAATGAAGTCGTGCGTGTAATACGGAGGGTTGCATATCGCTCTCGCAAAAATTACAAGCTTAGAGCGTCTTCGTGGCATTTATATGTCACAGGTTGGCTCTCGATTGTCATAGTCGAGACCTGTGCCGGTTCAATAAATTGTTTTACAAGGAAAATCTGCTCGAAAGAATCCAAACAGACAGCGTCTTATGTTGATCCTCAAACAATCTTATTGCAAGAATACATTCAAAATACAATCACTCAAAGTACAAGGCGATATACGAGAAATACCAACAATGGATGGACAGGCAATTTAAAACATACACTTAAATTGAAAACAGGATACAAAGCAATCCAATCAATAACTGGAAAGGAAACAAAATGACTTATACAGAAAAAATTCAATCCCTTATACAATCAAGAAATTAAAAAAAAAGAACTTAATCAGGCTTAGTTGTGATCTTGGTCTTGCTTGATCCAACTTGACCAGTGGACATGGATGCAGCTCCAAGTCCTTGGTAGTCCTTCGCTAGGTCAAGAGACTCACAGATCCAGTATGATGATGGGGAAAAGGGTCAAAGTGAAAGACGGTAGAGAGACGAACCGGGTCGGCTCCCCAAAGCGACATGACCTATGGGCAAGTACCCTGCACCAACATAGCACACGGGTCAGTGATGAGAAGGAGGAGAGGAGAAAAGTTTTAACAACTGTTGTCTAAGAAGCAAAGTGCAGACAGCACCTGGAGACAGCCTTCTCAGCAGGTCTCAGATCGCTTCTGAGGAGGACAGGGCGACCTGGGCCTCTTATAACGGGTGGGCCATGTGCTCGGAACAATTGATGCAGTATTGTCTTTAGTCTTTAAGTTTTCTTGGATAAGGAATGATCTCATCTTTCGTAATTAAGACTTTCTCAAGATCACGTACCAGGATGTCGTCTCAATTTTTATAGTCAGTTTAAGGTTATTTGCCCACTTCTTAGATGGATTGGTCAAGAAAACATATGGTCAGTCGGAAAAGGAAAAACCAAGGGAAAAATGGAAACATATAGATGACTAATTAGGCAAATGGTTTCTCCCGTCCGGCCTTTTTGGAGAGGGGTATGCTGTGGTCAACACACTTCCGTGGGAATGACACTTAGTCGGACCCACCATCTTCAAGTGGCATTCTAACAGGATCCGACATATAAAGTTAATACGTTTCAGCAGGATCAGTCGTTGCGCTGCAAAGAAAAGAAGGGGCATATAAATGTATTTCCACCTCCTCTTTAACCCTGCATGGGGTAAAAGAGGGTACACGTAGGCTGGGACACGATGGATCGCAGATATAACTTGCTTAATGCTGGATCAAAAGGGGGATGCGAGACTCGATTCCGCAGGCACATCGCTATGAAGGGCCGGACCCCTTGGCGAGCGGCCGCCCCCCCGGCAAAAATCATCAGTACCACATTTATCTGTTGTTCTGGTAACCCCCCCTCCAGCTGGTACTGTGGCACCCCTAGCGCCCGAGGCTAGCCACGGGGCTAATCGTCCCCCAACTTACTCCCTCCGTATCTGCGAAAAATTGTGATCATCCTTTTAATGGCTGGGACCCCGTGTGACGCATTTCCTTCACTAAAATCTGTGCAAGGCCATCAGCCTTCCTAGCGCTCTGTTTTATAAGGCGCTATGCAACGAGCGAATCCTTTGACTCGCGTGAACTACCAGCCGCCCCAAAGCAGTTTGGAGGACTCAGAAATCGAAATTTGAAACAATGTTGTGAATGGCCACTTAATTCGCAATAAAAATGTGCAACAATTGCAATTAAAGTTCGATACTTTCGAGCTACATCAGTCCAATCTTTCTGAATCCTTCGTACAAATTCATACCGAACTCCAGCAGCAGAGTAGTGCCTTATTGTTCAGGAAGTACATGTGGAGAAGTATATAGGCCTATGCCTTTACTGTCTGCCATGCAACGTTAATTGTACACTGTACCTCGATATTGGGTACCAGCCTTATGTTAGAAGAGGTGAATAGATTAGGACAAAACAAAGAATTTGTCCAGTTAAACACTTGGTAAAGTATGATTTTATTATGATACTTTAATAGATGTCCGACAACATGAACCGTGTCTTTTTGTGGTGCGTGCCTCGCACGGTGTCTACTGCCTTTCTGAAGTGTATCAGCTTTGTCGAAGGCCTTCAGGTTGTAAACGAGCCTTACCAGTGCGCCTTCCATGCGGGCCCGGAGGGGAAACGTTCAAAGTTGAATTTGAGTGACCCGGTGGACAAACGCACAGCCGAAGTTCTCGACAACGTTTCTGTCGATGAAGAGGTCCGTGGTTTCGACGACAAAATTTGTACATACGGCTGGATACGAGACGAACTTCTTGAGGCATCTCACCCAGACAAGAAGATCCTCTTCTGTAAAGATATGGCTTTTTATATCGATGCTAAATACCACATGTTGCCCAAAGGTTTCCGGCACAGCTTTCTGATCCGACACCCGGCCAAGGTTTTCCCGTCTTGGAGAAAGATGCTTCTGAAAACGCTCGGTGAACCGTGCGCAAAATACATGGACAACTTGCAAGAGCTGCCGGAATACCTGTTTCCTCCAGGCTGCGGATTCAAGGAGCAATGTGACTTGTTGGAGTACGTAGAGAGGCACCTGGACAAGGAGCCGATTATTCTTGACGCAGATGACCTCCTTGCTGATCCACCCGGCATCTTGTCGGCCTACTGTCACAAGATGGGCATTCCATACAGTCCAGATCTGCTATCTTGGGAAGCTGGAGGAGCCATCGCGGACACATGGATTACATCGAAAGTCATAGCCTTTGCCAACAAACTTGGAGGCTTTTACGACGACGCTCTTCAAAGCGTGGGATTCTGGTCTCCGGAACCCCCTCCAGTAATCCAGAGTCTTCCCGTTGATGTTCAGGCTTGCGTGGAAGCGTCCATGGAGTACTACGAAAAGCTCCACTCAAGGCGCATCAAGCCTTTGTCACAATGAAACACTGGATTGGTATAAATCGAAATGATAAATTCCGGAAATTTCAGTCATCATTATAACCAAAAATGTGCCAGACAAAATTAATCTGTTGGTACGCCAGCAGAAAGAGCCTTTGTCAGGTCAGGGGCGAGATTTGTCGAGATTTCTCCTGATTTTGGGAGTTTTCCATGAGAATTTTAAAGTCTTTCTTTTAAAATCTGGAAAATCCTACGTTGACAATTAAGGTGTTTTTATGTATTAAAAGACTAATGAAGAGGGCAATAAATGGGTAATATAAGGGATGGCTGTAGGCAAACACAAATGTAAAATTATGGTTCTCCGATCTTAACTCTTGTAATTAATTTCGTGGATATTTCATTTTTCCCCAAACTCAAACCTCCAAGTTAGATATGTTTGTCTTTGGGCATTTACACACATTACCGAAGGTAGTATTTTTCTTTTTGTATAATTTATAATTTTGTGTAAGTCAGTTTTAATTACTGTGTTATGTCTAAGGTGTTTTACTATAAGTAATTGTTATGTAAAATTACTTTTCCGTCATCACAGGTTCAACAAATTCAATCTCGATTTTAATGCGTTTGTATCCTCCTGCGAACTGCTAAGTTTTTTTAATTCAAGGTATTTTGTCTTCCTAATTTTCAAAATTCCGTGAACTTACATTTCCTTCGACTTTTTCAAATGTAATCATAAAACCATCCGACTATACTTGTAAACGACAAGCACATCGAAATTTATCGCACTGTTAGCTGCAATAAATGGAGACAATGCGGGCGATGCATCTACGAGTACGTCTGCGAGACTTTTTATCCCGAGTACCTGTACATACTGAGTGCGAGTCCCTCGAGCCTGTCACTTGTACCGGTACATCATGACAAAGATATGTTCTTACAGTGCAGCTTTAATCCTATCTAGCCACTATGGAGATCTGACAAAGTCCTTGCAATAAGGTCTTCTGAAACTGTGAAAACTGCGGGTATGATCGTTTTGGGTCTCGCGGGTGTGCAGCGCAATGTTGGGGGAGGGATGGGTTAAAAAGACCCACTGCCAATATAAAAAACGAAACGCAGAGTACAGTTTGAAATTTGTTAATATCTCACTGCAAAAATATGGATGTGGAAGTATTGCAACTGATGCAGAAGGGGCGTGGCTACAAGGCAAGGGACGGGAGTTTGCTTTTTTAAATACATGATATTGAACCACAGGTATTACCCCAGCAGAACTGGTATCTTCCTCAGTAATCGTTATTTTGCCGATGTTGATGATATCTCTAGGTCACAACGGTTACTCCCTGAAGCAGTACCGGTAGGTCTACATGGGAGGCCACTGAATGCTCTTAGTAAATCCAAAACTGATCTCCGAAAACTGCCAAACTATTTTTCTCCGATAAAGGCGGATTCGAGGAGTTATGCGACTTGGAAGTCGAATCCAGAACAGGAGCTTGTCACCCTGAAGATGATCTTGCTGATCTGCCCAGTATTTTGTCGGCCCACACTGTCACGAGATGTGCATCTCCCATAGCCTTAACTGGAGAGGCAGGGGAAGCAGTCACTGAAACGTGGATGTCGTCAAGAATCCTGTCGTCTGCCAACCAATCGGGAGGTTTCTTCAGCAGGGCCCTGCAAAGCACATAGGCCTACAGAGCTATGTCGACGTCCACTTGTTCCGCCAGTCGAAAGTCTGGTAACTTTAAAAGTTATTGACTCTGAGACATCAGTCTTTTCTCTGTATAGTTTTGACTGGCCTTCTAGAGGTGTGGCAGACACAATAGAAGGGCGCTATTGGGTGAAATCTTTTGTGTTTGCTCGAAAATTACCACTTCAAATAGCGCCCTACTATTGTGTCCGCCATACTTCTAAAAGGCCAGTAAGGCCTATAAATTCTAAAACCCAGTGGGACAGTGATTAGTTTAAAAGAGTTTTTTGACAAAACTTCTGAACATTTTTGTCTCCAACTACTTTTGGTCCTAACTGACCATTTGGCCAATCCCTATACAATTTTACAAAAGCTTTAACAGAAAACGTGAAACGTATGTTGACGCGTCTCAGACACACATACAGCATCGTTGAAGGTCACTCAACGACATCAGTATGTGAATACGCACACATCCAGCAAAGATATGAACAGGACTATCAGCGGCTCTGCATTATACGTGTAGATGCCTGTGTAAGATACAGTAGATTAACCCTTTTCAGGTTGAATAAATTCTGAATCTTTAGTATCTTATTACAAAGTGTGTGTGTGTGTGGGGGGGTATTTTGGTCTTTTTTGACACAAGGCATTTTTCCTCTTTCGCTCTGTCAAGTACGGCTACTAAACAAAATGATTTCTTGACTAAAGACCCAATAACTATGCGTGTGCTAACACATACTCGTAGGCCTATCAAGCAAAGGTTTTGCATCTGTACTGAGTCAAGGAAGCATGATTATGGGCAATGCCGGCCATCCACGGTAACTCGCGTTACAAACTGGGTATATTTACATGCAGGATAGCGTGCCCATATCTTTGGAATTGTTAGGAACTACAAGTTTCCTTTTTCAACACGGATAGAGTAGAAATAGACCAACTAAATGAATTAAAAAGGAAAAACAAAGCCAAACACAATGAGATTCTTTAATCTTTAAATTTCTGTAATTCGCGTTACGAAAACAGGACATGATCAATTTTATGAAAGCCTCTTTTGTTAACGTCCTCTCATGCTAGATAATCTTGATAAAACTTTTCCTAACTTGAACTAATAGTGGGTTATGACTTATAAATTAACAATATCAAAGTTATAATATAAAATACAATACAATATGAAATGCAGGAAGCATATATATTGGTAACTTGCGTTAAGGTAATTCGCGTATTATTTCCATTGAACAGCCTGACACAAATTGATTGCATACACCCATTCTGATGGCACTGCATCTTGTTTTAAGTATTGTACACTTTTTTAGATAGTAAAATGAGGGTATCTAGAACAATTATTTTATTGATAAATCTCCACTGTAAGTGACTCATTGGACTGCTTCTGCTTGTCAGGACATTTTCTTGGAAGCGACTGCCTGACATGTTTTGAACTCATCACACTGACCAGTAGCGTTTCGTTCTCTGTATCGCTTTTGCTTCTCAGCAGATGGTAGAGGCGTGTTTTCTTTCTGTGAGGAATAAAACAGAAAATCTGAATAGTGCATTTCACTTTTATGTTTTTAAACGTCACCTAAGGTTCAAATTTATGTTTGGGAAAATTAAAGCAAGATAAAATCAAGAATTTAACACAAAACCATAATGATTTTTTAATCTTTTTAAATTTTCATTTGACTTCATTTATACTTGTAAAAACTAAGATGTAAGGCCTAAGTACAGCAGGGGAATTGTACTAATTATTTCTAGTCATAATTTGAACAGACGTGTAATATATTTTGCATGGGGGGCACAAGTGGTTGCCTAGCGTGCATGCATAGGACTATCTACCCTGCAACTGTGAATGCTTTTGCACGTGGTGGTGTGAGTATAATTAGCATGTAGGCCAATGATTGAAAAAAAAATCATTGTTTGCAGTGTGCAGTGAAGTCACTATGAAGATTAAGGTATAGAGTTAACAAGAAAAGTGTATAGGCCTATGTACCATTCACTTTTATCTGAAAAATAGGCCTACTGTGTGTATTTTAAATATTTCAAACCTTTCTTTCTTTTTAATAATAAGTAAAAAAAATAATACACTTACCCTCCCATATCTTGATGCTAGTAATTCAGATGATGAATTTTGGGTTCTCAACCGCTGCTAGATACACAAAAACTGATATATAGAAAGCTAGGCTTGACTTAGGGATGTGGCATGTGCTCAATGACTTTGATGCCAGCATTGCGCAATAGGTAAAGTTAATTTAGGCTGTCCTCTTTTGTTTCAGTGCAGCATTAGGCCTATAGTCTGCATAACACTGCATCCGACTGTGTTCACCACACCCTAGCCCAATTAATTTGCTCAACTATCAAAAAACTTGCGTTTGTAGTCGGTGTACACGATGCGTTTATGCGTTTCACTTTCACGGACACAAAAATCGACTCCGTTAACATCACACACATGTACCTTGCGTTCGGCCGTCAAAATCGCCGATTTTGACGGAAATATACGCAATAATGGAAAAGCGCCTTAACTCGCGTTACACTTTTGATGGCAATTTTTTAAATGATGACACTGTTTATTTTAGCAAACATCTTGCTGTCAGAATCAAAGTGTGATAAATTTAGAAAATTATGATTGCCAACAAATTACCTCTACTGATTTCTTCAGAACAAACATATTTATTGTTTCGGTAAATTGCGTTTACATGGCTGAAGTGCTTAACTCTTGTGTGATGAGGAAAAAAGTGGTGTAAAAATGTCTTCTTTAGGAGACTGAAGTAAACCCAATATGCTTCTTTAAATTGAATTAATAGAAGCAATATTTTGTTTCCATTCACAAAATTCAAATTTAGTTAATTAAGCATACATTTTAGCAGTTTGGATGACTAAAAAATCTCTTCAGCGTTTGTAACTGTATTTTGCAAAATATTCGACCAATTGATGTAATTCTATTGTTTCTTTAACTTTAACTTTACGGGTAAAACATAATTAGTAATTTTTTGTGATGAGATAAACTTTAGTGTCACGTCCACCTTCCCATTGAATTGCACATATGAGACTATTGACTGGACATAACATTCCGAAAACGTGAATCTCGTAATAGCGTCAGAGTACATTTCCAATACAGATTGGCGATTGAAACTTGTGTAATACCGAAATGTGTGTGCTCAAGCTTGAGTGACCATTAATAACGCTCGTGACTTGGTCTTAACCAATATATCCTGGTCATGACATTCACTAAATGATGGTATTTAATCAAGACTGATATTTTTCCGGCCTTGAGTCTCGTCGTGACTGGGCTGACCATCGATTAAATGCAACCAAAGTGTCGTTGAAGGACAATTTAAAGTTGAAATACAAAAAGGTGAATTTACAAGAACGTCACTAAATCACCGCATTCTTCTTCTTTTGAAGGGGACCATGCAATGCACGACCCCTTTCAGTATCTATATTAGTGACTGTGAGCAAACGGTTAAACTATGATGAATTAATAAGGCACGCATTACTAAATCGATAACATTGGGAAATAAAGTACAAATTATCTGACCCCCAATTTTTAGGATAACAAGTCAAAAATGCCATGATTTAGTGTATTGAAATGATTGCTGTCGTCCATCACTTTTCGCTGATGGCACGTCAAAGGGTGTTTCCTTGCCAGGTTCTGATTATAAATTCTCTGCCCCAATAAATAGGCTTACTATAGCAATTACAG
This sequence comes from Acanthaster planci, assembly GCF_001949145.1. The sequence continues at coordinate 1,099,206 of NW_019091378.1, read as the reverse complement.
GGCGACTTAATCGAATCGTGAGGCGCAATGGAGGGTTAAGAATTACATGACGGACGGTGACAGGCTTTGTTGGTCGACCCCAAAGCAAGATTTCATCGACCACTTTGTGAACACTGACAGACTTTTGCTCTGGACAGAAACACTTATCTGATTCCCAATTTTTTAGGATAACAAGTCAAAAATGCCATGAATAGTGTATTGAAATGATTGCTGTCGTCCATCACTTTTCACTGATGGCACGTCAAAAGGTGTTTCCTTGCCAGGTTCTGATTATAAATTCTCTGCCCCAATAAATAGGCCTACTAGAGCAATTACAGGGCGACTGAATCGAATCGTGAGACGCAATGGAGGGTTAAGAATTACATGACGGACGGTGACAGGCTTTGTTAGTCGACCCCAAAGCAAGATTTCATCGACCACTTTGTGAACACTGACAGACTTTTGCTCTGGACAGAAACACTTATCTAATTCCCAGTTTTTTAGGATAACAAGTCAAAAATGCCATGATTTAGTGTATTGAAATGATTGCTGTCGTCCATCACTTTTCACTGATGGCACGTCAAAAGGTGTTTCCTTTCCTGGTTCTGATTATAAATTCTCTGCCCCAATAAATAGGCCTACTATAGAAATTAAAAGGCGACTGAATCGAATCGTGAGGCGCAATGGAGGGTTAAGAATTACATGACGGACGGTGACAGGCTTTGCCTGTCTACCCCAAAGCAAGATTTTATCGACCACTTTGTGAATACTGACAGAGTTTTGCTCTGGACAGAAACACTGCGCATGTCCACCGGCGGCAGGGATAAAATAATACCTTAGCTTCAAATAAATTTGTAACTTTTTTTGACGTAAAACATGCACTACTGAAATTTTATTCAGACTCTATTAGAAGTTTTTAAAGTATGTAGGCCTATATAAAACTTGAACACTCAAATTAACCATAAGCTTCGTTGTTGTGCTTTAGTTATCCGTTCTTAACAATTTTTTGTTAAGGATTCTCAACCAGCTCTCTCAGCTAAAGTAATAGGATGCCTTAATTGCCGAAAGAAATTACGCGTATTGCATTGTGTCAACACACGATCAGTCATTGTCCACAAAGTGAATGTAAATATGACAAACAGCAATATGTTGTAATGTGGTGCCGTTAACATGGAAATTACTTATTTACTTTCGTACTCGTGTATGAGGAAATATTATTCGTCCTTGTAATGTCTGTGTGCACGTTGCTATTATCATATGGGAGACTCGAATGGTGATGCAGTTTTCGAGCTCACAGTACAATTTATTGAAAACTACATAGTTCAACAATGTCATGGTCACAGTTTCGCACAGTAATGATTACAACAATCATCATCGGGAGGAATGTGAGTGGCCACTAAGTCTTGATTCGCGAAAGCCAAATTATACGAAATACCTCAAACTTTTCTTCCGTGTATAGTAGTGGGAAAATCAGTTCAGAAGGAATTACATGTGTAGCGCCCCCAACATTTCTTAACCGAAAAATTCAAGCTGTCCCTGCCAGCAAACAGCGATCAAGGATGGATATTGTAGGTAAACATTATACTGCACCTGTCGGCCTAGAGTATTTTTCTTCTGGAACCGTATTTGAAATTTATACGTTTTGAAAATGCTAGGCTAACGGAAAAGTCTGAAAGCGTCGACATCATTTACTGTTTGGGTGTAAAACACCATTCGTCAACGATAATTTTAACCATATGCAAATTTCATTGTTCAACAAAACAATACATAATGTTGTGTCTCATACCCTACCATCAAGGTCAGCGTGTGTAACGGGGGACGAATTTCATACATATGTAAAGCCGCTGCAACCACAACATGTGGAAAGAAGTTGTTTGTAGTCATGGTCTTAATAATAACTGTTTAACAAATTAAATTTCCTCACATCGCGTTTAACACAGTAAGTGTACAGAACTAGGATTTCGGAGAGTTAGTGCGTTTTAAAACAGGCGTGTTAATATATATTCGTGCCTGGTATTGCCAGCAGGGAGACCGGACAATTTATTTGAATTTCACCAAGTATAAAACACTTTCGAAGTTAAAAGGCTAAACAATGAATGAAAACACTGTGAGCCTGCTGAAAGACGGGTATTTAGGCGTGTCATAAAGCTTACAATACAACAGATGGCTTGAGCTCAATTACGCCCCTCTGCCAGCCAGCAATTTGAGATGCTACGAACTGTTCCTCAGTCGTTTACTATTTAAAACACCTGGCCTCGTACCACTCATTTTTGCAGTCGGATATAGTTAATGAAACTAACTCAGCCAATGAGATCGACGAATCAAATAATAACCACGCCTACATTACTCGTGAACTTGAACGGCTTATCTAAGTAAAAATGTGCAGTGCATAGTTTGCTTACTTTGGCATCATGCCAACTGCGATATATGAACTGGCTTTTCAGAAGGGGGAGTTGACACGCTATGGCTGCGTGAAAACTAGCAACACGTAGCCCTACAACCAACGCCTAGTGGTTGACAACATTTGGCCTCATTCACAGATTGGCCGTGTTGAAATGCCAGCGCGGTTAACCTTTTTTTTGAAATAAAACTTCATTACAAATTAATGTCACTTATGATGATTAAGAATTTAATATTTGTGATTAATAATATCCAAATGTTTTAAGTAAGACTGCATCCGAATCTCTTGTCTAGGTCTAGGTCTTCGCACTATAACGTTGGAAATGCGTGGAGACGCGCAGACAATAAACCTAGCCGTAGCTCTGGAAGCCCGTTTCGGACACGGCCTAACATTAAAGTGAGGTACGGAACCCCAAATAGTCTGGCACCACCCCATTTGTTTTTACAGATTATATTGAATAAGTGGATTCCGGGAGCACATTAAAATGGCTTCCCTGTAAGTGTAAAATAAGTGTCTATTGGGTTAGGCCAGACAAGTTTGACATGCACTTAATCCATAACAGTTCAAATCAGATATTATTAAGACGACACTATATGACGTTATTCTGCACAGTAGGCCTACTTCTACTAATGAATATTCTAACGTTTTGAAGGTAAATTAATACTGTGTAACTACCGCCTAGCCCTTGAAAAATTTTACTTAACACTTCGGATAGCCAAACCAAAATTTTGACAACTTAAATTCTGTACTTTTTAGTGCTATAATGGTTTTATTTTCAAATTCAACTCACCTTGCAAACACTGTCCATTAACTGATGATAGTGGTTCCTTGAAACTTGGCCAAACGGGGGCTGGGCACAAGCGATGAAAGTCGCATACGCGGAAACGTTTCTGCTCTTCAAGCTTCATCCGTCAAGTCGGCAGCATGCCAGTAAACACGGTAAACAGTTGAGTTGGTCCGCTGGTTAGCTTGCCAGGGATTCTCCTTCACTCTGAAACATTACAAGACGACAGGAAGAAATATAAAGAAGTCGTTTGCTCTTTTCCATTGTCAGTTTCTGCTCAGCGGAGCACTTTAGTCTTAGAAGAACTAAAACCTTTAACAACAGTATAGATGGTAGAGCGAAGATAAAGGTAGGAACGTTGAAACGGAAGTTACGGAGAACAGAATCCTTGATAACCTCGGCCTAATCACTCCACCTGTATCAATCCTCGTCTATCTTTTTTAAACGACTAGTTGCTTTCAAATTGAAACTATCATATATCTTTTGGCTAAGAAATTGAAGTCTGGTTATTTAATAGATTTCACTACCATTTTGGGGCTTCACACGGAGTGTTTGTCTGGACAACGCACGGGGGCCTATTTTATATCCGAACCGTAATAAAAAGTAGTACCGGTGAAATTTCGTTGGGTAATTTTTATTGGTCAAAAGTGCAATGGACATCGTGGAACATCCGATCCCTCAACCAATTAAATACGTCCAAAAGTTTTATTCTAAATATAAACAGGCGAGACGTTTTAGTCAAGCATAGCGGGCAACAACGTTATTACGACAATGGCGTCATACGGGACAGGGGTACGAGTGGCAAGTTGGTTGATTGAACCAGTTCAGTTGTACATATCTCCACGTTAGAAAAACGCTGAAGTGAAAAAAAAGATTACTTCGTCTTGTGCTCTTCGTTCTTTATCTATATGACAGGACCAACCCCTTCTCCCCCAAAAAGAATTCCAAATGATGAACTTGTAAGCATTCCCCAACAAATGAACAAAAAGAAATACAAAACTAAGGTCAGTGGCCACTTACAATCATAAACGATTTTCTTTTCAATGAGCACAAATTAAGGAATCAAAATATAAAAAATGGAGACTGACAAAGGCGGGCAATCATTTGAAAATTATTTTATTTGGAAACTGAACTTCACCAATATTCAACAATACATGATACATATCGACCCTTTTATGTTAATTATTAAAAGGTTGACAAAATGACAAACAACTCTACCATTTCCAGATTTTGCAACAGTTACTGCTCTTTTATGTCAACATACATGACATAATTTGAAAATACAAATTTCATTATGTACATGTACACAAAGAATTAATGAATGCAGGCTACAGAAAGTATGCTTTAAATTAGTAGTAGTCTCATTTGGTCATTAATCCTCATTTCTCAGATTGTTGCTACAGACCTTCCCTTTTCCTCAAGTAACTTATACTTGTATAGAAACATGAACGTCGATCAATGTCTTAACTCTGAGAGCAACAAATTTTCGCTTAAAGCCTATTCATTCTCAAAGGCCCTTCGACTTTCACCCCAGAATCATTAATTTAATAGACCTTTCAAAGTTTGAACTAAATGAAAGGGATTCCTGTCTTTGGCTTTGCATCAAAGAGATTCCTGTTTTTGGCTTTGCATCACAGTGTCAATTAAGCTAGCGTCTTTACGACTGCAGCTTGAAGGTTTCCCTTTTTTAATAAACACTTTGAATTTCAACATGTATCCAGAAAAGTCCTGAAAATGTACAGCCCCTACATCTCCTCACTACAAAGGTCTAAAGTAAGCAACAGAGGCCAAGGATGCAGACAGAACGTCCTCTCACACTATACATGCAAAAAAAATACGCATGCTTGATGTTTAATAGTAAGTAGTTATGAAAGCACAGATCGAAAAGTTTAGGTTAAAATAAATTCTGTTTTCCACTTAATTTAAAAAGGGACTCAAAAATTACAAATTTCTGAATATTATGACAAAACAGTGGGAATATAAACAGGGTAACTGATCACTTTATTATATACAAACACCCACATGAACATAACTGTAAGGTATCCTTCAATCTAGATACCATGAATAAATATGCGCCATGCAAGGTAACAGAAACATACATTCAGCACATGAATAATATGAAACACTAGTCCTCAGCATTTCTATCTAAGTTTCCTATGCTTCACAATATATGTGATTTTAAGCCCTTAACGACTTATTCATTGAAATATCCTTGGGCAATTAACGTAATTCCGTGTAAAAAAGTGAAGGGCAAATCTGTGGAATATATTACATGGATGTATGTGAGCTCTGGCGTTCTTTTTTTAAAGGAGGTTTCAGGTACAAAACGTGCCTAATGTCAACAAAATCTTGTGTTCTGATCAAGTGGTGCTGACTTCCCACGCACAAAAACCCAACCAAATGTACAATCATCACTCAAAATATCGCTAGATACATTACGAAACAGAAGTGTAGTTACTGGTGTAGGGTGCTAGTCGCAGCAAGGCATACAAGCTGAGGCCAGTTATTATTGCCAGGTACATGTAATATGGGTGGGCATATCGCAATAAGGTAAAACATCGCATTGCATAAGCAGGAGGTATGTACAGTGAAAACAAGCTACACAAATTTTGGTTCCCTAATGTGACCAGTCACTGCATGCTCTTGAGCTGAAGTCCAAGATCATAAAAATCTGAAAGTAGATGCCGATCATTAATTTAATGGCCAACTGGAAAAGGCTAGATTTGATCTCGAGGAATGGAATGCCTTGAACAATGGGCTCCGCGGGAGAACAGCAATTCCGGATGGCTTTCTTTTTATTTGGCGTTTCTACATGCCTCCGTCGATGACCGACTGATGGATGGGTGGCTGGTAGCAGCGAATCTTCTCCACCGGTGAGCTCTCGCTCTCGTTGGCCTTGAGGTACTTGTTCAGTACCGAAAAGATCTGGTTGTTCAGGATCTGGTACTTGCGGATACGGTCCACCAGCCTTCCAATGGGCTGACGAAAAAACAGAGAGACGTTTTACTGATTTGGAACCATTTCCTTCCTCCCAGGTCATTTGAAATCCGAAATGAGAACTTTGCAGCTTTGGGAAGTACATCTCAGCCTCTGTTACACTTAATTAGACATTATTTCCCTTGCAAACTTAAGTGCAATGAAATGTATCATTGGCTTCCTACAAAGTGAAGGATTTTGTGGGTCCAAGGGTTGATAGCAGACTGTATAAAATGATTGATGACCGACTTGCTCACTGACTAACCAATGCACACATGCCTCGAGTTTCGGCATACTGTGCTAAACATTTGCAGGGGTATACGCAGCATCTCCTTGGTCTAGTCTATGCCACAGGACAACTTACAATGCCATTGATGTCCGCGTCCACTCCGTCCACTTTCTGTACGCGCAGGATGTGGTAGCAGAAGTCCAGGGCTTCAAAGCGTTTCTGCTGGCCCAGCAGTGTGATCAGGGTACAGCCGGCCCAGTTCAGCCCCTCGCCGTAACTCTCTCTGTTGATGGGTACAGGTGAAAAAAAGGGGGTGATTCGTATTGAAATTTAACAGCCAAGACTTGCTATCTTGAAAGATTTGCCAGTTGGCTCAGCGGGGAATCTGTCATTTCACAGCACAGATGGACATCAAGGGTTTGTGATAAATTACTAGGGAGATTTCAAATAATTTTTGATACTCCAAAAAATAATATAAAGTGCAAAGCAAGTCAACGGAATTTCAAACAAAATCTTCAAAAATCAAAATCTGAAAGTTCCACTCATTTCAAGGGCTAGACTGGTCTCATTCACTTAAAATCATCACAATGTAAACTGCCGTTTTCCCCCTTTACTTTCAGTTAGAATCTGTTATCAATATTGTAGTCGAGTAGCTCACAAGTACTTCTGTATTCTTCATGAGCAATCACAAGTACTGGCATGGGTACTTTTACAGACAGTGGGTGTATAATACCAAAGGAAGGTCTTTGTTACAGTTTTTTGTGTGAATGACTTGTTGCTCATTTTGAAGCTGGGGTACTTGGAAAGACTTGTGATTACTTCAGAAGTAACAACAAAGTGCTTGTGTAGTACTCGACTTCAACACCACTAGCCCTCACTCAGGTGTGAAGTTGTTCTCCTTCAGAGGTAGGCAGTACACGAATTGGAAGGCACTCCACAGCCGGTGGAACTCGGAGCACTCGTCGATGTTCATAACGCCATTGGGCGGGTCCGGCCCGGTCAGGACGGGGTCCGTCAGGAAGCCCTTGATGCGGTTCAGGACAATCTCGAACATGGTCAGTCCACAGCACAGGCGCTCGCGGGTCAGGAGGTCGCCCTCTCTGGCATCGGCAATTTGCTGGGAGGGGAGATGGAGAACGAAACATTAGGCATGACATCCATTGTGCTAACCATTTATGTCTGTGCATATCCCTGAGATTGAAATTACTGGCAAACTTTAGATATTCTCTCATCATTTACTGTAATGGATGTCAGTGACATACTAATCCAAAGATGTGTCAACTGGAGTTCAGAAATCTCACTGACATAATACCTGATTTGCTCACAGTAATAACGCAAATGTTTGCAATAACTTTTATGCATACTAACAGATCATTACAAATACTTTAAGTAAAGAATATGGCACTCTACGCATGGAAACCACGTTAAGCTGTTTTGAAAGCTGATAGTAATTGAGGAATTTTGCAAAATTCCTCCCCCCCCCACCAGTTGTTAGAAGGCAACAAAGACCCAGCTCTTTTAGGGTTAAAGAGTACTGCCATCCACTATCTACACTCAGTAATGATTGCCTCAGGTGCAATGCTATTGGCTTGTACACATTACAGTTAATATGGATCGTGTACACACCTGCAACACAGACGCTCATGAGCCAATATGCGTAACATAATTATACAGTCGAACCTTGTCAATAGGTGTGCTATTAACACCAGATTCTGCTTTCAAAAAGGAAAGTTTTAGGTTCCAAACTTTAGTTTTTATTGTTTTCATTCCTGATAATACAAGGTTTCTCTAATAGCAAGGTACTATGACAAGTCTAAAGGATCTCTTGTTAACAAGGTCCGACTGTAATTCCTTGGCTACAGTACATATAGCAAGGTACTATGACAAGTCTAAAGGATCTCTTGTTAACAAGGTCCGACTGTAATTCCTTGGCTACAGTACATATAGCAAGGTACTATGACAAGTCTAAAGGATCTCTTGTTAACAAGGTCCGACTGTAATTCCTTGGCTACAGTACATATAGCACCATTTTCAGTTCCTACACAGACTATTGCTTGACAGTATTAGTATCAAGCGACAAAATCACATCAATTTGATATTATCCAGTCTTCTGTCATTTTAAAGCAACTCAGTGCACTTGAATCAAGTCTCCATCTCACCTCCTGCGTTCCCATCTTCTCCACCACGGGCACCACCTGCAGCGGGGCATAGTTCATCTCCAGTCTCTTCAGCTTGTTCTCCAGTTTCTCACCCTCTGCAGGAAACCACACAAAAGAAACAACCACCTCAACATCGAGAGTCTCTTTCCAGACTCCTGACATTCCTGAAATGCATCATTTAATGATCATCACCCCTGAAAGACGGCCGGTGTGATCATGCAATAAAGGCGGTGATCACAGCAGTGACTGTCATTATCAATAATCTAGTACACTGATCAATAGATAACATATGGATCACATGATTGAAAGAGAGGCTGCACTGGCAAGTTTGCTACCTGACCATTTTTCACAACAGCTTAGTTACCTACTTGGTGGCAATACCAAGAGTATCAACTGTACAACTGTAAACTCCCTTTGCTTCTTTGCCAAGACTATATTCTGTGCCAAAAACTATTCCAAAATTAATAGGTGCATACAATTTAAACCGTTAATGGCTCCTTAATCTACAAACTCCAAACACAATTACACCCTCAGCGGCAACTGCGCAGTTACTGCTGGCCCCTTTGTGGATGCATAATGGATAACACTGTGCATTAGCTCCCCCTTAGGAAAGGAAATGCTTTATTGATCATCTTGAGATGCTAGTCTTACATTGCCTAGAGCCGTCGTTGTGTGTATATGATCCTGCCAGGATGGAATTCCCAAACACTGCCTATCAGACAGGTCTACAAATAATATTCTTGTTGTTCACTAAGAAATGGGAAAAATCTTACGTTTGACGTGCGGCTTGGGGATGATGTTCTGGAAGGGTGAGGCATGAAGGAGGTCGCACACCTCCTCCACGGCCAGGCACTGTTCCATCATCTTCATGAAGACGATGGCGTTGCCCACCTCCTGGAAGTTGTGGAAGAGGTTCATCTTGAGGTCAGCGTACTGGGCGATGTCCTGCAGGTGGGCCGAGTAGTAGGCTACCACACCTGCAGACGAGGGGGAAATGTCACATGCAATGAAACTTACATATGCATTGTAGCCCGGATGGTGAGACTACATCAGTTGTGAAGAAACTATTCTTGGGACCAAAAAAAATAGGCTGCATCCAAATTTGTTATCTACAGAGCTTGGTGTAGGTTTACACTGATTTGAGATACATGGTTACAAGCTGACAATACACTCCCTGCCGGGGATTCTGGATTCGGACAAGCATGCTTTATATGCGTGGCCGGGGTCTCCAAACTCGGACAAAGGGAACAGGGCCTTGTAACAAATGACCGTACTCCGAACAAAAGACCAGGCTGCTGGGAATTACTGATATTCTTTCACTCTCAAAAGTGGAGATAATCCAGCTTTCTTTTGATACAGTATACCACGGTTTGGGGCATTTTAAGCAAGCGGATTACCACCGGGGACAAAAGTGCTCCACCACCACAGCGATGAGCCACACAGCACCGCTGCATGCTAATTTGGCCTGTATTGAAAAAAGGTCAGGAGCGCACTGTGGCAGGTTCGTGAACAAACGAAAGTTAGATAACATTCTGGGCTCTTTTTACAAGGCTGCAGGCCTAGCCCAGATTGTGTGGTGTTACGTAATTTTCTTTTGTTCACGAAACTGGCACCGTGCGCTGTTGACCTTTTTTCAATAGGAGCCAAATTAGCATGCAGCGGTGCTGTGTGGCTCATCGCTGCAGTGGTGGAGCGCTTAGTCCCCGGTGGTAATCCACTCGCTCTAAATGCCCCAAACTGTGGTATACTGTTTCAAAACATGTCTGGATTATCTCCACTATTGAGAGTGAAAAATGTTGGTAATTCCCACCAACCTGGTTTTTTGTTCCGAGTACGGTCTTTTGTCAGAAGGCCCAGTTCCCTTTGTCAGATTTCGGAGACCCCAGTCACACGTATAAAGAATACGTGTCCGAAACTGGAAACACTGGCGGCAAGTGGTTAAAGCAGAGCAAAACAAGGGGGAAAGAAAGTAACAGCATCCAAGACATACATTTTTACATTCACTCAACAAAACTGCTAGAAATGGGCGTACCACTTGCATGCATCTATGCGAAATATTTAAACAGCACCACCTTGAGTCAGATGATGTTCAAGTCCTGTCCGTTTTGCATTCTAAAACTCGGTCACCCACACAGATATCTTGACAAGAAATTGTCACTACTGCCTTTCAAAGACTACTCACCTTTGGTGCCGTACTCAAATCTCGGAAGCCGGCACGTCTTGGGCATGACGTCCATCAGGATGTTTACGTACGGCAAGATGTAGTCATTTATCTGGGGAAAAAAGGGCACAAAATCTCACAGAAATTACTTTTCTGTCATTAGGAATCACTTGTGAAATAATTCCTGAAGGTTTGAACAAAACCACCCTATGACAGACAATTATTTCGTAATGTATATGGGCCGTAACTGCTGAAAAAACTGATAATTGGCCAGCGTGTGATATCTTATCCACTAAAAGATAGAGATGCATTCAGATAGGGGTCATTTTCAGGCTAGGCATTGATGTCATTTTTCCCCGAAGAGCAAATCCTTCCAAAAAGCAGATTTTCTTCAGCAACCCTTCAAAACTTACCGATCTTTTGATGACCTTCAGGAGCTCCTCCATGACAACAGCGATACCCTGGTAACCTAGCAACCGTGCAATGCAGCGACAGTGTGGAATCCCTATGAACGAGCTGTAGAGGCTGTTGACCGTGGCAAAGGCCGTGTTCAGTAACTGGAAAAGAAACAAACACGTGAAAATTGGTTTAACCCTGTACTTTTTTCACCTGGGAACCTTCACAAATCCTCTTAAAATCTGCTCCTGTGCAGAAATCCACCGGCACACCTTTTGCACTTAAAACTTTCAAGGCACATTGGGTCTCATGTCAAGTAGTACTAGCTGGACCCTGCTTCAACAAAATTGTTCAAATTCTCCTGACAGATTAAAGGCAACGTTGGTAAAAACTCTGCTTATTCCTCCGCTCTGGGTAATAGCTGTGCATTTTCATGATTTCAGATGGAACCTTGTGTCTGAAAAACCAGTATGTTATTTGTTTTCTTAGCATTTGTTCAGTGTTGCACAGGGGAGATGGGGGAAATTAAGAAAACTATTTGCGAAAATCATTTATTACAGGTGGTTTGTGATAATAACAACAAATAACTGCTACTTTTCAGGGCATTTAAGAGCCACAAAGGTTGTCCCCCAAATGGCTGAAATAATGTGAATCTTGGACTTGGCTTTTTAGGGGTTCCTGACTGATTAAACCTCTAAAGATCCAGAGTGCTTGGGCTAAAATGTCCTTTATTGCAGAAAAACTCAAGAAATCACATGCCTGGTATTGCACTCAAGACTAAGCAATCCAAGACGAATAGTCAGAGACCCTGCTATGCTTTTTACCTTGGTCCCATAGATGTAGGATGGGGAGGACGACGGCGGCTTGTCCCTGTTCTGTGGTTGGGCGAAGGCCAGCTTGGTACGTACGAACCTAGGGCAAGAAGAACACGCCGTGAATTAAAATAAATTATTGTTATACACTGAAAAACAACAAACTGAAGACACTCGAGAGTAAACATTCTTAATTCTTGATAGTGGTGTAAAATTAGAAACTTTTCAGACTGCATCAGGGTTTAAGTCATTTGTTTTCGTTTTGTTTTACTTGAAGATTGTAGATGTAGTTACCAATGCTGCAATTGGCATTCAAGTTTATCTCCTGTAGCATGAGTGGAGATTGTAAAATTCCACCTGTCCAAAGTTTAACTTATTTTACACACGCATACCTTCAAAGGCCAACAAAAGCCACTGTGAAGTGAAGAACCCCCAACATTTTGGATGGCAGCATGTTTTCCGTCTTCTTTTTGACGGTGTTTCCCTCTCAAAAATGGCAGATGAGGTTACCATTGCCTCCGTGGGTTCATGTACATTTAATTGTCATTTTTATCGCAAAGTCACAAATCCTGCTGAGGACCCAGCACCTGCACTTGGGATATTTAACCCATTAAATGCTGCATGTCCCTTCACAAGACCAGTCATAAGTAACGGTCAACAATGTCAAAAGAATGCTTTCGTCACGGCTCATCTGAATAGCTTGTGAATTAGCTAAAGACTGAATGATTAGTGATGGACTTGTGATGGGCATACAGGGACTTGTGATGGACTCGAATACAATAATGGGAAATAATTCCCCCCACTCACCTCTCTGTGGAGCCGTTGTAGCAGAACGACACTATGAAGTCAGAGCAGAGCTCCCAGAAGACGTGCAGCGTGATGCGGCCGTAGGGCGCCATGACGTTGTGGTTGGCCTCCCGCAGCATGGAGCCAAAGCTGGTCAGCTTCATGTGCTTGCTGAGAAGGGAGTGGGTCAGGCGGTTGACCTCCAGGAGACAATCCAGCTCCTGGGGAAGAGACAAGGGAGACATAGAGGGGACGCTCTACGGTCACAGTACCATGGTACATTCACACAGCACCAATCAATTCTCAATGCTCTTTAAACCATATTAGCCCTGCTCATCTGGCCAACATACATTCCTAAAGCCAAGTTCCGCTGGGAGAATACGGCTCAGAGGCAGCCGCTTAAGAAGCAAACTGCTAACCAAATCTCTACCCTCACAGGTATCCATTTACACTCCCAGCTGGAGAGAAGCAGGTGGGAGGCAAAGTGATTTGCCTATGGTCATAAAATGCTATAGACACTGTGCTTATGCAGCACTTCAATCAGAGAAGTTATAGAGCGCATCACAATTAACCTGTTCAATGAGCCATAAGATCAGTCTTCTTATGCCTACAGGTTCAACAATTGTTTGTTGCAAACAAGATGAAATCGGGATATGATCCATTAAGATAACTTTAGACTGATTTGTAGGACTGTTTTTTAAAATTTTCTTTAACACAGAAGGGACCCGTGACACCCCTTGCTGATAAAAACCCCATGATCAGCTATCAACCCATTTGAAATACTCTCTGGCTGAACGTACCACAATGCCTGTCAAGTCGCTGCTCTCGAAGCGAATGATGGCCATCTCCAGGCTCTTGTACATGGCCGTGCTGATTCTCTGCGTGATCAGGCGATTCAGATCAATCGAACGACCCAGCAACTACAAGGGCAAGAAGACGGAGTCATTTTAACTAATTAAACCTTAATCATATCTTAAGAATCTCCCAAGCATTGGAGGATTTCTGGGGTGTTAGGGTTAGACGAGAGAAAGCCGACGACTTGATAGCAAAGTCAGGGAGGTGAACGCAGAAGAACCTACAGAGTTTGTCCTACTGGATGAGTGCGGTGTACCTGTAAGTGCCTCTGTCTCAGGAGGGTCTCGTAGCGGTTGGCCGGCGGGTAGGGAATGCTGATGCCGTAGGTCTCACACTCAGTACGGAAACGCTTGTCCAACACGATGCTGCAGTAGAAAGAGAAACCCACACTTGAAACTATTACTTCAAATCTAATGGAAAACAGCCCAGATATCATACGGTACATCTTTACACAAAACCTTCTGAAGCAATAGACCCAGTTCAGAAGCTGTGCAGAGGTCTGTTTCCAAATGGTATCGTACCTTGCAGCCAGGGCCTTGTAGTGGGCAAAGATCTGGTCGCTGAGTTTGTAGACCAACTGATCAAAGCACAAATTGACCTAAAGAAAGACGGCAGAAACGTACAAAGTGGATGTTGATGCATTGATCTTTTGGTGTCATCAATTGTTCAATGCCTGATCACTTCAGACAGACACTGAGAACTGCAAAAATATTTGCCAAATAGTAAACATTACAGTAAAAAGCATACGCATTGGCGAAATTACAATACAGGAACCCTGTATTAAAAATGTAACATGCATTTCCAATGGACTAAATCCGACAGGACTTCGACAAAATCGTCTACCATCTCCTTCCTAATTTTTGGAACCTCAAGGATTATGGCTGTTTCTTTCTTCTTTTTTTCTTCTTTTTATCTAGTTTGACATACCTCCGCCTCAATCTCATCATAGAGGAACTGCTTCTTGAATCTCGTCAGGGCGTACTGGGCACTGTCACTGTACAAATCCAGCGGGTACAGGATGTACCTACAGGCAACGAAAAAGGGTAGTAACAATGCATGATGCCACTTTGAAAACCTCACCAACTTTTTACTGTTTAGACTGCGAGTCTAGACTTACAGATAGTACACAAAGAAGAAATCAGTTCAAACCAAAGATCGTATAGCGCCGAAGGCGCAAGATGGATAACTCTGCCCAAAAGGTGTAATTGCCATGGGCGCCATTTGAGCAAGCGATACGCCTGCACGGTTCACGGTAATGCTTAGGTGCAGGCGCACCAGGTGTACGTGCCTGCCGCGGCGCCTGCACCCGTGCATTAATGTGCATTGTGCAGGTGTACTGCTTGCTGAAATGGCGCTTATGCGATTACAACATTTTACAAGTATTCACGGTGAAGTTCTCCATCTTCGGTTCAAACTTGCTTCAAGAACCATGGATGTGATTGCAACAGGAAAAGCGCATATTCAAAAAGGTGCTTTGTAAGCTTACTCCATCATAGCGGGATCCTTGGTCTCCAAGATGTGATCCGTCAGGATCCACGGCATTGACATGTCAATGGGGAACTGGGTGTGACAAAAAAAGTTCATATAACTCTATTTAGAAGACCGAGGTCCCAAATGGCTGATGTCTGATCTCGCTGAAACCGCAGGTGAAGACGTTCGTTATGAATTCGTCTGTGGCATTTCAATTCAATCCAGTATGGAGTTTTTATCATTATGGTTATACATAAGTCATGCCCTGACACATGTGCCGGCCTGCATGCATTGAGCACACATCAGCTGGAAAACTTTAATTTTGGCTGAGCTGTTTCAGAATAATGGGCGTTTTGTGATAAGAAAACTCCAGGATGGCTTTGTGCCAAAGCATGCATTGCACCGATATCGCAACAAACATGTTGGGGGGAGGAACTCTGTCTTTTATCCACAGGGCACTTGTGTCAGAACAAGGGAAGGTCACTCTCCCCATACGTCATTCCTGATCATCATACTTACAAGGGTAAGTGTCAACAAGCAAGTGAACACTGGTGCCTAGTACTCAGTAGCATTCAGTTCGCCCACCTTGAAAACAGCCCCTAACCACCCAGTGATACACGTTGTCTTTTTCTTCCTTTTTTGATTACTACTATGTCATAGGCCATCAGCAACTTCTGTCGAAACAATGTCATCAAAATAAGTCTGGCCACGCCCGTATTTTGGCAAGTCTTACCTGAATTCGCTCTCCCATGGTCATCTCCAAGAAGAACTCCCGGTACCAGAGCTGAGACAGGTCGCAGCACTGCTGGAGTGTCTCTGCAGTGAACGATGGTGAAAACCCAAACGTAACAAATCTCACCCGATCTCTCTAACCCCAACAAAAGTGTTTCAAATGATTCGAAATGTTCACAGTGGTATAAACGAGCAGTGTTCATTTGCAGGTAACGTGGGAACTGGGTACCCTCCTGATATAAATCAAGGGTACTTGAGATCTCTGACATTAAAACTTAATCCAAGGAATAATAAAGTAGGAAACAGGAAACTTCATAGATGCATGTCGATCTGTCAATGGTATTTCACCCAACACTTTCATCAACAACCTTTGTGCATATATGATGCAGCCTGGTTTTTATTTCTAAAATTTCCCTTAAAAACGTTCTCAACATCAGAGAAGTTACCGTAAAGTAGCCCATAAATTGGGCCATGGGTACCGCTAGTGCAACTGTTGCCAAGGGGGACAGGCTAAAAGTGAACCAATCCCATTTAGTCTTTTGTAGACTCAAGTAAATTTGCGTGCTTTTTCACACTGAAAATGACGCAGTATGAACTTCATTTTTTCTAAAACCTTGAATCGATGCTACCTTCGTGAAATGCTATCGAAGTTGGGAACGGGACGTGATGTCAGAGAAATTTTCTCTGAAGATGTAAACTCTGAAATTTTGCTTCATTCACTTCCGCTCTATTTTCCCTCATCGTCAGTTCCCTACGTGGGGAAAATGTTTCATTCCTTTACTCACATGGGGATAGGCAAACTCCCAACTTCTATCAAATAAAGAGACTAGAGAGAGAGAGGGCTCACCTGAGAAGTTGAGGAGATGCTTGTAGAAGAAGGTCTTCTTGTGGAAGTCATCAATGGCTTCCAGGGAGGGTCCGTCCAGCTCCTTGCGCAGTGTCTTCTTGCCCGTACCTCCCTTGTCGGCTATCAGTGACTCCAGCATGGTGCGCATCATGTACAGCTGATTGGAGCAGACCCAAAAGAACAGTTACATTGTTTTAGGCCTTCAAGTACACGGGGGTCCAATCCAGAGACGTCAGAGTATCACTTGACCATGTGGTTTCCCCAAGATGGGCCACCGCTACTGTGGGCAAGTGTCTTGACAGTAGAGTTCAATTCCACAGAAAACAATTTTTTTCAATCAAATAGCTTAACCCTAACACTCCTCAATCCTTCACCTGTTGGAGGACTGAGGAGTGTTAGAGATAATGATCATCTTGTGTGCCATGTACTGGGTGCTGGCTCTGCATTTTTCCCTTACATTTTTGCCATTTCAAAAGCTTCGGGGGCTTGCCCACTGGTAAAAGTTTGTGCACGGTGCCACAGTCTTTGACCACAACGGTAGCTGAACTGCTCACACAGACCACTGAATGTGCTCTGTTAGGTTACTTTGATTCATCAACTAACACACAAATTGTACAGTTACTCAATGCATCAACCGATGTATAAATTATTCGGTCATTTTTTTCTGTTTGATCCATCAAAAAGTGCTTGGTGAAACTATGGCTTGCTTTACAGAGCAAGCAGTATTTACAAACCCCCAAATCTCCAGAACAACTGAAATCCTAAAGAACACTCTCACTTTGCCTGTAACTTGTATAGGCGGCCAAAGTTGGCAGAAATATCACCATTTGGTTGGTACTCAGTTTTAGCTCCAATTTGTTCAAAATGGACAATTGTCTCATTGATATCAAATAGGCGTGATCATAGGATTGTATTTTCATTTAGTACTGAGTAGTAGACGTATTCTTATCTGGAGTTCTGATAGCTGCATGGGATTTCCAACATCTTGTGAATTATTGTTTTACTTTTGCCCAGCCACAGATTTAGCAGCCACTTGTAGGAAAAAACACGACTGTGACGTCAAAAGAGCAGACCCTATTGTTATTTCTAATCATTTTTTGGAATAATCCACTTACAACTTTCTTCTTCTTTCAAATGTGGGGCACTATTACTTTCTTTTAGAACAGGCCAATTCCACTTTCTGGGAAAATACTCTTCGGGGAATGAGGTTACTGACAAACCCAAAAGGGTAATCACCTGCGTGCTAGAGGGTCCAACCGTCCTCCGTCCCACCTTAATGGTGTAGCCTCCTTTGGGGTCTTTCTCCCCTTTCAGACAGGGGTCGTCCTTGGGCTCCAGCCCGTTGACCCAGTCACAGCAGGTCTCGCGCACCGCACGGATGATCCTGCGAACAGTCATTACTTTGAGAATATTTCCTTTTTTCAAGTTTCAAATTACAGTCCACAGCATTTAAAAAACTCCTGGGTATTCGTTAGGTCAAATTAATGATACTCAACAGGTCAAATTAAACACTGCTAGATTACCAATTACCACAAACCCCACTGGAAAGGGCCCAACCTGATTTCTGTATATTCATTTCTTAAAAAGAAACCACACCAAAACAACGGGATTCATTGCATTCAAACAATACACTGCAAAAAAATTGCAGTTGAGTAAACGGGTACTTCAGTAACACTTTCCAATAGTTTGGTTTGGTCTATTATTAATCAGTTGATAAATATAAAGAAATAGAGAAATATATTGTATGAGAATAGAACCACAATGGATAAAAGGCATTTAAAAACAGTATGCTGGTCACCACAAGAACTGCCACAGGCAGGTGAACAAAAACAGAGGAACAGTTCTGTTCTGGTATTGTGACGGTTCCGTTTCAGTTCTATGATGAGAAGCTTGTGGCCTTCATGGAGACTCCGGTACTTGTGATATGTGACCTGTGACCCACCATCCCCAAACCAGGCTGAAGTCGGTATTTGTGATGTGGGACAATTCCTCTCCTTCAGCTTTCCTTTACACTTCAAAGTGATCCACGTTAAATCAAAATTCTCTCTGCAGTAAGCTTCTTACGGGAAGTGATAGCTGTAAAACTCCCATAAAAATCTGAACAGCAGAAGTTCCACTATCTTAAGGTTATGGAGTTACGTACTTCAGCCCGGTTTTGGGATGGTGGATCACATATAATTTGAATACTTGAAGAACTGGAATATTTGTGAAGAACTAGTGAAGTACTTGTCAAGAACTTGTGAAGTATTTGTAAAGTTTAAGTAATTGACAACGACACTATCAGACATATTCACTGTCCACTTTACGTTTTGATAAGGTTCTTCTTCTTCTTGACGGCGGTGCGCAGGGCGTCGCGCAGGGTCTTCTGCGTGAAGTCCTGCACCTCGGCGTAGGTGGTGCGCAGGATGGCCTCCTGGAACACGCTCTCCATGCGCGTCATTAGCACCTGCAGCCCTTTGATCATGGCGATGACCTCGATCAGGGCGAACTTCTCGCTGCTGCTGTAGTTGTAGCGCGTCGCCTGCCAGCAACGAAGTTGGATTGTGGGGAAAAACTCATCGAGTACAAGTTCTATTCTTGTTCAGAGAATTACTATTGATGCTCTCCTTCAGAAGTTCAGCCTTTGGGCTTTTTAAGCCAGACAATGAGCACTTTAAAGGGCATGTGCAAAAAAACAAAACTAGGCAAGACCCATAAACTGAACAGGGATTTGAGTCCATTTTTGGAGTCAATATTTGGCATGCAACACTCCATGGCTAGACAATAACAACTTCTGAAGAGATCGATGGTAATGTGTACAACATCTGGGAAAAAATGTTAAGGTTGCTTCAGGATTGAACACAGGACTTACTCTCCAATTTGTACATGATTCAAGATCACAGGAATCGAATCAGTGTTAAGTAGGTCATTATTTCACAATATCACACACATTATTCAACAACCAGTACAGGATGGCCAAGATTGATTTTAGAGACCCCATAAAAGCCGAAGTCCTGGAAAAGACTTCAAACCCTACTTTCCATAAGAGCGATTATTCATCAAAGGATAAACTTCAAAGAATGAACCGTCCAAGAAAATGAGATGGACAATTCATATTTCTTTTCTAAACCAACGGATAACAGAATGAAACAAGTTCAAAAGATAAATCTCACCTTCTCGTATTCCTCAGCAGTGTCAGGAATCTTGGGATTGGTGCGCTTGTCAGCGGGATGGATGAGTTTCCACGAAAACTGGAGGAGAGTTTGAAATCCATCAACACAGTGAATACATAGACAGAGATTATTTTAAGAATTTGCAATTGGAAAGGATGAAAGCTATCAATCCGCTCCGAGCGCAACAAAAGAGGGCATGGTTTTTTTTGGTACTCACCAAACAGGCACGCATTTATAATGGAGGTCAATGGCACATTTGACGCAGAGCACGCTGAGTATGTGTAACGAATTTATTCCTTAATGTATGGTCTTTGCGTACACGCAGAGCGCCTGCAAGAACCCACTTGGAAAACTTACAACTATTTGTCTTTCTTTTGCCGTTTGGGGGTGCACTTCAACTCGGGGCGGATACCAGAAAATGTTTGAAGTTGGTGGTGGAGAGAAAAGGGTAGTCAGCCAATCAAAATTACTGCCGGAATGAAGGTTCCGACTGTCAAAAGCGGAACTTTATTGCCTTAGGCAAAGAGTGAGACACCCCTTGGCATGTACAGTGACAACTGACCCTCATTCCGTAAAAGCTCTTTTACTGAGGACCTCCCAAAAATCCTCAAAAAAGTCTCCACTATACAAGAACCCCCATAGCATATTATAATTGGCATCAAGCTGCATCAGAATTGCCAGGCTCTATCCTATCAGCAGCAGACTTAAATTTATCTTGTGAGACCTCCTAGTAGAGATCGGCAGATCTTGCAAAGGCTAGGGTCGATGCGAACCCCAATTCTGATGTACAGCAAAGCACACTCCATTTCATGTAATGTTATATGCATAGATCACGTAGCTACTGACTGGTTCAGCGGCATGGCTTTTTGGTATCAGACAGTTTTCAAATTCATTTTAGGCTACCTTTCCACTGGAAATAACACAGCCCATTCTCTACATGAAGAACATTGTCACAACAAAGTACAGTAATAAAGACTGAGATTTTTTTTAATCCAAGTTGCTTAACTACTGGTGGTTTTGTTTGTCTTTCCACTCCTTTCATAAAAGCACTGGTTCTAACAAAGTAATCGGTCCGGTCCCTGCAACGCTATTGCAACTAGAGTTGACTGTACTTTTTGACAGAATGACTTGCATACCAGCTCAGTGACGAGCGAGGTCCACTTGGAGAGCAGACAGAGCCCCTTCAGCGCCAGGCTGTAGAGTGCCTTGTTCTCCGCCTCTGAACGATTGGTGTCTTTCAATGCGGTGGTCACTTCCTAAATTCAAAGACAAGACAGAAGTCACGTCAGTAATGGGTGCAACTGTTACCACTTTCGTTCTTCGGGTGATGCAAATCTAGATAGAGGGGGCTCAACACATTTATTTCCAGGCGGATCACAAGCTGAAGTGTGGCAAACATTCACTGTATTCAAACATCGGTCCATTTTCACTGCTCATTACAAATCCTGTCAAAAGTGTTTTTAGCAAGCTGCTTTCTGCGCCAACATTCGTGTATCAGTAGCCTAGAGCTCGCTTCTGAGATGGAAGTACTTAAAAAGTATTCATCTACAACATCATGACACAATACTAGACTTAAAGCAACATGTATTGTGACCTTTAGTGTGGCATGTATTCCTTGTATTAAAAAAATTACTCCATGCTATGCAACGTGGTTACCGTTGTCCCAATCCAGTGATTTCTCCAACACCACTACTGTGTTGCTGCACCAGACCGGCAGGAAACCATTTCCAAGAAAATTGCATAATATGATAAACTGCCCGGTACACTGCCACTTCAGAGTATAAGCAGGTACTCTTGGGACACCGGGCTATTCTGTTGCTTTTTCAAGCCAAGTTCTACCCCCCTATTCCATTCTGTGACCCCTTCTCTACCCTTCCCTTCCCCTCCCCTAACCTTGTTGCTGTGTCGGGCCAGCTGGCTGATGTAGCGGGTGTGGTCCTCCCGGATAGACACCAGGTGCTCAAGCAGGTTGTACTGGGAGGTGTTGCCCGAGTCGCAGCTCCAGACCGACTTGTGGGCCTCGTAGTTGGGACTCTTCTTGATGTAGGAGAAGACAGGGATCTGGATGTCGCCGTAGAGGGGGACCACCTCCAGTTGCTACAGGGATGAAAAGGGAGGCCAAAAGGAACAAATGCAACATGTAACACAAGAGGGGATATCTTTGAAGGCTTTACTGGACTTAAGCGCCCTTTTCAAGAAGAGTTGTGGACCAGCAAAGCCACTAATTCTATCAAAATTTCACAGTGAATTTGAGAAAGATGTTGCTGTGATCAAAAAGTCCCATCATCTAACCTTTACACTTTATACAATTCAGAGCAGTCCAAGAAAGTAAGCAGTTTGCAGCAGTGCTTAAAAAGTTTTTATTTCTTATAAATTGGTATATCTAAAAGGTAAATGCATTTATCAAATTACAAATTTCCTCGAAACTCCGTATTCTTACAGCATACATTGACAACGATAGACTGTGATGTACTTTTATGTCTACAGACATTAAAGATCATTCTATAGTAGAGAGAACAGTTTAATACATAATATTAGCCACTTTGGGATAAATCCTTCAAATTTCTGAACTTATCATTGATCTCAAAAGAAAGTTTACCAGGAATGAATTTCACTGCATGTATTTCCAGACGTACCTTGAATATCTTGTCAATTCTGGAGAGGCAAATTTTCTTCTTCTGATCCAGCTTGTAGATGTTGACCATGTCCTTGGTGTCCAACAGATACAAGCCAAAGGCCATCACCTGTAATGAGTAAAGATGTGCCAAGAGCACATCCGCGTGAATGGGGGTCGAGTTGGGATTGGGACCGACTTGGGAAGGGGAGGGTTCAGCATTAGGGTCAGGGTTGAGGGTTGAAGGTTTGGGGTAACGATTTCGATGGCTGAACAACTATTTGTTTTTTATTTTGCCTTTTGAGGCCGGTTCATAGTTGGCTCAAAAGTGAAAACGAAGGCATCAGGTCAAAGGTTCAGGCTGCAAGTTTGCCAAAGTTGGACACATTTTAACTCAAACGAAGTTAGTTGTAAATGTTTTGTGACATCGAATCTGCTTCACTTTTTCACTCGCACGAACTACGAACCAGCCTTTCTAAGTCAAGAATAATCACTGAGCACTTGTAATTTGGCAGACCATTAATTGCTAAGCATACAACATTTGCTGAGCAATAATTGCTACGCATATAAAACTTGCCACAGCAATAATTACTGAGCACATAAAATTCTCTACGCAATAATTGCTCAGCACATAAATTTGCTAGGCAAATGTCTTCTGCCTGACCAACCTTGACCAGCATGTGCTTCTCGCTGGGCACCACATAGTGCCGGGTCTCATACATCTCCACGCACAGGTTGATGATGTCCATCAACAGCTCCTCGTAGCCGTCGATCTTGACCAGGTTCTCCTTGAGTGTCTGCGTGATCTTGTCGTTATTGGCCAGGAACATGACCACCTCCTGGGACTCGCGCAAGGCCTGTGGGTCAGCCATCACCCGCAGGAACTGGGCGGCTCTGGGCAAAAAGACAAAACATGTGACGTGTAGTGCATGGCATAAATGAAATCATGCACAGACTTGCCCAGGTCAATCATTGTTCAACATTTTAGGGTTAACACACTGACTGCCGACTGCGAGTAAACTCGTAGTCCCAGGTGTACCAGATTCCACCATTACGAGTATACTCGTAGGAAATGAAAGGCTTTCGTAATATAAATCGAATACATTGGCATCACCAAAGAACACAAAAAATACGCTGCTGGTAGTGTTGAGGACATGCATAGATCTGTAAAGTGCTCTTGTTCAAACAGACACCTTCTAAAGATACCTTCTGGTGTCTTCTTCGGGAGACGCCTTTGAAAGTTTTCAACTAACTCAACATAACAACTGATGCACTGATTGATTGATCAAGTCACTGAATGACACTTGCAGGCAGATACTGTCTCGACATCATTTTGAGAGGCCGAGGGTTACGTGTGAATACCTTCTGTAAGCGGCGTAGTCATTCCTGATGCTGGCCTTGATGTTCTTGAGGGCGTCCAGCACGGCAAACATGTTGATGAGCCGGCCCAGCGTCAGCAGGTAGGACTCAGACACAAAGTCGTTCTTCTTCTCTGAGTGGCACAGCCTCTTGACGTCCCGGCAAAAGGCATCAATTGCTCGTTGCTACGGGTAGAGAAGGGGAGGGAGTGGGTGGGGTTAAATTACACCTAAAGGAAACTCGAAAGTGCTAAACCATCCAACACCAAAGCATTATTCTTTCATGCATGTAAGTTCGCAGTTATGCACTATTCTCTAGTAACTGCACTGACATGTCGTAAGAAGCGCGGTTGCAAATTACGCAGAGCGCTACATACCTGGAAGTACATGAAGTTGACCAGTTTGGTGACCTCCGGCTCAATGACCTCCACAAACTTCTGATAGATCTCCACTCTGTTGCTCTGGTCATTGGATTTGATCTGTCGGCATGTGAAGGAGATGAGCGAGCGTTAGCCTTCCTATAGACCTTTTTCTTGTGATGTCACGATTGTGCTGGACCTTTGATGTGTTGTGATGGTAATGAGTGCATAGTGTTGTGATGGTAATCTACTTATTCAAGATAAACTGGTCAACCATGCAGCGTTCGCATGTGCGCTTGCACGTGGTTGAAGCTGCCCGTAGGAAAATATACAATCACCGTGGCCAGGACGGTCCACACGTGGTGATACTGTTTACATTTAGTCACGTGGGTGAAAAAGGTCTATACCACAACCATTTAATACTCTCCAAATCTACCCTCTTCATTCTCGCCTACAAAAGATGGCACACACTTGCAAAGCCTTTCAAAGTACCAATCCTGTGTGGAGTGTACCCTGTACATGACTCAGAAGGCCCAGTATATCACTGTATGTAATCTTTGGTGGGGTAAGCTCAGGTCAACCTATTGGGCTCTCTGGTAGCGTACCTCTGATTCCACTGTACTTCACACTCGTTATGTCCCATCCTTTTTGGACTCTACTCTCATTATAAACCTAGGGACTTTCAGTGAAAGAAATTTCAAGGTCGGGGGTTGACAAAGAGTACTTTTGTACTTTTCTTTCTACTGTGCTGATTTTATTGCTCTTCAACGTTCTTGGCATCACTTAGCAGATTTTAAACTTGTGCCACATCCAACATGTCCGCATGACATCAAACTCATGTTAAGAGATCCGGCTCTTTACATCCTTGTTGGCTAGCACTCAAGATCATGACAAACACTAGCAGGGCAGATATCCTGCTGAAGCTTTAAAAAAGAGGATGTAAGATATTCAATCAGTCAGATCTATCCAAAATCTAGAAGGATCATCCCATAAAAATCTTCCAATTTTTTTTGTTGATATCAAACGCATGTACATGTACAGCAATGTCCATCACAAATCAATTCTGGGTCCAGTCAGGAGCGACAGGGAAAGCTGGACAATGAGTATATGCCTTTGTCGCAGCTAGCGACTGAACTTGAGAGGACTTGTGAGGACTTGTGAGGACATGTGAGGATTTATAAAGAGGACCTGACCCAAGAATGTGACAAAGTAACTCACAGCGGGCATAGCCCTGGAGCAGCTTCTCCATGTGTACAGATTGACGGCATAGCTCTCCCCTTCCTCCAAAAGTTTATTCTGCAATGCAAAACGCATGAATCCAAACATCAAATGTGGTACTTTGGGCTTTTCATCTTTAACAATACTCAGACTGTGTCCGAATTACTTGGCTCCACTTTAAATATATATACACACAAATCCAAGATGCTTACCACTCTTTAATTAACCCCCTAGGCCTTTTTACTAGGAACCATACTTAATCAAATCACCATGTTCACTGTGACGGACATACATGTATGTGTACATGTACATGGAAGACCTTATCCGAATGAAAAATCATTCCAATTTGAACCCTAACAACAACTCAACACAGAAGTATAGATCTGACATCAATTCTGAACTATGACAAGCATTTTTTTTTCTAAGCAGCTTCCTGAATCCACACACAGTTCGATAATTTAGTGGCAAGAGCAACATTCTCTGTACATAAAGGTGGAACATCAATTTCCATGCAGAGTCTGTGTCCAAAGTGGTCATGCTTTGGCTACGGCTTGGATTTTTTGGGCCAGCAACTTCATGGAAAACAGCCATAGCCGCATACAACAGTGCCCACGTTTTAAACACAGCCGAAGAGTGATTCACTAAAATACTGCACACACTTGTTGCGTCCTTCCAAAATGCTGTAAGTCTGCCGGGTTGATTTTGAAGGACGTAAGAATGTTAGAATTGATGGAGCTGTAGACAAGTTATGGCAGTATTTCAATGATTGAGCACTATACAAAGCCGAACCACAATGCGACATAACCGATATTCCTTGATGCTCGACCCCCCTTATACCGTACCGGTACAATTAAATGTACATGTACATGTAGGTCAAAAGTTAACATGTACATGTACATGCAGGTCAAAAGTTAATGTACATGTACATGTAGGTCAAAAGTTAACATGTGCATGTACATGTAGGTCAAAAGTTAACATGTACATGTGCATGTAGGTCAAAAGTTAACATGTACATGTACATGTAGGTCAAACGTTAACACGTACATGTACATGTAGGTCAAAAGCTAACATGTACATGCACAATGACTACCAATTAATTTATCACGACAATGAAACTGTGGCCTCGTAGGTCGAGTTCGGGCAGTCCGTTCTCGACACGGGTTTCGTGTTCTCGTGCTCGAACAGCAGGAACACGACTCAAGAACACTGTTCTCGGAACAGGATCACACACCACAGTCCTCGTCAGAGTTGCACAGGAACACACAGAAAAACTCGTGAGATTTTGATTTTTGAGCAGCTGCAAAAGTAGAGAGATGGCTTCAAAAGCCACAGACCATAGGAAGTTTTGCAAAATTATCATT
>NW_019091378.1:1047376-1064892 GCF_001949145.1 Acanthaster planci | reverse complement strand
AGACTGGTCTAAAAAATTTGAAGAGTTTTCTCAGTAGGGCCAAACGACTTGTTATTTTCTTTCCTAAATTGAAATTTACCGGACACTGCGGAAAATAATAGGTCACAGTAGGGAATAATTACTGGTGTCCACATATGAAACTTTCCCAAACTGGGGGCACAGTTCAGAATAACCCACCACCTGCATAATTCACCTGTATGATCCACATGGTAGCTGGCTACAAGTACAAGCGACAAGGACAAGTCAAGATATCACACTTGATTACCTACAGTAAACATTCTCAGGCCACCTCATAGTGTCATAGTCATACATCACAGCTGCTCTACACCATCCTCCCTCCCTGAAATTCCCTGTTGAAAGGTTTGCACATGTACACTTGTACACACCACATGTACATGCAGGCCTATTGAACATGTACATGTTGAGCAAACTCTCCCCTCGCCCTCAGAAGCCTGCAGCTGCAGTTATGCAGCTAGTACATGTACATATACATCTACGTACTGTACGTACATCATGGGTCCAAACATGGTCCAAATTGGTTCGGTTCAGGTCGAGTTATTGCTTTAAATTACCGGTACATATACATGTACGTATTTCTACACTTAACGTTAATATGCCTGAATAATAAACACCTTAACGGCAAACATTCTTGGAGGTGTATTCGTACACAAAACGTTAACGTACGTGCATGCTAGGCACCAATCTCCCATGACATGTCTTACCCATTTTCGCTGCCTTCCCAACGCGCACGTCAAATCTTCACACGAATATTTACACCTACACCAAGTCACTGACAACTACACAATGCGGAAATGAAACACAACAACCAGATGGTCTTACCTTTAGTTTTAGTACTGTCACGTCAGCAGAATGAACCAGGAAATGGGTCTCAAATTACAGGCGGAAGTATGATAATTTCAGGGCGTCGGTTCCAGATCGAGTGGGTGATATAGCGCCACCATGCGGTAAGATGACGCGCTGTGATATGTGGCAAATGCCAGAAAAGTTCATTCAACCCTTAAAACGTGCAGAAAAATCTGCAAAATAAAAACATACTCACAAAAAAGTAGAACCATGCTTCATTTGTTTTCATACAAAATGTTTCAGAATTACTGCATTTGTAAACTGTACTACATAAGTGAATCGAATTTCATTCCATACACTATCTGCAAGAAGAGAGATGGGCGGGGGGGGCAAAATTGCTAGCCCTTGAAAATGTTTTGAAATTCTTTATGTAGCCTTTTATGGCCTATCCATTTATGACTAAGTGAAGTGAAAATTCCCCTTATATCATTTCCTTCTCATTAGAGAAAAAGAGACTAGAAATTGCTGGTGGGGGCCAAACAAAATAAACACCTAACTTTGAACTCATACATAGAACTGTTATATAATTTCTGACCAAGTTATGGCCTAACTGCCAGGTTCACCATAATTCAATAACACAAGTAAAGACAAGGTGAAAAATAATGAATACAGCATCAGGCAAATTTATTAATCTAATTTGTTTCAACATATACATTTCCTTTTATTTCGATTTGAAACATGCATTTGATTTGTTATAGTTTTATTTTACATGGAATGCCCACTGTAAACTTTGGCACGATGAAAGCAGTGCAAACGTCCCTGGAATGTATCTAAAAATCAAATTAAAAAAAAATGAACATTTTTTAGATGCTGTTGGTGTCACCTGAGTGTTTTTCAGTGAAAGGAACACAGTGATGGAATGCATGATGCATTTTATCCAGGTTAATTGCCGAGTCATAGTCCATTCTTCCCTTGTCAACGGGCACCAGAATGTCACAGACAAACCAGTATCAAAGTAAACAATTTACAGTTACATACAGAGCCAATGCATGCAACTTTCAATTTGACATGTGATTTGTCACAATTGACATTTGTCAAACTTTATGGATGACCTGTGTTTTGACCTAACTTGCATGAGACTTTTAATTGACATTTGAATGATTTATTATTGACATGTGAATAATTTATGACTGACTTGTGACGGGCTTGTGATTAACTTGTGATCTGACAGGACAGACTTATGGCAGACTTGTGCTTAACTAAGGTCTGACATGCAACTGACAATTGACTTGTAATTTGCCTTACTGTTGACTTGTGATTTGAATTAGTGTTGACTTGTGATTTGACATTGTGTTGACTTGTGATTTGCCTAACTGTTGACTTGTGATTTGCCTTACTGTTGACTTGTGATTTGCCTAACTGTTGACTTGTGATTTGAATTAGTGTTGACTTGTGATTTAACTTAGTGTTGGCTTGTGATTTGACTTATAATAGTATGCAACTCTGGTTATTTGTAATTTTATTTCAGTTTCTTTCTAGCAATAACATTTTAGAGCATTCCATCTCGGTGTTGAACAAAGTTTAGCCACATTATTTCGTTCAGGTGGGCAATGTAACGACAACGTGGCATACACATGGGATGTATTTATAAGTAGCTTCCAAGGGGCAACCCTGACCTTGGGATGGCTGTGTTCTGCGTGTCAAACAAGCAAAACTGTGGGGAAGAGGTTGAACCTAGGTTAACCAATGGAAGCTACTCGAACACACCTTATGATGATTATTGCAAGTACAATGCAAAATAATGGTTATTGCAAATAAAATGGAACATCTTCACTGGTTGCACATGAGGGCAAGTTCCTTCAGAACTTACTTAAGTTCTTTCAAAGGAAAAAGTCCATTCTTACATTTAGCCATAAAATACCATTATTTTTCCATAAAAGGAACTCACTTTGCTTTCCGTTTTCCAACAGTCCATCACAATTTGAGCAGCATCGTGCAAATGAGCACTTACTCCTGCAAACTAGAATTAGTTCCGTTTTGCTTTCATCACACTATTGGCAAATGAAGCAGGACTTTCGTTTTCAACTGTTTAATACAGAAAATAAATATATAATGGCCATAACAGAAAGTAACGGCTTTAATAATAATATTACTAAGCGCCAATCTGAGGTATACTGATCTTGTGCAATCCTGTTGACTGGGCTTTATAAAAATTTCACTAATGCAATCTACAACCAAACATTATAATGGTGTTACCAAAAGAATCCCGTGTGGTTTTCCCCAGCAAAGAAATTAAAAACAATCCAATTTCTCAACCCAAAACACTAACCACACAATGCACTCTTTTTTGTCTTCGTTTCAAATTCAGTTTAAAAAGTTATTTTCATTATTGGGGGTGGGTGGGGGGTAATGGTCCTATGCCCATCTTCAAGTATTGGGGACGGGGCCAAGTACCATCGCAGGAGGGGAGGGCACATCACATGAACAATAGATAATTTTGATGCTCATTGTTTTGCTGACGGGGAGTGAGGGGAAAGCTGCTCTCTGAGGGGGGGGGCATCCCCCTGAGCGCCCCCTCCCCCACAGGCCAAGGGGTACGTGTACATTCAGAAGTATTGAAACTGAATTTCAAAGACTGCATATCTAATTGAATGATTCAAAACTTCCTTTCAAAGTGTATTTTTTTGTGTTTGCAATTATGCAAATACATTAGTTTGGTCTAAATGTTATGAGTTTCCTTTAGATTTAGGTAATAAAAAATTCATTTAAAAAGGGTGCTTTTCCTGCTTTGAATGAAATATACATTCCTGAAATCATGTTCAATCAACTTAAAAGCAACACTTTTAAAACAAAACATGTAATGTAGATTACAGGAACCTTGGTTAAGTAGAAAATAAAGCTATTACGTCCAAATCTACACATCAAATATCTCGATTCTCAAGTTAAATCAATATGGATCCAGCCATGATTACTTAGCACAAATCAAAGTGTAAAACGTAAAGAAATCGCTATCAAAATAAATACTCCTTATGTACACATTATCTCAAAGGCCTCTAGATCAATGTGGATTTTCTAGCCAACTGTATGGTGTTGACTGCTGCATTTATTCGCTGGATAAAGCCCGAGGAAAAATGGTTTATGGTGTGCTAAGCTGCTTTGACATTTTTCACAACACAAAACTTCTTTCCACTTCAACGGAGAACAGCTACGAGTGAAATTTCAGTCCACATCTTTTCGTTGTCATGGACATTCATAAACAAACACGCCAAATAAGCACGGTGGCTATTGGGGTTAGCTTACACTTCAGACCACTATGACAAACATATCTAAAATAGTTCCACTTCAACAATAACATACAGATATCTGCGAAATGTAATTTATTGTTTCATGCAAATCTTTGGGTTTAATTTGATTTTTTGCTTGTAAGTACTGCTAATTGCAAGAAAAACGTAAGTTCCCTTTCTTTGATGGCTTTTAAATGACATATTTTAAGAACAAGGAATTTTTATGAAATGGGTATTAAATACTGCATGCAATTAACTGATTAACAATTTTGTAGATGAATAACCCTTTTCTGAAAAGAAAACTGAATTTTACTTTTTGAACATTTCTTCTACATTTTTTGGAGGGAGGGGAGGGTATCCCACCATGTATCGAATATTTTGCTTGATCGCTTTTGACCTACTTTCAAGACCTTTTACAGTCACATCTTCCAGATTCACACAATCATTTTGTACACAAATTCAACTTTAAATTGGCCCAGCTGATCTTGAAAAAATGTATACAGAAAAAATGCCATGGTAACTTGATACGTGTAATGCTGACTTATACCTTCTCACAATAATATCATAATGGCGGCTCGTAGAATATTCCATATGCCGTTTCTGTTCCAACTCTTCACAGTGTATTTGCCCAAAAATTTCACTTGATACAAAAAAATTGGCAAGGGATAAACTCTTATTTGCTTATTTACCATTATGTACTTATACTTACTTTGGTTACTGTACAATTGATACAATTTATACAAACACTGATGTGCAATTCATTTTTTTTACATCAACACTTTAAATTATTGTTTCCAGTGTTTTTTAAAACAACTTGCTTTTGGCAGTAGAATTACGAACAAAAATCACTGTGAAAAATTACTGGACTGTAATTAATCAATAAATACAATCTAATAAAATCTACTCTAACAATTTGAGAGAATGTTTTGAGCAAATTAGTAATGAACTTGTTAATGTTTATACCAGTACCTTATTTGGAAGCTCATTTGCTGTATCACATTACCACCTTGGTAATCTTCAAAACAAAAATCAATAATAATAATAATAAATAAAACTACTAATAAACACATGTGAGTACATGGAGACGCTAAAACAAATGAATACCAGGTGAGTTAGACTTTTTTGGGGGGAATGCCCAAATTTTGTGGGGTTTTATCTAAGCTTTATTATGGCTTGCAGGGTGGTGCTCAATTCTGGGGGCTTTTTCCCACAACCTTGGGGAGAGAAGTTAAGACGCTGAAGAAATGGTACCTCACAAGCCTGACTACAGTTTAAGACCGGCAAAACAGCTGGAGCTGGGGGACAAACATTTCCGGGGAGAAAAGGGCATGAAATGGTTGAAAGGAACCGTCTTCTCTCTCACTGTTTTTAGACCCGCCCCCCCAAAAAATCTGGTGCCTCTGGTGGGGGCGAGACATGACCTCCTTCACCGGATCTGCCAATGCCCCATCTATTCCATTAGTACCTAGAGACTCAGCACTTGTGTACAGGGCAGATGTGCATTGCATGGAGCAACCACTGTTCGTCAATGACACTGGGAAAACAGATCAAAACATACTGCTATCTGGAGAACAAATGTCTCTAACGACACATTTTGGTGTAATTCAACTTAAAAAACACTTTGAGTAACACCGATAGGATTCTCATCGTATTATTCAGTAGAATGCTGCGACACAATACATTTGTATTTGATTTCATCTACCTGATTGTCCATCCACAGGTTACCACTAACTGATTGCTAAATCATTACTTAACCTTCACAGTGGTTGAAAAGATTGACCAAACTTCATGTAACATCTCACTCACCAAAATAACTAATGTTCCTATTTGTCATAATAAAACATACAGTTGCACTGTGTGGGTCTCACTGAAATTTATCTTTGAGATGACTGTTATTCTTTCTTTACGAACTAGATAGAGAAATATTGGTAATTTAACATCCAAGTTGTGCATTTCAAATGAAAGGAAAGCCATTGCTATTTTATTTCCCTTGTACTTTAGCATTTTGAATGCTCCTTTAATTAAGACTAGCTTGGAAGATGCACAAAATTTAATACTGAAAAAAGAAATGGAATTTTCTCCAAGGGAATCATGAACACAATGTTGTAACTGAAATTCGATCCATTTTGCTGCCAGTGCTACTTCTGATCTTGTTCCCTGAGCTTCCACTGCCATGGTTCATATTAGAATGTCATTTGAAAACGAAAATTCAGAATTTATTTTGAAGGAAATCAGTTTGAGCTCAACTGGTTGTAACTTGGCCCGTCCATGTCGCTACTGGTACTGGTGCTGATTTCGCTCCCGGAACTCCCGTTGCTGTGGTTACGTCCCCATGTCCCCTTTGGCGTGCTGTTGATGGAGGCCACCTCCGTGTCCGTCTCGTCCGGTGAGCAGGTCTGCGAGCCCGAAAGGTTGCCCGTCCCACTGTCTGCCTTCTGGTCCATGGGCGAGGCCGCATCCTTGTCGTCAAAGGAGCTCCCCGAGAGGAAGGAGGCAGAGGAGGAGGGGGTGAAGTTGATGCCCGCGTCCTCCAGGACCACATCCTTGGGCAGGAGACTGCGCAGCTTGGCTACGGTGTTCAGGAGTGCAGATCGCTCTAGGTTCAGGGCCCGCACCTCCGACTTCAACTTATCCTCATTTTTCTGGAAAAACAGAAGAAAAACGCAAGGTGGGGTTTCTCACTCTGCATTTCTAACACCACGGTTCTACATATTCGCAAACCAAAGGACCCATCCAAGCAACGTTAACATCAGGTCCCTGGCTCTCGATCACATAGTGTGGAGGCAATGAAGTCCTCAGAAAGTGCGCAGTTTCAAAATTTGTGCGCGCTGGGCTGAAAGAAAACTGGAGCCGTTGCAAGGAATGAAAAGCTGCACCAGGCAGGCACCCTTGTGCCCATGCCTCCAAGTGTGCGGCTTGTCTATCGACTACCGAGTCAGAAATAGGCCCTATCACTGTTGAGATTTTGTAATCCTTACTGCACCATTCTGCTCTACCTAGCTAACAGGCCAAATTCCACAGAGCAGCTAAGAAGAAAATATCATCTAGTGAGAAAAATGCTTTGAAGCAGATCGTCATCAGTGCAATTTATGCTCCACCCACACCAACACCCACAAACCTAAAAGAGGTAAAGAGGGGGCAATTGCAGTAAATCGTCCTGCTCAAGAACATGAAGTATCCTCTCAGAATTTGACTCCCCACAATAAACTAATACTATACAGTTACACGTGATTCAGATGACATAACCACTAGACCAAGATGCATCTGTTCAGCCAATTTCTATGTTCACAGCAATTTCTAAGAGCCATAGCACCAGAGCAGGCCAACCGAAAACAGACTGATAACAGCCTTAAACCGAAGATGATAATAGCTCAGTTGCTATTCGCTTGGAATGGCCTAAACAGAGAGCCCATGTAAATGACTGAAGCAACAACTCACCCTCAGGTTGTGTATGGTGGCCTCCTGGCTGTGGATGGTGGTGTGTGCCGACTGCAGCTGCTCCAGCAGCTCACTGTTGTGCCGCCGCAGGTTGCGGTTGGCCGTCTCCAGCTTATGGATGTCGGTCGTCGGGGGCTGAGTGCGCTGGTGGACAGGCGAGGGCGCCATCTCCTCCTGCAGCATGTGGTACTCCACCTCGTAGGCGTGCAGCTCCTTGGATATGTCTAGTTGGTATGCCTGGAGGACGGTTCAGGGAAATGCGATTCAGAGTTAAGCAACTGACAGTGCAAAAACAATGCCCTTAAAAAAAACATGGCCTTTCGGGCACAGTGCAATATTTCCTTTTTTCTCATTGAGTGGTCAGTCAAAGAGAAAGAAAAACTTATGCCTTTATTGAAAACACCTTTTCGCTGACTCACTGTACACATTTTTGCAAACAATGCAAGTCGCTTTCCATTGACCTTTTAGTATTCACCACCTTACCAAAGGTAAAAATAACAAAACAAAAAGGAACAAACTGAAACCAAGCAATGAAGAGTAAAGGAAGGAAGCCAGAAGGAGGAAGCCTGTTATTTTAAAGAACATGTCGATAGATGTAAATTACATTTAAAATACAACTGTATGTGTGTGATGCAGAAAGGTTTTCAGCACAGCGATATTAATTGAACACGTTCTGAACAGTGCCAGGTGGCACATGATGCCCGAGCCCTTCTCATTTTTTTTCAAATCAGCCTCGGCTGTTGACGAGATTAACCTCTTATTCATCACACATTGTCCACGTGACAAGTGCCCTGGGGTCATTTTTGCAAAAACAACCACAAAATCTTTCATGGATAGCATAATGATCACCACTTGTGCAATGCACATTACATTTCAAGTACTTGATGTTGGCTCAAATTGGTTCTCACACTTTGCCTTCTACAAAGCATTGAAGGCTTTTCTACAGTGTAAATACAATATGTGGCATCTTCCATCTTTGGCTACACCAATGGCAGATATATAGGCCACGTGGGTCAGTGAAATTGCCTTAAGGGAGAAAGTCCTGGTAACAGCTATATTCACACCAGTTTTAACAAACCGGACTGTTCTACACGGTGAATAAGATTACGTGTTTCATTTGTTATTCAAGTGACTGAAATTCAGTGTCATCTTTACCTTATTGATGACGTTCTCCATCTGGATGATTCCCAGTGTCGGCAGCGTGTCCTTCAGGAACTCTATGATGGCCTCAAAGCCATCGCAGTGCAGCAACAGCTCCTCGTGACTGCCCAGGACGATCAGAGCCACTTTGAAGATCACATCAAACCCTTGCAGGAAGATCAGGTCTAAAAAAAAAAGGACGACACAAAACGAAAACCATTGTTAGTTTGTAGTGGTTTTGGTTTCACAAAGCTGCCGTGAATAAATTATCACTGAGTAAATCTATGTGCTTCCCAAAGGTAGGTTATAAACCAGTTACATGTACGAGGGATACACAGGGCATGGCACTTTGGCTAGTGGCTTGTTTTTCCATTAAAGGAACTTATAGAAATATTGCCAGCGTAGGTTATGAGTTATGATCTGTACGGTTTATATATCGTTAACACGGCGACCTGGCCAACATAGAGCGATAAGCACTTACAATCAAACTTAATGAACTTCAATGGACAATTTATGCTATGAATTTTTTTTTTTCTGAATGGTTGAGGTCACACGGACAGCCCTGAAAATGCAAGCAATAGCCAGCAGGCATCATTCCGACGCGACCCCATGACGAGGACACCAAATATTAATTGAAGCAGGACTCTCGATAAATAAAGTTTTGACAGCTGAACCTACTGCTGATTAATTTGATTTGAAGTGTCCAGTGCCTGCTTTCAATGTGAAAATACAGACATGCAGACAGTAATGGCTGCATGCATGGGCAGTGATGCACCAAAGAAGGAAATGATACGAGTACTGAAACAGAAACACCGTGTCCATTCGGGAGGGAGTTCAGAGAACCAGCTGGTATTGACATCTATTCTGAATGAGTAAGGCTGTTGCATGTGCTACTTCCTAATACAGACTGCTAAAATGCTACCACAGACTTCCATTTCATCTGTTATTAGGCGATGCTACGATAAATGCAGAGTTAGCAGTGCACAAGAACACGTGATGAGAAGACTCCATGATCATTCAGTGACTATTCAGGAGCTGTACAATGAGTGCTTTGGTTGCTTATAAACTTAACGTCCACTCTGCAAATGGGATGACCATACACACAGTCAGTGGAAGCCTTGTTCCAGCTTACTGTCGCAGACAATTGATTTTGGGCGTCTGGCTCAGTTCTTCTGGCACTGATGGGGTCGCACAAGAGTGAACAGAAGTTCTGTGCTCAGACTTGAGAACAAAAAAATCCGCACTTACAGCAGTGTACGTATTCTCTTGGAAATGAATTCTTTAAGTCCTCCAGTGCACGAAAGAGGATTGTTCTAAATACTCCAAATGGAGCCCTTTCCATGCCACACTTCAATATAAGTATGTCTCACATAACAATCACGTCACATGTATCGTTCTTTAACTTGAACAAGCACAATGACCACTTCTTTGAACTTTTTCTGACTTGTCCATGATAAAGTGTGTACAGTTATGGGAGCACAAATGAATAAAGGGGCGAGATCTGCGGAGAATGACACATCCACAGAAAAATAACCAAAGGGCTGATCACGGCCCCACACCCCAGTGCACGTGTGCTTAAAGGCACCCTTTAAAACACCCATATTTTGTGGTCTATATTGACTGCAATGTGCAAGAACACCATGAAGGTAAACTCCATACAAATATTACCCCTGATGAACAAACGAGAGAGAAACGTCCGTTTTCCATCCTTACAGTTTGCAAGTCAAATATTCAAGTCAAATATTCAGGTCAGGTTATTCCAGTCAGCATCCATAAATTATCTCATCTTACGTTATAGGTATTCTGTTAAATTAGTATACCTCGGTTGCAAATACATCGACAAAAATGAGTTGAAAAGTCGCAACTGAATTATCTTGTTTCTTTTCTTTTTTCTATTGCAATCTAACACATTTGTATCCATTTGTCGTTGAAATCTTACCAAAAACCTTGGCCACAAACCCCAGGGGAAACTGTGAGGCAAACAGAGTGAGAAACCAGGGAGCAGCATAGAGGGACGGGCTGATCTCGTTCTGCTCAAGATGGTCGTAGAGACGCTTATGGAAATCATGGAGGAGACGAGACAACTGGTACATCTGGATCTGAATTTGATCAAATGAAATCAAATCAAATCATGTCAAGTCAATTCAAACTGAATCAAATCAAAACATGGTTCAAATGTAGAAGTCATGAAGGATAAGTGAAGGCTTGTAGATCAGGATCTGAATTTAATCAAATCAAATCAAATCAAATTAAATCAAATGCAAACCAAAATTCAAAACACTAAAAAGAACATACATCGACTTTAACTTCTCTGTAGTCGTTACATATCCTTAACAAGGAATCGTAACAAATGTCGATAACACTTTTTTAACGTCATCGCGCGTGTTTCGTTGTGGATACAAGTCTTCCAAACTCTATTTTTCAGTTGCAAACAACTTGAACAAAAAATGTAAAACAAAACAACTGCGGGCAACCGCCAATTCCAAATGCCAAATGTTTCAATTAAGGGTGACTCATGCTGAGCAACAACTATCCTGAACAGCTTATAATCCACAGTTTAACACTTCAACAGACCAGTGTTACTGGTACTTTTCTTGGCACAGAATGCCATTCCTTAAAAGATGGTCAGGCAGACCGTGCAATTCGCGCGACCCTTTCTTTCTACATTCTGATCGTGTCACTGTAACCTGGCTCTCTTCCCAACACCATTACTTGTTGACTGGCTAACCTGAAGTGCTATCATGTCCGGCTTGTATTGCCTACGGAAGCCCAGAGAGTACATCAGAAACACCAGCATTTCAAACGACTGCTCTTCGTCCATCTGCCAGTGAAATAAGGAAATGTCTCAATTTAGAAAGATTATTTATACCAAAAAATAATTTCCAATAAACATTTATAAAGATGCACATAATAAATGAAACATGTGAGGGAATCCTTATGTGTATGTGTACAACATGCATTCATGCCTGAATGCTGTGCTGACAACATCAAGGGATGTTTCACATTGAAAAGGTTTCTTGATGTACTCAAAAATGAAGAAGTAAAATGCCCATTTGTTTGTGTACATGCGTCCTCGTTAGCACCGCAAATTCCAACATGCAAAATCTAAGTGAAATCATGTACAAGGCAGTGCTTGCACTGTGCTTCCTTTCGTGTTTTGAAATGTTTTTGCATATTTTGACACACATTTTAAGATATTGGAATGTACCAGCCACATGCTTGTCCTATTTTAAAATGCATGGTGCTGTTAAGTGGCTTTTCTAAAGGGTGTTGTAGCCAAGTCCGCCATAAGTCCTCACATGTTTCTGAAAGTCCTCACAAAGTTGTCCAGTCTCAAGCCATGTCACAAGCTATTCCAGTGAATTGTTAATTCAAAAAGAACTGCTTTGTCACTGCTCGTCCCGTTACCGTTTGACCACATCTGTAAACGGAATCGTGATGGACTCGACTACAACACCGTTGTTTGCAGGTTTCAAATGATGATCAGTTTCAAAGATTTTGTTTGAATGCACTGAACTTGTGTAACACAAGCACGGACATATGCTTGCCAATTTGAAAAAAAAACTCGAGAGGACATATCAGACCCCCATTCTCCATACCCAAATCACAAACAAACACCGCAGGTTACCTTTGAGAGAATGAAAAATGTGGGAAAATGAAACAATGCATTCCTTGAGTACCAACATAACAACAAAAAACAGTGCCAGTTTTACATGAATAAAAATTCCTGATACCAAAGAAAGCCTGGCATTTCCTTGAAAATAAGTTTCCAACTTACAGTGTCCTTTGTCTTATATGCACAGTCATAGAAAAACAAAACAAAAGTGGCAGATCAGATCAGGGGTACATCAGTTTGCTTAGTTTGCATCAGTTTGCTAATGACGGTTTATCTTACCTCCAATAGCTACGGGGGCGGGTATTTTACCCGCAATTCTTCAACCTTGCAATTGTGCTTTGACCCAATCAAGCACAATGCGTTAATACGTCAACCGCAGAAATGAAAACAGAATTCTTCAGCGAGTGTACACGTCCTCCATGGAACAAATAAGGCAAATTGTGGTGTTTTACACGTCATCCGGCGTCAAGCGGTTAAACTTGCTATCAAACTGCAGCTTTGCATACAAGAAAATACAATCCACCCATTCCGACTTAGGTTACAAGAATTCTCAATTGGGTCAAGATTTTAAAAACTGCCATGAGCAATCCACCTACATGCATCAGCAAGACCCCTGCGACAAAGCTGAGCCCTTGGCAGTAGCCCACATCCGTGTCCAGCAAGGAGTAGGCCTTGAGAAGGTTGAAGAGCGACAGTTGGCCACGGCCGAGTGGGTTGGCAAAGTAGGGATGAGTGGGAAAAGTCCGCCCTGAAACAAGTAACGCAAAGATTAATATCACATTAATGTGAAGTCGCACGTTCTTTATACAGGGCGACTCCATAAAGCAGTCCATCGTACGTTATACCTATGTTAGACAATATATCATAACTTACATTGTTCATAAAACAAATTCCTCGATAAATTAAGTTATTGTAATTTTCATGGCAAGACATCATCAATTAAAATGAGTCATTTGGTTACTGAAATATAATACGTGTCCTTCTGCAGCCTGTACCAGACTTCACTTGGATAGTGTAACTTTACCTGACATTGATGACTTGTTAGGACTTACAAGGACTAGTGATGAACTTAACTAAAAAATGTCTGAAATCCGCTTCTTTGTTAGGTCATTTCTAAACCCTTTAAAGATCTGACAAGCTTTCACTAAATTGCAAGGCAATATGCAAGATGTAATCAGGTTGTGTCATGCCGAAATACACGTGGTTGATATTGAATACTTTCTTGGGCTGTGACACCTACCCAAGTCAATGAGGATAGCGTGCTGGTGTATGGTGAGCTCCTTCAGCAGTTCCTTGTAGGGCTCGTGCTGGGGGACGTTGCCGTTGGTCAGGCCATTGAGTTTCTGCTGCTCACAGATGAACTGCCAGATCTCCCCTCGCCTGGTCTTGGGAATGCCTTCGAGTTGACAAAACAGGCAGTTGTGGAGAAAAATACATTATTGAGTCTACCGAGCTCGTCACTGCAGTGGAGCCACTCTTGTGTTCTTAGACTTGTGACGAGCATGCATTTGGGCACTTTAAAGAAGCATTCAATACAAGCATGCAAGCATGGAGACAACGAAACTGACTATGTCGTGATTTATGGGGCTTTGGAAGGAGAAAACCTGACAAATAATTCAGTCCTCAAATGAACGGGATATCCCGACATCAAGATCCTAAGTTAACTTTGCTTATTTACTTACCAATCTCAGGCAATTGTTCCTTCAACGTGAGTCCTTCAACACACTTAGTTCTGAATACTATTACATTCTTTTAAAACCTTTAATTAGATTTCTAATTCCTAATGCCTTTAATGCTGAACATGCACAGCAACCACAGCTTTAAAGTAAAAGTATCTACTTTAACTCTCTCTATTGGTTGCCAGCGGGGCTTGTTTGAGCAAACCCACACCCTTCCAAGACCTGTGGGTGAGGTCCAGCATCTTCTCCCCTTTACCTTGCTTGAAGGTGTCGTTGACCTCCTCTTTGCTCAGTCGGATGCTGCTGCGATTGGGCCTGCTCAGGATCTTCTCCCACGTCACTGTCACCTCCTTGAGGCAGGGCGTGATCTCCTCGTAGTCCAGCTTGATGCGCTTCTCTTGGGCCGCATCTTGGCGTGCTGCGGAGGAAAGATGGGAAGACAATACAGTGCATTTTCCTTCACCTTGAGACAAAATTGTGGACAGCACCAGGAGCAAAACAAGGGGGTTTCCATTTAAGGTGTGTTACAGAGAATAACATCACTGAACTTCAACAGCCAGAGAAATTTAGTAAAGATGGGGGGAGGGGCTGGCGCTAGGCTGGACAATGTTATACGCCAGTGTTGTAGTCCAGACTACTACAGACTGCCATAAGACCACACAAGACCAGCACAAAAAAACACAAGCTATCCCAATGGATTGCAACAAAATTATTCCTTTGTCATTGTTCACCCTGTTACCTGTGACTGGTCTTGTGACTGGTCTTGTGCATGATCTTGTGTCTGGTCTTGTGACTGGTCTCGACTACAGCAGTGCTAAACACTAAGAGGCATTACATGTAGTTGTCAAATGCTTTTCACTGAAATTCATATCATGTCAAGACACTGAGCCTAGTCCTTTAACTTCTACTGTATTCTTCCCTTCCTCTTTCTGTTTAAAGGATGGAGGGCTGCTCTGAGAACTATTACTTTACATGGGACATGATGACTCTTCAAAATAAAGGCACAAAGAACATGCCAGTGCAACTTGATAGTGGTTCATTTTGAACAGTTCAGAAGTTTTTGTAGCAACTGAGGGACATGTCCGAAAGTTGTGGCTATGGCTAGGTATTACACAGGTGTTTACAGAAGCCACTGGCTTTGTGGTTGCAGGAACTTCCTATAGACATGCATTACACCCAGCCACAGTCACTTGATCTGGACAGAGCCAAGCCCCAGGAGTTACGTGTTTATTTTAGAGGGGACTGGTGTCTCACCTTGCAGGTTCCTATTCTCCTTGTCCATGCGGATCAGCAGGATCTGCTCACGGATGGCTTTCCGCCAGAGTTCCCGGATCTGTTCCTTCGTGGCGAACCGCTTAGGCCGGGTCAGGCTTTCCTGTCTTTCCAGACCTCGGATCTTCGGAATGCCGTCTCCTTCAAAGACATCTTCTGAATCCTCTTCTGGTAATTCTGTTAAAACAAAAAGCAAAAAAAAAAAACAAAAACAAACTTGGTCACACTGAAACGTGTATGTAAGCAATTTTATTGTCAAAATCTATTCACTTCTTGTGGACCTGTGTAAGGATCCCTCACAATAATCTTGTTTCCACTGACTCAAGAGCAAGGACTGAAAAGTAATCACATTCTGTTGCATTCAGCAAGGTTGGAATGGATTAGAGTCAACTTTATAAACACAGTGAGACTAAAGTTCTCTGACCTTGGCCAAGTTTGGATTCTGCGATGGGCGTGACCACTCGGTTGAAAATCTGTTGCCTCCAAGACATTCGGCGCCCCATGGATGCCGCTGGGTGGGGGCTGAATGGGCTCAGGGACAGGGTGCGTGGCCTGTCATCATAGAATGCACTGGTGGTTCTAGGGTAGCAAAGGAGGTATTGCAGTGATGCCGATTAATGTCAAATTGGGGTTTTTGTTGGATTTCATATGACCCCGCCTGAATTTGTACTTATTTTTACAATCCCTTCAGCAGAGACACCCTCTCACAGGTAGAGAAGAGCCGCACTGGTTGGGAGTGCTCATTTTATTGGCAGCAATGCTACTGTACTTGTTCATGAATCAGTGAGGTGCAGTTCCTACCAAAGGAGCCTGCCTTGCTAGGGAAATCGCACCCACTCTTGGTCCAGCTCTGGGCTTACTATTGAGTCATCTTTCAGGCTCACTGGTCCAATGGAAATAGTTTAGAGCAGGGTCTTTCCCTCTTACATAGTCCAAAATCCACAGCAAAATTTGGGAGGATTTTCAAGGATTGCGGGAGGTAACATCCAGGTACACTTTTGGGTTAAGTTTAAGAATTGGTTTCCTACATGGTAGAAGATATTCTAAGATTTGGTAAAGTTCCAAGATAAATCCATGGGGAGGTAATGGTTGAATTTTAAACCTTCTCAGAATTTCAAAAATTGAAGGGGAATTGGGTTGGTGTAGTGGTACTTTGTTCACCTCCCACTCC
Source organism: Acanthaster planci (assembly GCF_001949145.1). The sequence continues at coordinate 1,048,488 of NW_019091378.1, read as the reverse complement.
TGCGACCTGTGGTTTGAATTCCATCTGAGGCGGTCGGTGAATTGAATTTTTCAGTGCCTACCTGATTCTGTAAGTTCTTCCTGAAACATTTGTCCAGGGTTTCCTCCCACCTCTACTCCTGAACATTCGTTCCTTGTCTTCAAGTTCACTTATAAATATACTGTAATTTGCACATGCACCATCGCATGAACGTGAAGCAAAATGAAACAAAATTATAACAAGACCAACCTTCCAAGAGGCATCTTCTGCATCTGCGTTGGCTTCTGGTTCACCTGGTTGGCGACGCTGTTGGTGTTCATGTACTGAAAGCGGCTGTCTGGGGGCGGAGTCTTGGGCGAGGGCGAGGGGGTGTCACCCAGGGTCTTGCTGCGGGGCCGGACAGTGGGCGAGAACATGGGCTCCGGCAGGCTGTCCTGCTTGCAGAGGATGGGGCTGGGCCGGCTGGGCTTGTCCTCACTCGGGGGCGGGGTGGGGATGTCCACCACAATGGGCTTGGAGGGTGGCGTGGTGGCAGCGGCGTTGGGGGTCGAGGAGGTGACAATGGGGATGGGTGGGTTGGGCTGGGTGGAGCTGGTGCCAGCCATGGGGATAGGAGAATCCCGGGGTGATTCTTTAAGTGACGAATCCTGGGGAAAAAAATTGATTGTGGAAAAAAATGTATACCAAATCATTTGAGGGAAGTTCCAACTGGCTACAGTTGGAACAGGCTTTTCTCACCTCCCTTCTCTGTGACTTCCATACTTGCACAAAAATAATAAATCAGTATTGTCTCCGCTGCACATGTACATGCATATGCACATTTGATTAAAAAAAACAGCAAAAATTTTCAAGATAACCTATGACCGAGGACTCCCAAGTCTTCAAAGGTAGATTCAAATTACCTCATCCTTGATAAAATCCACAGGTTATTCATGTGAAACCCTGACAGAGACATTCCTCTATTTACTGTTCATTTACTGTAGACAGTTAAGTACGTTGGACAGTGCTCATAATGGCTTGTGGAAAATGAATGTGCCGAACTTATGCAGTGCTTAACCCTCCTTTGGTTTTACAGCACAAATGTGCACCAATGCCCACAGTCACTGGTGAGCATGTATTTTTATATGGAACTC
>NW_019091378.1:997715-1047277 GCF_001949145.1 Acanthaster planci | reverse complement strand
GCCAAATGACCCAAAGAGTGACTTCAGCATAGGAGGGTTAATGACTACAATGACAAACACTTTTATTGTTGCTTGGTGTTCCTCTCTGGTCTAAACCAGTTCCGTGTGTTGTACTCTTACACTATTGACAGAGTCCATGGTGCCTTGTCTGCTCCTGTAGCCCGAGTTTGCAAAGCTTCCTGGCTCCTCCGTGGAATTTTTTTTCTTCTGCAAAATAACAAAACCAACAGCATGGGCTCCCACATTGTACATTAACCCTCACAGTTTGATTAATGTGTGCTTCCCTGCACCAGGCTGGAGACTGAGAGACTACAGTGCAGTCGCCGGGGCAGGTGCCTGGTACCCACAAGGCAGCGTGCGTGAGCAATTAACAGGGAACCTGGTTGTACTTGAGGGCAATTTGTACGGGCTTGTACATGTACATCAGGTAACCAGCGGCTGCTGACCAGAAATGTGATCATTCAAGACCAGCAGTATCCAAGACATGATAAATAATGAAAACTCCAAATGGGTGTGAGGGTGCATGACAGCTCTAGGGACATCAATGGAGTAATGGGATGGATGACATTAAAAGGGAAGGCCTCGCATTGAATTCTATCGGATGTGACACACATGAAGAAATAAGTCAGTAGAATTTCATAAACAGCGATCAACAAATACTCTGTTCCCTAGCAAATCCCTTCTAAATTTAACCAGTCTTTAATAGTCAAAGCATTTATTACTCGGTACGTACTGCTAAAAGCATCCTGGATTTTTAACATGCTGTAGTTGCCGAAGCAAATGGGCAACACTCTAAATAACCTTAGAAATATTTCTTTCCTTGTCAAAAAGGAAATATTTCACCTGAATGCGCACATACAGTTCATTTGCTGAGCACTAAGAGCTAAAAACTGATGGTCCCAAAAAAATTCTCAATGTTGAAAAATTCTACAATTGAAATATAAAGAAACAAATAAATCCTTACTACATGTAAATAAATACTAAAAACGTTATACAATCAGCACTGAAGCACATGATGACACACAACAAATGACACACATAAATCATGCAAAAATATACACCATTTCTGTCTTTCCATTCAAGATTTGTGTTACGGTATTTCTGGTACGGCAGGTTGCTTATGCCTCTCAGTATTGCATCATGGTTGAACTATGGAAGACTTTCTCTTTGATTTCGATTGCATGTCTCATGGCAGAAGCCTGTTGATGTCAATCCGAGCCCGAGGCTTACAGAGTATAAGGCAAGGGCAAGTCATCGGTGCTGATGTTTAGATGAGTTGAACGATTACGGCGCACCAGACCTATACTGTATATTCTGACCCAAGAGCAATATAACATGCATATTTTTTACCTCCTCAATTGCCATATATTAAAAGTTTCTGCTGTACAAGTGGTTAATGACCGATGGTACGGTACCTTTCGATAGGGCAAGGCCACACAGGGGCACAACTTTTGCAAGTGCTTAGTAGAATATATTACTGACCAGGTTTTGTTATCTATGCCGGGCAGTAAAACATTCCTCTACATTTTCACTGGTAACCCATTTTTGTCAAGCAAATACATCAATCTGGCAACTGATTTTAACTTACTCTGGACAGCAGATTCTCAAAGGAGGAGGCCAGTGATTTCTTGGCCTTCTTGAATGCACCGACCTTGCCCTCCGCTGTTTCCGTACATGAGCCCTTGCTGGGCAATTTTCGCTCCTGGGTGAGTCAATAAAAAATTTACATCATGATCACTTCAAAGTTTATGAGTTTTCCACATAATGTATGTTTCCCACCTGCAAGAGGCAAGGACTTGCCAAATTTGACAACAGTAGTCTGGCAACCAAGATTACACGTAAGAGTTGTGAACATGAGAGGAAGGTTTCTTCAACGAAGCATCTCACAGACTTGTTGAGACAGACTACATGTACATGGTTGTACATGTGCAATTGGCATAGACAGACCGAGGATGCAAAGTGTTTTTACAACTATACAGTGTATTTTGGTCGATATGCTGGGGCCAACGGTGTAATAAATGTACTGTCACCCCAGCTTCCCTTTCTGTCACCAGGGAGGGTATTATGGACACCAAGAATGGATAAGCATGTGTTTATTTGTCTAAAATAAAAGTCAACAATGTGATGTCGCTACCCAAAAGGACTCAATGTTGTCATTCAAAACTGGAGGTTTTAAGAGAATTTTGCAGGGACTGAGGAGGATTAAATCCATTTTACAACGGCCTAGATAACCCTTCAAAGTTCAAATTTGAGCAATTAAAATCGGAACCGATGCCATCGATTCCAGGCTACCCGCAGAACACTGGAGATTTTGAAGGATTTTTAGAGAAAACAATGATCAGGATGAATACTTTAGTCTGGTGGGGGGTACGAGTACCTGCATGGGACTCGAGGAGGGGGGTTCCCCTCCAGCCTCTGTGTCGCTGTTGTGGATGTGGGAGTTCTGCTGCTGCTCACAGATTGCTATCAGCTGGCTCATGATAATCTCATTGGCTTCCTGAGCACTGGTTGCCTTGGCCTCCTGAAATGAATACCGGAGCATGTATATAAACAAATGAGGAAGAATGCGATACCATGCCTGATGGACAAGCTGGTGTGGAACAATTTCAGTTATTTTAAAAAGAGGTCCATGTTGGATATGTGGCGGTGTCCAAAAGTAGTGGCTACTGCTGGGAATTTACACAGGCACTGGTGGAAGCCACTGGCATCCGCATCCCATAGACATGTGTGTTACCAATAGCCATAGCAAAAACATTTGCAAGCAGTGTCAAAATCAGTGGATGGCTTGGTACATGTATACTTTTCTGTACTTCAGACATACAAGTTGCTGTCGGGGAAAAAATTCTAAACTCACTTTCAACTGTCTTTTTTTTGGTAGTTCCAACAATGACAGGATTTAAATAAATAAAATATGGGGGAAATTATAAAATGGTTACCTACCAGTACCAGATATGCTGTTTTTTATCATTCCTTTCAGTTTTTATTAATTGATCCTTGACTCTTTTTTTCCAGCATCCAGTCAATTTTACTCAAGAATCTAATTCATTGTATCACTTAGCCTTTGCTTTATACACTAGTAGACCCCTTGCACTTGGTACTCGGTGACCACTCCTTTCACATGGCATGGAACCACTGAAAAACTGTGATGTGCAATCCCTGTATTGGTGGTAACTGAAACCTAATTGGTATTTCCAATTGTGACCGAACTTGAGTAACAACTCGAGAGTGTTACTTTTGAATTGATGAGGCCTATGAAAAATCTTTGGGTATCAACATAAACACCAACATTTTCACCCTCGTGCTTTGTAATAGAATTTCACTGATGTTGCAAAATGACAAGCTCTGAATATTCTTTCTACTGAAAATGCAAAACAAAAAACCAAAATGGGATGAAAAATGTAATACAGACCACGCAGTAAAAGCTTTAGAACACTTAAGTGCAGCAATATACCTTTGTTTTGGTTATCACGGCAATGCGTTCAGAATCACTCAGAGTATCCAGCTGCTTAAGCAAAACAGTGTGCGCCTTCTCTGGGGGTTGGCCTGAAATTGAAAGAGCAGAAAGATGGGGGGGGAGGAGTAAATATAACAGACTTAATGACCTATCAGCCCCTGCCACTGTTGACTTGACACGATGGCCGATATCTGTGTGTATACTGTATCCAAACAGGCACTGAATCTACAGAGACATGGGCCCGGCACTTGGCAGCTCAGGGATCTGTGAACGCATCCTCCTGTTCCAATATTCTGTCTGACACTTTGGGACTGGGTAAATAAACTGGCAAATCTTCCGCCGTCTTCATCGAGCGGCATGGGGATGGGAAACTACAAGATTCCACAGGCTCCTTGATGATGTCCCGTCTCCGTCGTTGACGGTGATCTGTTTTCTTCCTGTTCAAGAACCATATGGCTCTGTTTCTAAATGCGGGCTCTGATGCTATACACTTCAAGTGTGCAAATATGAAAATGCACTACACAAATACATGTACACTGTATGTCCTTTTTTGCAAAATCGTATAAGCAATTTGTTTCATTGTGAAGTAATCCGATAGCGTTCTTGCAAATGATTTAAACAAAATACAACATTTTTTGCAAACAGGACAGTTACAAAGTCTTTTGAAACAAAATGTATAAAATGATCCACATGTAATTTTTTTTTCAATAAATAAGGATTCAGCAAATTTCAAAGGTAGCGCATAAACTTGGTATAATTTTTTATCTGATGGAATGCTCGCTTGGAGTATTACAGTGTTCCTGGCCAAAATGTACACACAGTCTTAAGTTCTGATCTGATTTCATACTTTCAGACAAGGCAGATAGGGGATTTACAAATTCTTGAAAGTACATAAGTTTTGATTAAATTCACCTGATCATCAGGCATAAACACTATCATCAGGCATAAACACTGCATGGAAATACATGTGCACGAAAAACAAAGAAGTTTTGATTGTGTAAAAACAACAGATTTCCACAAAGTTTAAGTTTGGCTTTTAGGCCTTGTCAACACTTGAGAAACTGCAAATCTAGAGAGTGCACTTGAAAAACCCTTCTGTGGTGCCACATGTAAATAAATGGAAGCAGATGTCCGTATGATTTTGATTATCGTAACTGCATGTTTGCAAGTCTCCGTAAGCCTACCTTCAATAGTCTGGCAGAGCTTGTGCAGTTGGTGCATGGGGCACGTTCCGCATATCACATGCAGTTTGCTCTTCTGTAAAGCCACGTTGAAGGACTGTCTGAGTGTGGTCATGATGCTGTCCACCTTAAAGAGAGAGACATCAGAAAACTGCATTAAATATGGCTGCAAGGTGTTGCATATAATTCCAGAGTCGTGGCAAACACTGGCGATGGAGAAAATACGTGGCAAAGACAAGTGATGTGGACTGACGGAAAGAAAGGAATCTAGAGCCTGATGACCTCATCGTGGGCAGTCCAACTTGTCAAGATGTTAGACGCCAATCTAGAATGCTTGTGTTTATTGCTTGAAGGTATCTAATTCTACAAAAACAGTCTTCAATGAACCAAACAAGGCTGAGGGCATAATGTGGTTCTGCATGTCAGAGGCTCTGACATGACCCGACACCTGTGACTCACTTTTCAATTGGGGGTATTTTTCACAAATAAAGCTGCTGTTGGAGGGAAATAATACGGATGTCGCTGAAAAAAAGAGTGACCTGGGGGGTGTTAGTAACTAACTCAGATGTAACCCAACTTTGAAAAGAAAATATCTTCAGGGAGTATGAAGAAACTATTTAATAAGCATCCAATTCTGTGGCATTTCCCTGCCTCTTTTTCCAAGGTTTTAGATGAATTTTTTTTGCTCTCTTCTAGGCTTCTACGGATGCCACAAAACTCAATCAAGATTGTTCCTTAAATGCAATTCACAAAACTTTTTCCCACATCGTTTTCTTTTCTTTTGGAAGACAAGTTCCTTATTCAAAATGCAGGTTTCAATATTAAGCGTGATTATGCAGATTCTGCAGACACTATACATGTATATAGTAATTTTTTTGGGGGGGGTGGCATTTTAGAGTTATTTCCTTGAGCAGGTACATATATGCACATGTATCAGATTACTCTTGAGACCTCTATTACGGGGAAAACAAAATATGTGCATGAACTGTTTTTGTAAATGTATGGCTTGGACCACACATAGCGTATTTTCATCTGAATGTGCACAAATCATTGAATGGGTGTCAGACCCATGGTACCAGTAGCTATCCACCCTGAGTGAAGTGCACCCTCATCGGCGAAACACAGACAGACTGGTACAAAGTTTTCCGACTGGGTTCTTGCAAGCATTCAGCCTGCATGCAAAAACCAAACATTCCAGAATAAATTTGCTGTGCATACATGTACTCAGCATGCTCCGCGTCAAATGCGCATAATCGTGCATGCCTACGCCCTGAGTTCGTACTTAAGGGCACGCCTTCTTTTGTTCCCGCTCGCAGTGGATAGTGACTGTTGAATTTTACTCTCCCATCGCTAAGGGGATTCTGCTGCACAATTTTAACAGTTGTCCTGTATCAGCTCAGTGTTTGTTCCCCGAGTAAGCACACTCTCCCTCCTTTTTTCCTGTCAATATTTTGCTTGCTTCGGTGTCTGAGTAAAAAAAATTCGCCTCCCATGGTCTCTTTAAACAGCCACGGATGCAGTGCAGGCACATGTCCCAGCCGTCACTTTGGCAGAGGCCAGTTCTCCATTATCTCTGGAAGGACCTCGGGCATGTCTTTATTAGCAACCACTCCAGCCCCGGTGAATGCCACAACTCTTCTGGTGCTTTTTTCTGGATTTTTTTCAGAGCCACTTGTGGGATTAGAGCTGCGTTATTGTCTTACTTTCCATGGGAAGGAGCGGATCTAAGGGTTGGGGATGAGATGAAAGCCCAGTGGGCATTATACGCAAGTAATCAAGCTTCTTTATTTTAATGATATTCGTTTTGGAATACAACATTTACACAATTCAAGGGTGGATCCTGAACAGAAAAAAAATTACAAATTAAGGGGGGGAGGAGGGCAAACTTGTTTTGGAGGGATCAAAATATGGGATTTTTTTTTCATGAAACGCTTTATGGTCTCTCTGAGGGGCGAGGCCACATTTTGGGGCTTTTGTTTTGGGGACGAAGAAAAAATGAAATCCCCCAGCAAAAAAATACCTTTCTCTTATTATTGAAAAGAAAAGTTGCCTCCCCCCGATCTTCCCTTGGCACACGCTTCAATGAAAATATTCACAGTCTACAATGTATGTACAATTGTACATGTATTTAAATTTTCAGAAGTTGAAATGGAAGCCAGATTATACAAACTGAACCTTGTATTTTTCTGCCCTTTTGTACCCCATTACACAAAAACAGTGATGTGTTTATCAAGCAGTTTAATTTATGGAGCTTGCAATGTAAATAAGTACAAGAACTGCTGCAAATGGCTGACTACAGTGACCTGAAATGGACAAATAAAAAAATCAGAGGACCCGACATTTGATCCCAACAAAATTTTTGTCAAAGGCCAAAAAAACCCAAGAAAGATTCTGCCAGAATCAAATCATTTGGCCCTTTTTCATTATTGTAGCATTGGAGACACCGACATTTTAAGTAAATAACAACACGCTGATTGTGATGCATGCAAGCTGCCAGAGAGCGCTCATTCTTTTTTCCTCGCTGCCTCTCCAAGGAATAAATCACAGAAGTCAAGACATTTATCTGAATATCGGTTCGTAAACAGTGCCATCACTTTGGGAATGGAGACGAAAAGCAAGATGCCACCGGGGTTTGTTTTGAAGAAAAACCTAGATTAACGGCTCTGCACTCTGTAGACGATATAAACTGGGTCGCGCCGTCCTGGGGTGAGGGACCGGACCTTTTCTATGAACCCGCGAGGCTGACATTTATGACGGTTTTCACATCAAAAAGCGCGCGTCCCTACTGTGTTGCAAGATGTGCGAGACAACTGATTCAATTTGGCAAGGTGGGTGAGAAGGACCGGAGACGTCAGCCCCACCGTCTGTCTATTCCATCTGCAGCTCAACCCCGGTACTCAAAGATGCCTCTCCAAGAGGAACCGTTAATGGAATGCAATCAACACCACGTGGGCGACACTTCAGATGCAGATCGTATTCAGCTGCCGTCCGGACGGAAAGGCCGAGAGGAGAAGGGAATTTCGTGCACAACAGCCTGGACACAAAACTTGCAAAACATCTCTCTCCTTGGACATCCTCCCACAAAATTTAAGATCTCTGACAAACAATCTGACGTCTGAGTGTTTGAAGAATTTCATAAGTGGTTCATTGCCCTGACTTCCAGCATTACGTATTAGAAAGGTTACATTTCATCCTTGTTCCCAGGGTCTACTTTGGGCCTAGATTCCAATTGGTTACAAAATGGCACAAAGTTAATTTAAACCGTGCACTTGGTGACTTAACTTTCTCACCTACATGTACATGTACAGTAAACTATTGCAACATGTTCAATGTACAGGAACATGCAATTCCCACTAAAATCATGACAAAAAACTTCCATTTTCATTTCATTTAAAGTTGTGCTCAAAATTAGATTTCTTTATTGTTGACTTAATTACAGTTTGAGAGCCATGTACATGGTGGTGTACAATGTAATAAATCTTAACGACTCAAAATTGCTGAGGTACATGTACAATATAGGCCTATGGTGCACCATATCCAGAAGAGGCAGAGTGACCTGCACTAGTCACTACATGGGTACTGTACATGTACATGCATGTACTCGTATGTACTGTACTTGATTGATCGTGCACATGTTCTATAGCACATTGTACTATCAGACCTCCAGCACATACATAGGCCTACACTGACTAAGTTTTTGTACATAACCTAAAAATCAGACTGGAATCTTGAGGTATCCCACTTAAAACAATGAAACTTTACTTTATATCTTGAAGAGGCTTTTTGGATGCACATTCAATGCGTATACACCATAAGCACAGGCAAATTACATTACAAAGAACACATACTGTCAGGACAAATGACCAGAAATCTAAAATTGACAGACCTGCTTTCATCTGGCCAAAATCTCTCAAATCAGTGAAATCACCACAGACAATTTTTTTTCTTGATATCAGGACACTGATAGATTTTTGTAATACTACATGTACACTGGCGAGTTCATCTGGGAAATCTGAACACTCCCTGTTCTCAGTTGTGCAGGTTCTGTGCTACACTGTACCTGTATATAGGAATTTTAAACCAAACTACCACCACAATTTACACTTTACTCACAGATTTGAAGATTTGTACACATGATTCAACCAGTAATAATTCCAATCCTGATTTATGCCATGGTGGGACATCACCATATCTCTTCCTGGTTTGATCTGAATGTCTGTGTGAGATCCGTACCTTAAGCTGAAAAGCAGGTCGCATTCCAAGCATTCCATCAGCATCCAACAACAAAAGGCTGGCATGTGAATTGCCCACTGGATTTAAAGTGTGTTTTGCTCAACAGCCGACACAAGAATTGGAAACCACTGTAACTGGTCAACTAACCAGCAGTCTGCATATAAGCTTTGCAGAAATACTTACATCTGTGTCACGGTTTAGCGACTCACAACACAACTCGACCATTTCAGATCTTTTATCGCTACATGGTCTAGTGAGTCTCGGCCTAGGATGATGCGCTTCTGAAATGGGTTCATGATGCAAACTGGGAGCGTAACTTCTTGCTTCTCTTTTATGTAAGAAAACTATCCGATGTCTCTTTTTGGTTACTCTCAAGAAAAGTGCACTCTTTGAAATGTTTAACATTTTCAATGCTTTTCTGACAAATGAGGGCGCTGCTTTTGTGATGTATTGACAGGGAGACACATGGAGTTTCTATTGAAATAAAATTGGGAACCCAAATTTGCTCAATGAAAGTGTTAGAGTGAAAAACTTTGCTCACTGGCCTGTCATCAACTGAAACAGAAAGCAAAACTATCCAAATTTTCTGGCAACCTTTTTGCAGAGAAAGCTGCAACATTAAGGTTTTAACCCTGGATGACATCACTTGGAGGCACTTGGATGACATGAGGTTGAAAAGACCGTGCCTCAGAAATAATGGTGTAGTAGAGTTCTTTCCCCCTCTCCAAAAAATGGACCTCTCTCCCACTAAGAAACCGATTTCCCCACATCATTTCCATGGAAACTCAGTTAACCCTACTTGTACTATAACCATCAAAAACAGTCAAAAATTCTTCCTACTTCTCCCTGTACAGTACACAGACATACCATATGTCACTTGATTGTGTTTGGCTGATAGGACGACTGTCACAGACTGTGTCAAGAATGTATCCTTGCAGACTAGGAGGGTTTTAATGGCATAGGAGGTGTACTGAAAGCTCTCAGCCTAAGGTCTGGAACAACTTAAAGGCAAATTGCTGCCATAAATTCACCGTATGTCCTTCAACTTAATGTGTACACATTCACTTCCAAACACTAACTCCAAACCTTAACATAGCTATGTACATGTCATGCACGATTTGCCACTAGCTGAAGGTGAATTTGATACACTGAAATGAGTCAGTCTGCAGAGAGAATTACTGGATTTTCATCACCCAGGACAAATTTTATATGCCTGTCATAAACACTGATGGAGTGGGCAATAAATGGAATTTTGCATGTGCATGCACAGGTAGTGTCGCAGGCACTTTTACAGCACAGCACACAATCAGCGCCTGGGGCCACATGTAATTTCTGTTTCTGCAAACTCTTGCAAAGCAGAAACTGCATGTAAGTAAACTGCTTCAGTGGAGTGCCTTTTATATTGATTGACACTGGCTCTCTGCTGTTTCTGATTAGAACATAAACCTGCTCAGACACATTTTGTAAAAGCTTATGGGTCATTCTATAAAGTTGGGGTCCAATAGTGTGACATCTTTGTGTTCCTGTTAACCCTGACCTCCATGCATGTAATTTTACACGGAAATATGACAGAAATTGATTTCAAACTATTTCTATTTGTTTGGTAGGTAATATGCATTAATTCATCACTCTTGGAAATTACAGAATGCGTCCTGAACTTACCAAATCATAAGTCAGATGTGACAGGGACACAAAAGAATGGACTCCAAATTTAGAGAATAGGGAAGCTTTTACGACATACTGTATCACAGTTCAGATTTGGCACTTTCAACACTTGCCATGTTTCCTAATCTAATAATAATAATAATAATTGACATTTATAAAGCACCCAATCTATCAAGCAGCTCCCAGGCGCTGTACATCAAAATATAAATAAATAAATATAACCTACATGTACCATAAATAAAATCAACACTAAGAAACTAAAAATGCTGTTTAAAAAGGTGTGTCTTCAGGCCGGTCTTAAAACTACCTGTATGTATTGGTACTGGTACATCTTCTGCTTCTGCAAGTGATCTGCTTTGGACTTGTACATGTATCTGAGAGTGTGCCATTTATCCCAAAAGGTGAGCAAACAGCCATGAACCACAGCAAAGTATGCAACTACTGTCTTGCTTCAGAAACCATGCTTTATTTTCTGTCTGTTATAAATCATAAATTTGAGAGGCACACATACAATTGGCAGGATGATAAAACACTTGAGCCATTTGAAAAACTGACAAACATTTCATGTCGACATCCCTACACTTTCTAATTCTGAAGGCCAATGTTTGAGATACTGATAAGACTGTGCATCCACATCACACACAAACTACGTGTACATGTACAAAATGTATGCATGATGTTACTCTTGAATCAAGTCGGACTTACGTTGCTAAGCTTTAGTCAGCCATCCCTTCAGCCTGTACTCACTACACGGTTCTCACGCTCGGCCTGGCAGCTCGCATAACCCTTATAAGGCGCCCTCATTTGATAGCCTTTATTGTACATGTGTTATACGTCACCAGTCAGTAAGTCTGACTTGATGGATAAGCCAATCGGACCCCCTGTCGGTGATACGTAGTTATTCATAATTGCATATGAACGACATGATCTTGCATAATGTATACGAAATTTCCACCAATCAGAGTAGTCAGACTTGTAGACTCGTTCATCATAATGCAGGAATGAATGACATAAAAACAAGTCCGGCAATGTGATTGGCTGCTACCACTTTTGGTAGATGAGCCCATTTGCTGTGTACAAACGGTTGACAGATTCGTCAAGTCAGGATTTCTGAACTGAACTTATAGTAATAAGTGGACACAAGAGGGCGCGAAGCAAGATACAGCGCATGGTCTCGATATGTATCTAAAGCAGAAGCGAAAATGTCACAGAGATCTTGACTCGAGTCAAGTCTAGCATGATGTGGCAGATATGCTCCTAAGATGTGCTCAGTTCTCTCAACCAATGAAGGTTCAAAACCTGCATTATGGTACCTGTGTATTCAGGCAACAAAATGTATTTCCATGTGAAGGCGAGTCAATTTACATATCGATGACAGGGTTTAAAAATAAGTCCACCAGAGTCAATTTCAAGGCTTTGACAAGTTGGCCAAAGTCAAACACTGGCTTGTGTTTTTTTTTTTAAATTAGGCCCATAAAGTACAAATTCACATACACACGCCAAGCCCAACAAGAATGAAACAACAAAGACTTCATGACTTTGATAACAAGTTCAGAGATGGCACTGTCCAAACTGTAGCAAAAAGTCTCACTGTTTCAACTACTCGTATTTGTGTCTGACTGCTTGAGCCAAACCTTGGACCCCTTTAATTGATTACATGTACGTGCACAGACTGTACGTCAACAGATTGATCAATAATGTCACGGCACTGCTATTATGTACATGTACGCATGCAGTCAGCAATAATGCTCCCATTTCCTGCTTACTTGTGCTTTAGATGCAATGTGAGGATTGGGGCATGAGTAAAAGGGCTCAGCCAATGTGAATAAATCATTATTCATTCAAGAAACTTTTCATTAAATTGATCGCTTGCAAAGAGCGGATGGATTTTGGTCAAATCACTGCATTAATATAATGCGCAAACCTGTAAACTATGGGATAATTTAACAAAACAGTCACCACTAAATCAATGCATCTTCGATCAATGACTTTTTTTTTTCAAATTGATACCGCTGTTCCAATTTTTTTATTCGATTCAACATTTTACACTTGGGTTTTTAAGTTTCCGGTAAAAAAAACAATGAAGTCAACTTCCAAAACACGTACAACTCTGCACCAAAATTCTAGTCTTTTGTTGACTTCAAGGGCATTTTACATGAACATTTGAGAATATGGATCTGTGAATAGAGTGTTTGCAAGGTTGCCATCTTGCAGGCCGGTTGTTTTGTTCCAAAGGGTATGCACAAAGGAGGTTTCCCTGAGGAAGAAAAGAACTGCCCTGTAAGATGGCTACCATGCAAAACCTCTATTGGAATTTCAACTGGAAATTGAGAATAATCGCATACTGTATGTGCCAAGCTGTGCAGTGCAGCATTTCACAGCATACAGTTTACAGCAATATAAAGAAAATCTCTTTGAGTGCAATCTGTAAATCAGAGACGCTCATCTTATTTGGAAACTTTTCATAAAGGCTGTGGGAGTAAAAAATGTTGGCAGAATGGTACATTGGGTGTGAAAGCGCGGGAACACCTACGTGCTTGGGAGCCTTCGAGTGCAATTTAAGCACGGTGATATTCAAAGGTTATCATCTGCTTCCTCTGTCTCCCCTTCCTTCCCCACGACGATCAAATAGTACCACTGCTCTGTACGGCTTGGAAACCGAGATTTGTCTGTGAGTGGCCAGCGCAATTTAATTTGGAGTATGGATTTCGGCGGATGGTCGCTGACGCGGCGGCCTGACATCTGTGTTGTGCGGCGGACGGCCGGGCCGAATTATGCCTCCCTGCAGCTCTCCCTCTCTTGTGGGTGTGTGCACGCATGTCGCAGGTAGCACGTAATGGATGCATGGCCTCGAAGCTCCAGGCTGAAAGTCTGCACAGTGGGCTTGTTTATCGCAAACAGTTAAGTGATGTGCTGCAAGGCAGACCCATCGCAAGTGTGGGAAGGCAGTCAACTGGGATTTGCGCATGTCTAAATCTGTTCAAATTCCCAATGTACATCCCATGTGCATGTACCTTTATATGACCACAGCTTGCACACAACACTTCTCTCCTTTATGCTTCGTTAAATGCTCTTCCCCATGACAGTGTCCATTCTAACACTGCTTTTCAAACACTGAATTTGCTTTGAAGACAGATTCTGCTAGGATCAAAATGTCAGGCCCCCTTACTTTCTCAATTCACTCACTGCTTGTGCAAATTTACATGCATGTACCGGTGCAATTTTTAAGTCCTGTATTACGTCTAAATAACACGCACTGCTTCTTCCCTTTTTACTTGCTGATCCCCCATATTTTAAAGCAGAATTTTCCCCTCCCCTCCAAAATGACACTTTTATACAGGATCCATTTCTACATGTACAGGCACTGTTAACAACCTAATAATCCAAATTGTGATTGGCCGTCTTGTTTATGAACCGGTATACATGTAGCAGTACAAGTTTGTATGTATTACTTGTCACTGCAAGATTTTGAACCAGTGCTGTGTTTGAATGTCTCTTGGGCATGATATACCACGAGGCTATTTTTGACAACCCAGTTTTGGGTGACAACTTTAGTACATCTATGAAAACATACGCGTACAACTTGAATAACATTATTTTACATCGGGCAAATTGGACATCCGATTTTCTAATGCTTTCGAACACCCTTTGGAACCTGCAAACTGTTGCGTATTAAACTTGTAATGTACCGTACATCACATTAAAGCATACATGCAAAGAATGTCGTTTTTGAATAAAAACACAATGTTACAAATTATAAACAACATTTTGTCACTTTTTCTGGACTCTAGATGGAAAAGTTGAAAAATATATCCAGGGCAGTAATCAGAGGTGTGAATGGCTACTTAAAGCTGAAAACAGCTAGTAAGAAGCTGAAATGTAAAAAGTTCCCATACAATTGTACACCCAGGTGTACAGAAAAGCTGAAATTCTGGGTCAACATCCAAACACAAAAGCTGAAATCAGCTGAAAAGCTGAGTTCTCACACCCCCTGAGCAAGTAAACTGGCTTGGGCCTGTTCCCTTCAGAGAAAATGGAGGACTCCTCTGAGGAATGACCTTTTTTTATTTTGTTACATGTACCCACAGCATAATCTCCGGAGCCAGCAATTTTTCTTATTTGTTGGGACATCTGCCACCTTCATGGATCAAGTCCTCATTGCCATCTGATGCTGCCTGTTTTTTGAGTGCAAAGCGGCTGGCGTTCTGTGCTATTTCCTTATTTGTGGACGTGAACTACACGTATGAGGTTCACAGATGTTATGCGATAATTACCGTTTTTCTCCGGAAGACCGGCTAGTTGGACAGGTAACTCAAGATGGATGCACAGTGCACGCACAGTACATGTACCCTGACAGCTGGAAAGGCCATTAATCCATTTGAACCAGGTTGATAATGTAGTAAACCATGCCCCACACTTTTCTGGGAATTGTTGACGCGAAACCATTTCCCATGGAAACAGTTTTAGTCCATCAAAACTGCGATGTACATGTAGGCCGATGTTAAACGTTAGCAAGATGGGCTGAAGCTGTTGCAATTCTACACCATGAGTACCGAGGGCACACTCACAGTTTTACAAGTATGGTGGTTGACATGATTGAGTCTGCTATGTCTTGTGTAACAACTGCGTTCCAATTCTGGAAAATTCCTTTTCTTGAGGAATACAAGGGGGAATTCTTATCAAGTCCTATAAGGGAAGTTATTTGTTAGCATTGTCTATTTGTTCAAATTATCTGTCCAGTTTTCAAATTATGAGTCCAGTTTTTATGATGTGATAGAAATCTTGAAAAGCTTAACATTGCTACATGTACATTGTATACGATGTACCAATGGGAATTTTCATAAACTGATCAATTTGTGAGCAATTTAAAGATATGTTGATTATTGGTGAGCACAGTTAATGCATGATTTCAGGCTTCATCCAGAATGATAATGTACCCTTGACTGGCAGCCATCTAGATTTCCATGGAGACCAGCAAATGAATATCTCGACTCCTTAGCAATGCAATCTGCCAACCCCCTAAAAAGTTGTTACATGTATGTGCGACCACACTTGGAGAATCAAAATGGATGAATGGCTCACCCAAAAAAACAAACATGAAGAGTTTGGGGGATACAGATTCCAAGTTTCAGCCCGACTTTTCCAGGTAATGCCCACTGCAAGAAGCCATCGTGGAAGCATTGAGTAAACCTTTTTAAGCCCTGTGGGAATGCGACCAATGCTCATCGCAGACTGATGACGGAATTGAGCCACTATTAATCGCTAATCCAAAGTCAAGGCTTCCAAAAAAAGGGGAAAAAAAGGAAAGGGGCCTGTGAAATGTGATTCTCTGAAACGCTCGCTGCAGGAGATCAATTTGACCCTCCAACAAATGTAATTTTACTGGCTGACTTCCCAATTCACTTCTAAAAAGCCATGAGACATCCATGGCCAGGCAAAGGAATACGTGTACATGTTCATAAGCTGACAAAGGGCAAAAGCCAACTGAACTCATTTCTGATCGTAACGCATGTGCACGGGCCGTGAACACTAAATAAAACATAAATGGTACGATAACACATGTAAATGTACACATAAACTGGTGGACAAATTTGTTTTGCCGTAGAACCAGATTTTACATTTTCAATATCAGTATGCAATATCAATTCTCACTTCAAGTGATATAAATACATAGCAATGTACACTCTATGCGTCTGCAATTTTGTACACTGTTGCATGCTAAAATGTATAGATGTACCGGTACAGATGTACATCGCATATCACGTGCATACATGTACATGTATACAGTTTCCCTTGTGCTAAGAGAACCTAAATTTCCCATGTTTGCAGAACCTACATTTCTGCTTCAAGTGATATGAAGTATTCTTAAGAAGACACATCAACGCCTCTTTACTACAAAGAGATTTCATTTGTAATTAATTAAAGTACCGGCATTGTGTCCTGATGATGGATCAAGCTTCAGCCAGAGTGACTGAACCAGTCCCAAGGCATGACCGTCCTTGAGTGACTGGCATCTTCAGTTGCGTGAAATCCTATTGCTATGGCAACAGTTCACCCTCGGTCACATTATTACTTTGATCCAAGACAGCATAGTATTCATGGCAGAATTAGGGTTCCCCCCCTTTCCTATAGCGCCTTTTTCTGAGCACTAGTTTTGTCCACAATTGTACTGGTGGTGAAATTTCTAGTGCAGTGAAACTAGTCTTGTTCAAAGAAGTTTGGCCAAAACAGCTGGTTCATGCTTCAGGCGAATGCGACAGAGATGCAAATCGGACATCACAAAATGTTTGCGGCCAAATCACATATCAAAATGTATTCAACCGAAACTGTGATTTCGAAAAGTGAGGCTTGATCTGATGTCACAATATCGCACCTGTGTTTATTTTTAAACCATGTACTGTATGTGAACCAACATTTAGAAGGAAAGTCTGAAAAAAGTCAGAGAACAGATACACTGGGTCATCATCTGTAAAGTAAGAGCACAATGTACGCTCTTTCCATTGCTCACCCGTACATGAAATAATCATGATCTCAGCCACTGCCTTACCGTCAAGCTGAACTGCGGTGAAACCAGAAAACCAATGGACCTCCACACAAACCGTATGTTAGACCAAGTGAATGCAGTACCGACACCTGTGCACATATACTTGTAGATGCAGGCCTATGCCACCTAAAGACAGTCTCTGCACAGTATGCTCACCAGATGGAGTCAAACACACGTGTGTGGATTAAGGCTTCTTAATAGCCTACCAGTACATGTACCCTAAGACACTTTTTTAAATGGTACACTACAAAGTGTGGGAGGTCACGAGCACTTGCTGTGTACCATGTGTGTGTATTGTTTTTCTTTCTTAATGAAAATGAACTTTCAACCTCAGTACCGGTAACTCTCAGTCCTAAACAATAACTTTAAACAATCCCATTATCACCGTATGTACCCAACTGAAATTTTTTGGGTAATCTTAGGGCAAATAACAGGTGTTCATCCCACGTTCCAACAAGTTTAAGACAGAAGTTAAACCCAAACATATTATCAGGGTGTACTAGTGTATTGTCTTTTTAATCTGGATACAAATTTCTGCCTTCAAATTATAAAACAAATACTCCAAGGCAACAGACAAAGTGAAAAAAGACAAGGTATGCCCCCGGAAAAATAAATTTAACTCCAAAAAAAAAATTTACACAGGGTACCAACTGTATTTAAGCTACTAGCACAAGCACCATACTGTATCATTTTTATTAATGGAAACAGCTGGTGATTTCATTTACAGCACCGCAGCTTGACTGACTAAATCCACTTTTGTTTAAAGAAAAGGCGCATGTGATAGGTCAACATGTTTGATGTTGGCCGTAACTTCAACTTAAGCTTGATTCATCATTTTAAACAACGGTTTAATAGTGAGATTTGTTTTAAAAACAGACGGAGAAAACAATTGGTGTGGTACTTACAACTGGTTCAGACTGGCACTTGAAGACATAACACATGTAGCTAGATGAGGACGTCTTCTCCCGGCAGATGAAGCCAAAGAACTCTGGCTGTTTGATGCCCTGGAGCGGAAGAGGACAAAAATACAGTGTTGCTTACAAGTTAATGCAATTTGGTGACATTTGGTAAGATGTCAACTTCTCTTCTTGCACCTATCTTTTTGATTCTTCGTCATATTTTCCCCTCCGTGTTTGTGTGGATGCAACGGGAGATTTTGAGACGCTTGGTGGCGGCAAACATACTTGTAATCTTTACCAGTTCTGAGCACGTGCGCATTGTTCTGAGCATGTGTGCGGAGTTCTGAGCATGCACAGTACTGTGGGAAAGGGAACGACATGTCTGCTGCCACCAGCATATCAGAGTTTCTCATTTTAACCAAGCAAAGGGAAGTCAGTTCTGCAGTCAGCTGATACAATGTGCACCCTTCATACTATGCATTATGTACATATTAAAGGGCAAAAAAGTTTGGTTCCATTTACATAGCATTTGAAAATTTGGGGGACTTTTTGTTTACATTTATTCAGTGTAGAGCTGAAAATAACAGCAAGAGAGACCAGGTGGCATTTGTTACAAAAGTCATGAGCAACAGTTGAAAGGGTACTAGTTATGTAAATTTAAAAGTCCATTGAATCTTTTTGCCCCAAAAGTACCCCATTCAAACTAAAATAAACCAATATTTCTTTTATTTCCAATCTCACGTTTTCCCAAGATCCCCCCCTAAATTTAGGGTTGCACTGTCCAAACAGGCTAGGTGCTGTAGACAGGTAAACAGGAGGCATAAAATACATGTACATGTATGTGTATTTGGGGGGGGTTCCTAAATACCCATGTTGAAACTGCTGTGGTGCACTTTTTGCCAGACAATCATTCAATATGTGAACTGAAAAGCTGTTAAATACAATAATAAATACTGTATTCTGTTAATCGTTCTAGACAAACTAGATTCTGTATTGTAGTACCTTATTATTGACTGTGTCAGTTAACTGGTTAGTGTTTTGAGAACAAGATCAGTTTCCCACTTAACAGAATGAGAAAAAGGCAAATATCATTATCACTATTGTATGTACCAGTATGTACCTGCTGGAAAAGTGATGTTGTGATATCATAGATGTTTAGGCATTAGCACAAATTTTTGAACAAGTTGGCCAATTACCCCTATAGACGTCTATGATGCGGAAGATACATTATACATGTAATTAAGACAAATTCCAAGATGGGAAAAATTTCAAAAAAAGTCAAAAATACTTCAATGCGTCAATATTTAGACCTCCATGTAAGTAAATGTACATGGGCATAGTAATACTGAATATCTTTTACTCAATCTCTTCTTCCATGAAATTCAATCAATTTTCATTTCAAATCCTGCACTTGATTCTACTTTCAAGTACTGATCCCGATGCTTGGAAACACAATATGACAAACTCTTGAGTTTGATGACACTGCCACAGGAAAGCTGCAAGAAGGAATTGAGACAAATTACCCCCAAGGTTACAAATTTCATGATATGCAGGCACAGGTATACCTTTTAGGCAGACATGCCAGATGTTAGCAAGTATGCGTGTGCCATACATGTATTTGTACCGTCGGTATCTGGCGGCATTCAAAGACAAGTTGAAAGAAAATGCACACATTAGCCAGCGCCATTGACGGTACGGAGATAAATTGCAGGTTTATTGGATTGTGGGGAATTTATACACAGCAGCATACAGTACATGAAGGATGAGCAAGTGAAGGGCTCTGCGAACCGAATGAAATGACATGAAAAGAACCTTGGGCGTCTCGGCATGCACAATTTAACATTCATTTCTCGATCCAGAGTGTCAACATTTGTATACACTGTTCACACTACACCGGTACATGTGCACTAAAGCTTATTTTCTATCAGGACATTTGTAAAAATGATAATGTACGGTAAACTCTGTGAAAGAACAAATGGATCTTGCTTTATTTCCTTTCCTTAACTTTTCTTAATCATTGCTCAAATTTGCCGGTGCATGTACATCTCAGCTTGAAGCAAATACCATATTATTCCTCAGTCCAACCAGTACCCTCCCTATTCCCTCCCATGGCATTAATACAAATGTACATGTACATCAATAATGAAACCGTCGCCTTAAAGCTGTAAGTAAGGGTGTTACTTTTGGACGGGTGGCATCATACTGTTATGTTCGGGAGGCATTGGGTGATAAAACTATCCAAAAAGTAAACTTGATGCATGTAGCCGTCACTTTGAGTCAGTTTTCAGGTTTCGGGGTACTTTTCGTAGGCCTTGAAATTTACTTACTGTATGAGTAGCCCGCAGTAATAGCTACTCGATGTGAGGTTTTGGAAATTATTTTAGAAAATTAAAGTACTGGTAATTCTCTTCTTTGTAATGTACATGTACATGTATTTTTGGAAAGTCATTTTTTCACTTCAAAACTCAATGACCTCCCACCCACCCCCCCAAAAAACTAAAACTGTACTTAAAAATGTGCAATTTGCATGTAAACTACTGAAACTGTCATAAAAATTGCTTTAAACATACATATGTTGTCCAATGAGCAAATTTGATTACAATGAATAAAAAGCAAATTCAAGAGCTATAACCCTCCTTAGAATTTATCTTAAGCACATTATTATATTTTACTTGTCTACACTTAAAAGTCAAAGGCGAAGGAAATGCTGAAAATTATAATTCTCAGATCTATACTGTACATGTACAGTATGTAATGTACATGTACAAGTATACATAGAAATCTACATGCCAGGATTTGAAAATTTCACTTTTTCCTTGCAAGCGGACTACTCTATTCACGCGACCGCATACTGTTGGCATTACCCTCCCTCAAGTTCCACATTATCCTCAGTAATTCCACAGTGCCCAAGATGCTGCTGTCTGTCAGCAGACTGATCCCTAAATCAATTTGACAGTCTCAACCGGTGATTTCTCGCCCTGCAGTGCCAACAGCCTAATAATATTGAAACAGAAAAGAAAAAACCTTCCAATCCAATCAGGGGCTGATTGAGTCACAATTTGTCGGCATCCAACTGTTAAAGAGGGGTTCAGACATTAATTAAAGCCCATAAGGTTATTGCACCGGTGAGTAGGCTGGTAGGCTGGCTATTTGGCTGAATAATCGTGCTGTGTCCTTAAATGATGAAAGCTCGGGTAGAGCGAGAAGGAATCCCCACGTCCGCAATGCTAGCCAAATTATTCAACAATCAAGTCTTGGGGACACTCTTTACACGGGAAACCACTCTAGTAAATTAATCACACTGTAATTGGTGAACACTTCGAAGGGAAACCTGGGCTTAATTTGGTAAATGTTCAGTAAAATTTTCAAGCATTGTTTTTGGTCAGACATGGGCGATGCGGTGAGCAAACATTTCAGGCTTTGGCTGTGCAGTGAATTGAAAACATTACAGACAACTTATTTTATTCAAAGCATATGGCATTAACATGTACCGTACATGTAAACGACGAAATATTGATTTAAATGTCTGTTTAAACATTTTTTGTTTGAACAAGAGAGTAGCTATCCCAACCATGGTTATCTCTTTCATGTACTGGTTACGGTACATATACATGTAAAAGATGGCAATATCCAAGTGTTTTTCCCTAGCACTGATGTAAGACCTTTCCACATTCATACGATGAATTGATGGGAAAAAGTAACAGCCATAGTCATGAAAATACATCTTGGACATAACCTGACATTCGAGGATGCATCTCGCAGAGGACTGTGAGAGATTTGGGCTCCAACATGCAAAGGATTTGGGCAAAAACGGCACAAGTGGTTTGACAGAAACTGATTTGGATAATCCAATCATTTCTGATGGATTATTCTTGATAAATTTAAAATGGATGTTTATTTGTGAACTTGTTTCTGTAACTTTCCTCTTCTCAAAGAGACATGTACACTGTAGTCTCAGTCACATGAACAGCAAGAACTTTGGTTTCCATGAGTTTGGCATGCACACTGCTGTGACATGTTCCAACTACGGTACATGTATGTTGTATGAATGCCTAAACCACATCAATAAACTCGCTGATTGAAATTTGCTGGTGACAGAGCCGCAATCAATTCCCATTACCAAGCCCCAATGACATGCACGATGCTAACAACAAAAGAGAGTCCTCATCGGTGCAATCAAAGCCAATGAAGGTCTTCTGGGCACAGTCTAGTTTGTGATATCGACTGCATTCACTGAACATCAAGCATGTACACCGTACACGTACATACATGTACGTCATAGTGCGCAAACTTGTACATGTACATGTGTCACCAGCACATTAAGCGCAATTTACCTTACATGTACATGTGGGTATAAAGTATTTGCAATGACACTCTACAGCTCTAAATCCGGGTACAGTGCAGGTCTGGGTAATAACTCAAAATTTAGTTTCTCTATTTCCACAAATTAAATCCAAGTTTTCCACTTTGGTCAAATACAGAGCTTTGAAGTTGCAGCACCTGGAAAGTAAACAATGAGTAAGCAATTTCAAGATAAAAAGGAGTGTAAAAAATTACAGTTTGTTAATGAACTGTTAATGCCATTTATGTAAACTTACCGGACATGTAGGGGACAGTATTTCATACATGTAGGGTACATGTACATGTACCGGTAGGTTAGCAGTATGACAACCCCCCTCCCCCAAAGAAGCAAAACCAAAACTTGAAATCCCCCAGCATCATTTTCTTTTATCTTCTTCCCTTAATTTCTCTCCCTTTTTTTCTTTTTCTTTCATTTTGCTTGTTGAAGTTCAGCCACGATCTGGGTTAAGATCTTAAAATCCACCTACATGCAAAAGCCGGACAATCAAAACAGACTGGATGTCTGACTTGTTCCCTTCATGTAACCTATACAATGCACATTACTCTGGTTTCAATGCAATGTAGAAAGCTGAAACTTGATACTGATTGGTACTGTGAACTGCAAGGGCAAGAGCTTTATTCTTGACCAAACACAATCAAATGAGTCCCAATTTTGGCCAGAACTGCATGTACATGTAGTTTCAAGTTACAAGAACTCGGTTCAAGTTCCAGGCCTCTGAATAAATGGCTGCATGCTGAAAGTCAGTTTCAACAGTCAGTACTTCCAGCCAAATGATTCATCAGGATGTCAAATTTACATGTAACTGTACATGTACATGTGCATGCCTAAGTGCTTGGAATGTCCGTTCTATTGCACAAACAAAATGGTTCTTTTAGCTTTTAATAGACCTCAAATGACTGTGCTGTACTGAAATGAAATTGGCTCATTAGGAACATTTCCACATGTACACATGTATCACACAAACATGAGCTTCTCTTTTTTCTTGGCACTAGGATAAAGTCCGGAGTACCAGGAACACTCATACCAACTCTGTTTTCTCCCCCATAATTGAACTTTGAAAAAGTGACTTGTTTACCAACACACTTAGCCTGGTGTGTGTCAATTATTACAACCTTCCTTATCTCTTTGTGTACATATGTACACACCTAAATCAACAAGGAAGCTGAAGAAAACAGGCACACAAAGTTGTACAATTGCACATACCGGTAACTCATACTTGGGGGGAAGGGCGCACAGTATTGAACTCCATATCATAATCAAGTCTGAGATATTCTGACCTTGGGATAAGTCTGTTGAGATCTACCACCAGTATGTAAACATTATGTACTTTTATTAGCAAACCAACTTAGCCTCTGATCTCGTATTGTAGAAAAGGTTTACATGTATGTACTTACATGTACATGTACAACGTATCATTGACATTATGCAATTTTAAGAACATTTCAAATTGCATGCACCTGTGCATACACATACAGGTAACTTTATGAAATTTTCCACAAAGCATTGAAATGCCCTCTGACCTTGGATGATAAAAGGCAAATGGGAGCAATGCAGAAGATATTACATGTACATGTTTGCTGAGGCTTGCGTCAGTGCATGCTGTAATGTGAAATACAAAACCTGCTGCAAAGTACTCACTGGTTACGGTGACCTGAAGTGTAAAAAGTCAGAGGGCATTTCAATGCTAAAAGAATCTTTCTCAAAGACACAACCTTTGAGTTGACAAATTTAACAAACTTGAATTCTCTAAACTGTACAATGCCCACTCACAAAACGGAGGGCCCCGGGGTGGGTTACAGAAACAACAAAATCTTGCTTTAACTCTTCAGCAGGATGTGCAACATATCAAGTACATGTACACGTAAGCATTCCGGTACATTTACAGGAGGCTATTAAAGCAGAAATAAACAACACGCAACTGGACTAAATTTCATTTCCAGATGTTATTCCACATGGTGCATTTTCGTCTCAAAAAAGGCTTGGGTTCCAGCAACTGAAAGGACAACAAATGTCCAGGTTTACTTTCCATATTTCACAAAATTATGAAAATCCATGACCTATCCTAAGGTCTAGTTGATCAAAATGTGAAATGAAACTGTAAACTTGTTCCAGGAAAAACGCGGGAGACAGTTTATACTTAAGCTGGGTGCCAGAACACTCAAAATCAAATTGCCTGTACCAGCAAAACTTGACTGTTGAGGTGTCATACCAAAAATAATACAATACAATGTATGTGTGACCATTATAGGAAAGTACATAAATTGTAATAAGACATTACTCGTGGAAGCATACATGTATGTCTGTGCAAAGTATAGAGAGTCTATACCGTACATAAAAAAATGTTCGTCATCTTGTTTACAACATGCGACCTTGGGGATGTTGGGCTTTCTGGGACAGTACCGGTAGGTGGAGTCACTCTGGTGTAGCAACATGTGCCCTACAAGGGGAAACCCCAATGTTTCCCAATGATACCCAAAAAGTGAGAAGTCTTGAGACCCTACATGTAGATGTGTACATGTATGTCATTGGAAAATCAGAAATGGGAGGCCCCTTGTCAAATAGGGTCACCACATTTCATGGTAGAATGACTGGTCAATGTACAGGTACATGTACATGTACGGTATATCCCTAAAAGAAGAATTCCTTTTGGAGTTTAATTCAGGCTATTTGATCGCAGATAAATAACATTTTGAATGGGATTTGTTTAGCAATACCGGTATTACAAAACAGACATTTCTACTGGGGAAATATTTGATCAAAATTGCATTTTCTCTTCAAAAGTGTAAATTTGAGTCAAATGTACATGTATTGCTAGTTGAGAGATTTCTTTTACTTGTACTAATGCCTTTCTGACCCTGTATGTACATGTATGTGCAGAGACTTCCTTGATCTCTTGAAAAAAGAAATAAATAATTTCAGGTAGGAAGGAACTTTGGACTTCTGCTGTTTGGACAAGGACGGAAATGTGTTGCTTTCACCTTTCTGATTCCAACCTTTTTATTCATGCACATGTACAGGTACAGGGTGTACGTCTCCATCATGTGCCTTAGTAAAATCATCAGAAATGTGTGGAAATTAATGAAAGAGGACTTTAAACTCAACAAGTCCACAGCTGAATAGCCGTGTGCACTCACAAATTTTATGGCAGACCAGAGTATAGCGTGTCCTTTGCCAAAAGCTACCCTGCAGGATGAGTTCTCCACCATGGAATACGGACGTCATTCTTTTTTTTTCTTTCGGATAACGTGTTGGATTTTTTTTTTTGCCACAGGCTATGACGTAGTAACTGTATTGCAAGATGGGGAAAAGAAGTTGTCTCAAGATGCAAATTTCCCAGTTAATCTCCACTGAAATGCCACGGCCGCCCTGCAGATCTCATGAAAGAGAAAGGGGAGATAGTCGAGTCTGCATTAAAAGAAGTCAGAGGTTGTTTCCTGTGGGGATGGAAATGCCATCGAATTACAGGATCTTTAGAGCGCCGCACATACATGTACATGTACATTCCAGTGAGGAAGGAACTCATTTGGGGCCTGCTGTGTCGGAAATTCACCGTTGGGAATCTAATCACGACTCGCTGGATGAGCCTATGCCACAAGCAAAACGAACAGAATTCTTTAATTTTGAGCTGTACTTTTTGGCATTTTTTCTTCTTTGGCGTAAGAGGAGTTCATTAAACTATATACAAAAAATTATCAGCTACGTGTGTGACAATATTTTTATAATCATTTTTACAACATTCAAAAATAATGATTTGATTCATTTGTCTATGTACATTGTAGGCATGGAGTATTCCCAAATTAAATTTTCAGAAACAAACAATTTTCAACAGAAAGCATGGTCGTATTTGAAGCAAATCAAATGCTATGTTACATTCAGCAATTATGGTTATGAAAAGTGGTTTAATCCTTTGATCTAAAGAGCACTTTGTTTGAATTGTTTTGGATTTGTTTGGGCTATTTTAAACTATTTGATTTTAATGGAAAAATAAGCAATTTCCAACTACAATGCATCACAAGATGGACATGTAAATGTACCTGGGTACGTATGTATTCTAAGCAATGAGAAACGGATTACTCGCACTGTAAATGCACGTGCATACCGTACACACAACATTTCCTTGAACAAATTAATAGGCTGTTGAAGGGCTTCAAAGTGATGTTGAGAAAATCATGTACATGTACAGTACATATATGCCCATGTACATGTACCAATAAGGGTCGTGAAGAAAATAAACATTTGAGGAAAATAATGAGCTACTGACGGGATGCAGGGAAGAGTGGAATGATTGTCTCCTAGGAGACAGAGGGATGATCACAGGCAGGAGATGACAGGATAGTAAAGGAGCCACAAACATAGGATGATGGGACCATGGGTAATGTCAAGAGATATGCATTTCACATAAAATGTTAAAGGTTACAGTTGAAACCATCACTATAAATCGTGATTACAGTGATGGACGTTAAATGTTACAATGACACCAAGTGGGCCGATTAGTGATAAATATTGAGGATGAAAATGTAATGAAAATTTCTTGAGATCCCAAATCAGGAAAACTCACCTGGGAGCAGAACGATATTTCGTTAAACTTCTTCGTCAGCATAAACGATTTTTTGTCTGGGCTGATCAGTGTCAACATGGACTTGCCTATCTGGAACAGCATCGTTCGATTGTGGCCGCTCGTCACACTCTCGCCGTTTGCTGCGGTTGATGAGATGGAAGCAGTCGACGACGTTGAGTCGGTGTGCCCCACGTTGTGGTGTTTCAGCACGGCCGCCCCGGCTGATGACACCCGGTCCCTGGCTACGGGGGAGAGCTGGGTGTCTTGCTGGCTGGCTCGGCTGCTATTGCTGGCCGTGTCTCCATCGGTGTCCAGGACATTAGGAGGGGAGGACACCAGGGAATCTGAGCTGACCGAAGACGTGGTATCCTCAGAGCTCAACCTGTCCGACTCCGTCGAACCCTCAGGGGGTTCGCCAACCGGTGATGTCCCGTTCTGATCCCCGAAGGAGAAGTGGCGCTTGCGGGTCCCCAGTCTCTTCTTGCGCGTCTCCATTTCGTGCACGTTAAACTTCTCGATGGTGTCATCGATGAGGGTGGGCGGGGCACGCTTGTGGGTGACAGTCACGCGACCGCAGTACATGACCTCAAACATCGTGGCGTTGTTGATTCGCAGGTTCTCAATTGCCTCCACACCAGCTTTTTCTTCTTTGCTGAAGACGTCATATTTCACTGCCTCCTTTGATGCATCACGCACAGAGCTTGCAATCTGATGAACCTGTAATGTGCATACCGTGTATTAATTTACAATGCATAATTCCACAGGCAAATGCCTGTAGTTATCCAAAGCCTTTAGACACTCCAAACTGTGTGTGAACAAGAAAAATGTATACAGTACACATGTAAGTCCCCAAAAAAAACATTTGATACCTAATCTCTGCATGTACATGTATTCTTTCCAAGTCTCAACTGGTCTGATCAAGCTTTATTCCTATCCAAAAGGTGCCTGACACTGGTAATGGTGTTCCCCTTGGCTATCATGGCAATCATGGCAGCGCATGACAATAACAGTTACATGTATAACAGATGTTTTATCTGCCCTAGGCTACGTGTGCATTGACTGTGTTGTAACAAATCTTAGCCAATACTGAAACCCTTTTGACAACTTATGAATATGAAAAAGTACATACATACACATAGTTACGATAATTTGCAAGACAAAAATGGACATAAAACTTGTACATTCTGCATGCATGGTGATCACACATCCTAATGTATAATTCAACATCCAGGCTCTACAATAAAACAGTTCAAACGAAAGAATTAATTGCACAGTCTATGTACATGTACAATGTGAATGCATGAGACTCAGTACACATGAATGCTAGATTGTGTGCGTACATGTATGGCATGAATGTATGGAACTGTCAGTTTTCACCAGAATGAGCACAATCCTGAAGTAGGGCCTATGGTTTAAGGATGTCAGTATACAATATATATTAGAACTTACAACTTCTGGATCTGATGTTTCAAAGACAAAGCAGTGGAAACTTGATTCACTGTCGGGTCTCCATAAATAAGCAAAACACTTCTTGTTGTGTCCCCTGGAGAATCGTGTGATGCTCTGGGGCAGATGCTCAAAGACAATGGATCCTTTGCTCTCCGAGATGCCAATCGCACCCCTGGAGGAGACTTGAAGGATGAGGTTTTGTCCGTTCCCTGCCTGGCGCCGCTTGTTGGCTATGATCCACGGAAGCATGGGCTGGGTAATGCGTCGGTCCAATTGCACATTGCCATAGTATTTCATCTTGAAGACTGCCTTGGTGGTGCCTCCGCCTCCCGATGACCCGCCACCGCCTCCCGCTCCATCCACTACGTCCCACCCCTTCATGATTACCGGGTGGGTGTCCAACATCTTGCTCCGCCTATCCCTGGGGATGGAAGCCAGCGAGGTCCTCATCTTCATCTTGCTGGAGTCGGTCATGTCGCCAATGATGCTGTCTGCCTCTTCATGACTTTGGTGATCACTGGCGTTGCCGTTGTTGTGGGATGCAGTGTTCGAAATTCCTGATAATGAATCTGCTGAACCAACTGATGCTACTGGCATGGTGGCTTCCTCGTCTGCCGATACAACAACCGGTGCAGTGGTGGTACGTGCCGATTTGGTTGAAAGTGGATCAAGAGTCGCCTTTTTATTTATTGTGCTGTCTACAGAACGTGTCCGATCCGCAACATCACGCCGATTGGGTTGTTTACCGCCTCCTCTGAGTCCGCTATCCACGGACAGCGCTTTTTTGGTACTGGCTAAGGGAACGCGCTGAGACATACTGAAATTTTTCCTCCTGCCCTTGTGTCTACTTAAGCTTCTCCGGCGGTTGGGCTCAAGCGGTGAATTCCCCCGCCGTCTTGATGACACAAGGCGGTGTGAGTCACGCACCTCCAACTGTTTCTGTACTACTGCTGTTTGTGTAGTTCGCCATCTTCGTGTTTGTCCTCATCGAGTGTTTTTCAAATGCAACGTGCAGATGAAAACTAAAAAATAAGTAGTTCAGTTAAGTATGTAAAGCTTGAAACTCAAGTCACCTACACGTAGATCTGCATTCATATAGCTAGAATGTTCATAACTGACGATACTGTGTATTTTCACGGAGTTCCTTTCGATTAAAGTAATATATAAACTGTTTCAGCATTTGACGCCAACTACACGTACATTACGAATTAGTTGCTCGAGTGACAATCCACCCCTTTTTATTTCAAGTGTTGATAACCATCTGTGATTATTGCTTGTCCTTTCTTGTTGAAAAGGTCACATGTTCAGTGATGGTTGAAAATCGTGTGGACTGTAACTGTAGTTTGACATTTTAAATAAAAACAGACCAGGGACATATTTTCATAAAAAAACTATTCCCCCCCCCCGAAACCAAAACCTGCGGATGACAGGAACAGAAAGTGACCTTGTCCGACACGTGCACTGCGCGGGCCAGCTGCGATTGCGGTTTGACGTCATTGTCTTGTTCATAAACATTTCATTTGGAAGTACGGTGGCACTATCGGAATCGCTAAATTTCGAGTGACAAATATGATCCTTCTGTCTGAAGTGTGCTCGTTCACAAAACACCATTCCGTACGGTGTGTTCCTTCCTCCATGGTTTACCGTGGCGACATTTATCACTGGGTTCCCGCCGTGGTGCCGTTTTTCAAGATGTATCCTCTTTGAGGGGGGAGGGGGGTAGGCCTATATAGCTGAGGGTGGTTTCAGTGAAATCGTCACCTGCGCCCGATGCATGACAGTACCCAAAGCCTTCCACGTTTAACACTTTTAACCAAAATTATATTTCTTTTTTTCAAGACAACCATACGTTGTTCAAATGTGCTTGCAAATAAAATTGGTTCATGATCGCGGAGAAGAAAAAGAAGTTGGTCAGGGTGAAGATTGCAGTAACTTGAACTGTAGATTTGTTCCTTCTAAAGAAAGTTTGTGATAGTGCCCTTCAATTTGAATTTTTGCCCCATATCACTCAGTTATCCAATTTAAACCAATGAGCTCACGCAGGGCGCGTATCTGGCAGGAAGCAGATTAAGTGTTCAAACAGGCGCGAAACGAAATGAGGTCTAGTTTGAGAGAGCCACAATCCCCAATCTTCTTTTATCAAGTCACTTTTCTGGAGCCATAATGGCGCAGGTTTGGTGGGCTAGGGGATAAATCAAGCAAAATCATGGGGGGGGGGCTTCTGCCCTCTCAAAAACCAAACCACAAGTTCGTCAAGAATCAAGACTCATTTTTACATTATCTATGAGAAGAAGCTCTTTGTCTTCAACAGCTTAACGGGGTCAAAATATGTAAAACATATATACTTTTCACCCAAAATTGGCGGAGTGCTGATGTCAGACGCTTAAACTCAGCGGCTTATTTCAAAGTTGTCGACCCGCATGGGCGAGACGTATATCGGGTTCTGTAATACTTTTTTTAACATGAATACCGTAAATTATTCACGTATGTATGGTGAAAATCAGGTGTTCTCCCAACAGCAAAAGGGGAACATATAACCCCCTCCGGGGGGGTCGGCGGGGTGTTTGTGGGCACAGAAATACTTCTGCAGTCACAGCCGATATGCGCTTGATTTTAGGAAAACACCCTTGTA
This sequence comes from Acanthaster planci, assembly GCF_001949145.1. Next base: position 1,016,299 of record NW_019091378.1, on the reverse strand, counting down.
ACGAATATAGCAATGATACATCGACCAACATTCCATTGCGATATCATCATCCAAGCCGATTGTGTTCATCTGCAGTTAATCGCTGTTGATACGATTGTAAAAGATGATGCAGAACAAAAACCGCGGCGCGCTGCAGGGAAGTTCAAGCAATGACGCACAGAAAGGAACATATATTTATAAATACGCACGCGTGTGTAAAATTTCTTGGGGTTGACACCGTGACGCATGCTACGAAACACGATCTTAATTGATGAAAGCGGTTGGAAGGAAGAGGGGAATAGAAAGAAGCAGGGGGGGGCATAGCGGGATGGTAACTAAGCTTACTTTTTGTCCAAATATGCGAGATTGAAAAACAAGCTTTCAAGTTTGTTGGGGTGTTTGTTTGTTTGTTTGTTTTAGATAGAAATAGCAGCGTTTAGTGTTACAATTTTTAACCAACAGACCGACCACTGAAAGACCAAACCAACAAGGAAGTCACAGACGGGTATGCCTGTTACCCAGCTGTAAGCAAGATATCTTATGATAGATTGATTCGTCATTGTCAAATACAAATTTGTCAAAATGATTTACGGTAAGGAACAAAATGCTGAGCTAGCTGGTCGTTGACGTTCTACATTGGAGTTGGAAGAAAAATCAGAAGAAAGCGTTTGACAAATTTTAATCAATAGGCCTAACTGGAATGTGGAGTGTCCTTGCCCCCATGGCATATTGGTTCAAAATGACACACATTTCGCATGAATTGAACGCCACAAAGACTCAATCACTGTGTGCCAAGGACAAAAACTGCTTAATTCAATTCCGCGATGATTTTGTTTGTTCCAGAGGGCGCAGGCTAATAAACCGCAAAGTCTGACTGGCGGATTTATTGTTGATCGACAGGTTGTGGTCGGCTTCTCCGCCGTTATCCATTCCACCAAAGTCTGGCACCTCCCATGATAACCACAATCTTTGCTGATCATCAGGAGAATCATGACTGCAGCCGACTATTGTCCTACCGTCTAATAACAAAGGTGTTATTGTTTTGTATGGGCGTCCAAAGGGACATGAAAATGACGTCGACGTAAAATATTGTGCCCATTGTCCAACTCGTGTGTACACAGAGGGTGCCAAGCAGGCCCGCCCTGATATGGCAAAGGCATGCCAAAACCGTACATCATTGATAAACTACGAAATAGGCCAACGTTTCCAATTTTATGTTTATTGCATTCTTTTGAAAAGACAACTGGACATAAACTACATTTTAATAGAAAAACAAACAACCTACATTGGCAAAACTACAAAATGTTCCCTGCTATGATTTAAGATGGACAGAGCACACTGTTTCTGACGACAGACAGAGCATGCTGTCCGAAAGTTGCGTACCCTTAGATTCTTTTCAGAACCTTGCACGATTCTACCGCAAACCTCTACAACTAACTTGCTACCCTCAACATGAGAAGCTTCAAAGCTCAAGATAATTCAATAAAAAAAGTTGTGGAAAATAAACGATTTATAACGAAATGCATAGCCACGGCAATTTGGAAAAATCAAGTTATTAAAAAGAGATCAGAACCTTAGAAACTCTTCAAAGTTTCTGGGAATGTTCAACAGATTAAGATTTCTGAGGAAAAAGATCAAAGGAACTGACACTTCAGGGGAAAAAAATCAAGCACCACATTCAAATCACACACGATGTCCAAACTCTAAGCGGTGAAATCAAGAGATCATAAGGCAAAACACACATCATAAACCCTAAAATATATTACAAATATTGAATGATGAAAAAAAAATGAAAAATGCTCTCAAAAATATCTTCCACTGAAAAATACATGTACTGTAATTTGTTTTTGACAAACACTTGTTCTAAAAATGTGCCTTTCTTAATCAGTGGTCTTGCACACGGAGAAGTATCCAAAATGTCCACAATTTTACAGCGAGTCTCTGTTGATCACAGAATCTTTTCCATACTTAACATTACTTTTACTCTTTAAAAAATGTGCACGAAGCTGTTTCCATTCACTAAACATGATCAGTACTATTGTAATTACCCTTTCTTTTTACCGCAATTGTGACCTCACAAGCAACGCACTTCTGTAATACAATTCCCACGATGTTTTGCCCAAACACTTGTGTTAAAAATAAATTTAAACGCCAGAAATATTCAAGCAACAAGGATAATATGTATTCTTAAAATGGTTACAATAATTATCGTCTGTGCAAAAATATATAACCACCACCAGCTCAAATAAATTACAACTAGATCTCAAAAAAACAGTACTTTAAATTAGTCCAAATCTATTTAAAAGTCCCCCCAAAATTCTAACGTACTTTCAATTTTAAACTTTAACAACTAAAAATCCTCAGTACTATATGCATGTATTTAATTTTATTGCTTCAACCAGTCACAAATCACGTAAGACCCATATTCTCCACCCATATTTTTTAAACAAAAACTCAAGGTTACAAATGCATTAGGCAAATAGATTATATTCTTATAAAAATTGGAAGAAGCTGCATTATACTTTTCTATACTGAAAACCCTACCAGGTTTAATATGGGCAATTCACAAAAGTGCTCCTCCAAAAGTTTGCAATGCATTGGCCAATCAAAATGTGCGAAATTTCAATGGTGCTCATCTTAAATAGTTATGCTGCCTCAGCAAAATGTGCAATGGCTGTTCAAGGTACGGTCCATCAGCAAATCTGATGAAGTTTCAGCTTAGAGAAAAACAATATTCTACGATTTAATTTCAGATTTTTTAAAAAAGCTGAGTCATGTTTTAAATTGTACCTGAATTCTAAGAAGTGCCTGTGGGTGTCAACGTTTGTGCATGCTTCCAAGGATAATTTTCCAAAAGTGTCTAGAGAAGCATTGCTGGAAACGCCCTCCTTTCGCTGATTTCTTCAAAATGGCAGCTTGCCAGAAAGAATAATGTTACAGGGAGTTCAGTCCTCTAACCATCTTTAAATCAAGTAGATTTCCAACATTAATTTGATCAGTTCCTTTCTGGATAACTGCAGTTAATGGGCTGTATCTTTAAAAAGTCTTACTGTATTTAGACTCCGAGTAACTGTTATGGGGAAAAAAATGTTAGACTTCAGCCTCTGTCTTTTCTAACAACAATGAAAAAATGATTTGCATTGATAGATATATTCACAAGACGTCACACCTTTAAACTCTCAGCACTACAGTCCTCTGGAAGTTACCTACAAAAACTGCAAGGTGCATAGAATACTGCATGGCAGTTAAATAAAAGATAAAATAAAGTACAAAAGAGAGTGACGGTAGCAACCGTGACAAGAAGTAAAGACGGATGGCTTGACAGGGGTGGGGCCTGTCCATTTCTTGGGGGCAAACTGGACAAAAGAAGAGGTAGTTGCACCAGCCTCTATTACAATAGACCTCTCTCTCGATCCATGTTTCAGTCAAAACACCAAAATAATAATTGTGACGACTAAATTTTACCTGAAAAAAAAAAAGCTTTCTTAAAAAGTGATGGGACAGATGTATGTTCTCAGGAAAAACTTGTAACTAACCAAGTGTGATATATCTATAAACACTGGCCACCCACAGGAATAGTGACCAACATGAGAGAGGTCTTCACATGTATATTTTTCTACTTAGGAAAGCAGGGATTCAAACGTGCAGAAAGCAAGTCACTTCAATTGTAAGAAAGCGGAGCAGCTAATGAGCTACCCATTCAGACATCAGGGGAGCCTGTCCAACTGAAGTGAGCTGCTGTCTTATGACATCCGACAGGCTGGGACTCTAAGGCTGTTTGGCTTTGGGGACAGTAAACCTGTAGGATTTTGTTGCATGAAGCAGGCTTCAACTGAAGCAATTGTACAAATTCTATAAGTTGCTGACAATGGTTGAACTAACTTAAGTCTCACTGGACTGTAAGTAGGAACCTTGCTAAATGCAGCAAAATTCAACATAGCTAGAATGAAAACCATGCTGAATGCAACACAAAAAAGCAACAACATGTAGCAGTGAATTTTGTTGTACTGTGCAGTGCACTGGACAACCACCATCCTTTCGCGCTATACAGTTCCATGTATTCTCTGCCACTTGTGTTGACTGGCGATTCAACTATGCGCAACAAATTCTGGCCACTGTTCCATTACGTTGTGTCTGGCATAATTGGGGATAAAGGGGTACCGGTTGTTCATCTGGATGGGCAATGCCCCACCACCATCAAGCCAGAGGGGCCACTTTCTCAAAACTGCTAAGCAGACAAATGTACTTTAAATAGAAACACTCTGCTTTGTGAAATGGCTTACCAGCCACGATACACTGAGTGATAGGCCTTTCCTGAATGACTTGGCTACGGCTTGAAATGACACACGATTCTATGGTGCTGGCTGTAGGCACTTCCCACTGAGTTGCACATAATCTTGAGCTGCGGCCAAGAAATTCAGACATGGCCATACTCCGTATGTACACTGTGCATAGTTTGGATCAATAACTTGGAAGCTCCTGAGCCAAAAATTTGTACCTACGTAAAAAGTAGGTTACCAACCAAATTTCACGCAGCTTTTATTGCTTTAAACTGGCAGTCTACAGATGGCAGTCTAGTATGTGCTAAGCACATATAATGTGCTATAGAGCTATATATTGTGCTCTTATTGGATAGTAAAATCCATGAGATAGGGCCCTGGTTCTCAGTCATTGCTACTAAGCGCATAAAATCACTTGGCACCTAATTACTACCCTGCAGATCCATACAGTGGAAGTGCAGTCAGGTTCCGCAGGATGAGATATTGTTGACTAGTCACTCTTCAACTGAGAAGGGAGGGAGATTGCGATCACTACGTCAGCAAAGTCGTACGTGACAAAGCCATGGTAGAGGATGTTGGTAAGCACCACGATGTACTCAAAGAATGAGAAGACGGTGTAAGCTGCACGGAAGGTGAAAAAAACGTAAGTCCAAGAAATGACTTCTACTTGAAAACTGACTGTCTTCGGGAACAACAAAATCCCAGCTTTGTCTTCAGGTTTCCCTCGAGCTTCTTGAATTCCAACCACAAAATCTAGAAGACTATGGCTCAGTGTGGGGGTATTTTGCTCTGAGAAGTCTCATATCTCAAGCATATCTGAAATGGGGAACTTCTGCATAGGCTGCGGCTGTTCTCTGCACAGTTTGAATGGCAGAAATTATGCCAATGGCACAGTCACAGCCACTAACAGCAGATTGGAATGCAAGTTTAGCCTCATTACCTGCTGCACCACCTTATACATAAATGTAATGCAGGATATAGTCAGGGACTTGAACGAAGACATACATTTATGTATCAAATGACATGAAGTGCAAGTAATGATTGCATTTCAGCTGCTGCTGGTCAACAACTGAATGGCATCATTCCAGAGCATTAGCTTTCACTCTCTGAAAACTTTTCCTTTGTAACATTTCCCAATCCTCCAAAATCCTGTTTCGTGCAGGAAAGTAATGGTGTATTTCTTGTGCTGTAAATCTTGAAGGGGCATCAAGCTCCAAACAAAGTAAGAGTGGCTGAGTCAGCGGTCACATTTTCCACAGGTTCTGGTCTACTAATAGAAGTACTTTTCGGTGTAGTGAATTGAATTTTACCGGACAGGGTCAGAGCACGCACGGGAACTCACCATATGGCTTACAGCGGTATCGATGTACCATGTAACAGGCTGCAGCAATGAGGAAGCAGATGATGTTGACGGCAAAGCAGATGTACTTAGCTCTCAGGGACTTGCGCTCCTGTTGGTAAAAAATAGACACATCTCGTGAAAAGACGTAAAGAGCAGCAAAGCAGTTGAAGCCACTAATACCTCAGAATCGGGTCATATTTTCGGACATGGCAAGATGTTGAAATAACTGTAGTCTGCTGAAATGCTGTTTGTGTGTTTTCTATGCATCGTGCCCAGGAACATGTGGCCAGTAAGCTGAGAAAAGGCCCACTAAGCAGGCGCCGGGTGTAAACTACATGTGGCAGATTTTCCACAGAATGTGCACAAATGTGTGTACCATTCATGTGTGTGTAGTTTGATTAAGAGAGGTGGCAAAGAACACATTACATGCATGCAGATGCTCACAGTCTTGAACTACTCTACCCCAGAGGGCAAGGTACGGTGTATTTTTGTCTTTTATTCCTATGTTAACACTCTCCAATAAACTTTTATCATACTTATATGGGTAAACAAAATGGGAGTCGTTTTTTGGGGGAAAAATGACATTACCCCCCTCCCCTGGGACCCAAGACCAGAATTGCCAGGAAAGGTTGGGATGACTATAAGCAAAGGCATACAGACCCATGCTGAGGGATGGGGACCGGTTGCTGTCCTGTACACCAGGCACATGAGAATCATGAACACGGTTGCACACACTTGGAAACTGATGAAGAAGTTCTCATGCAGATCTGCAGACACATGCAACGGATGACAGACAGGATAAGACAGCATACTGAAGTGGTCCACGTAAAAAGGTTGCATGTCTGCTAACCATGGAATTCTGCATGTATGACCAACTGTTCAGTGATTTATATAGTGCTTGCTGTGAAATTCTGGGCATACCTGAATGTTTTCACAATATTTTGTAATCAGTCTTAGTTATCTGGTGAGTATAGCCATTGGTCTTCAACCTTGTGAAAGATTACAGTCTCGTTTCAGTTCACTTTCAAAATTAGGCTATGAAGGCAAGTTATGGCAAGGTAATGGCCGATTCAGCCGTTTCACAGTAGTGTGCCACCAAGAGTTTGCAATGCGTTGGCCAATCACAATGCGTTAAATTTGTCAACCCAATGCGCTATTGGAAAGGGTCCACAAATTTCACGTGTTATGATTGGCCAATGTGTTGCAAAGTCTTGGTGGCACACTATTGTGAATCGCCCGTATTCAGTGTTTTTTATTGCCAAAATATTTAAAGCATTTGATTATACACTTTATCTCAACTGAACTGGAAAAACTCAACACAATTGAACCCCAACTTTAATGACAACTTCCTATAAATGGGAAATTCACATTTTAGTTGGCCAGCAAATGTTTGTCTCTAAGTGCCAGTACGGGTGTCGTTGGCCAGGTTACATTTGCATCAAAATATACAGTGTCAGCAATGTTGTCAAGCATTTCCCATGTGCTTTTGTATCGGCCATGTTGTAATAAGGTGGTGTCAAACAAAGGCATTATTCTGTGGCTATGGCTATAAAGTGTGGCATGTCAAAGGAATAGAGCCTGAGGCCATAGCCACACATAAATCTCATATAAAGATAGTCTGAATTCGCGACGCCCTTACTCAGCAGAGGTCAATGAAGCCACTGGGGGCCATCTTGCTGAATACAATGCTAACACAAAGAATGGTACAATGGCTCACAAGCCAAAGATCTCCTTTGTATTTTGGTACAGTAAGATGGCCGCCTGTGTCTTCAGTCAATACAATAGTAGTGCGAGACCAGACTTTTTCATATGATGTCTCTGACCAGGACGGTGAACTGCAAAGGATTGTGGGAGATAAGACCCCGAGTGCAAAGAATTTATTTCGCTTAGTAATTCTCAAGCAGATATCAACTGAATCCCGCGACATACAAGTAAAAAGGGCAAAGAAGGATTTCTGGCCAAGAAAGTTCTGCTTTTTAAGCAGTGAATTGATGAAAACTTTACATGGTTCAGGCAAACTGAAAAGGCACCAACCTGTATTTTCTGTGGAGGAGACACAGGTCAGTGCTATCAGAGACAGGTTCTCGAGCAGCTCTGCCATTGCACAGGCATTGCACAACATGGGGTACCAGGCACGGCTGATGCATTTTAATATCAGCAAACAAGGACATTTCAATATGAAAATCGGTAACAATGTTCCATTAAACCCCACATAAAATGTACAAATGTCTCACAACTGGCAAGGGTTGCAGGGAAATTAGCAGAAAAAGAAATAAACAAAGGAACAAGAGGTAAATCAGGGATGCACAGAATTTGTCCAAGAGTTCAAGTTCCTCGCAGCAGGGTAGACATCTAACTTTGAAAAAATAACACTTGCCGTTTTCAGTTCAAATATTTGTCAGGAAAATTCAAGAAAAGTTTGTCCTAAAAACCAACAAACAAAATTGCCATCCCACCAAAAGTAACATTATTGGGTAGACAGAGCTTTGGGATATGTTACCAGCAAATTAGGAAAAGCAATTTCATTTGAATTAATAAAATTTCCACTTGCTCGTGGCAAAGAAGGATGAAAGCAATGGGAAGCCATGACAGGGGCAAGAGTTCAGGCGAGAATGCTTGGAATTGCTTGGAATGCAGATTGCCGTGCTTTATTAGGGTGTATGGAAAATGGAAATTAAACACTCAGTTACACCACCGCAAACTGATGCAGCCTTTTGGGGGGAGAAAGGCATGAAGGGCTGACTGATGCTTTGCCATGGAAACAATATGAGGGAAATGAGTGTGGTGATGTTCATTTCCGTGTGCTCATGGTAATACATGCGTCCATTTTTTAAAAACATGATGCCGGACTTAAGAAGAACTTTGTCAACATTTGAATAGGTGGAACAAAGCTCCAAGTCAGAAAATGTAAGAACTTCAATTTAACATTTGCTCTGTCTTGGTTTTGCTCTCCTATCTTATTCAAGCCTTTTCCCCGTATTAGTTGCCCTGTTCTTCAATGACATGACAGAATCCGACCAATCACAATGCATTTTGTTTGTTAGTAATAATGTGGATCCTCCTTGTTAATGTACTTTCAAGCTAAGCTCATACCTTGTTTACCGAATCACACTGGTCAACTTGACGCAGATGGAAGTGATGCAATGGGTGTTAGGTGGGGGGGGCCATTCACCATGAGGTCAAGAGGTCATGGGTCATGAAGTGCATCCATCTGCCTCATTGGCATGTTTCTGTTTGACACACGCACACACTCCCGCTGGACCGGAAAGTGTTGCAGGGAGAAATCGGTGCACACCGGCACAATTCGTAATTGAAGCAAAATTCAGCGAGACAAAGATTAGTCATGCTATTGCAAAATTACACAGTTGCTGAATACAGACTCTTATGCGTAGCAATTTCTTGGAAGGGCTTTTTTGGCCAGGTTAAGAAAGTTAATCGTCCCCACCGTGCCCTATTTTGAAGCTGCATGCTTATTTCACATGTTGTACTCTACCAGAAAAAGTCGGCATTTTGGTTAACAATCTTTTAGTTCCTAACCAGGCCGCAAATCATGGATAGTTAACCTTTGACTGACAACAAGCAGACCAACACAAAAAAGCCTCCTAACTGGTTTTGGAAAAAAAAGAAAAAAAAAAAAAGACTATCAACTATGTGAAGTTTTTGTTTCAATTTTATTTTTGTTTTGTTTTTTAACTTGGTCTTATAAATTAGGAGAAAGAATGAGCAAAAGGTTGAATGAAGCCCATCCTACCGGAAAAAAAGCAACATCACGGCTCCTATACATAAAAAAATATACTGCATGAACTGTGTAGGAAAATCTGGAATGCCCAAAACAATCTTTGCATAAGTTTTGGGAGATTAATGCTTGAGAACACTGCATAAAGTCAAACGGGCACAGCAATAGTACTGTTTTTAATTGCTATAGTCTGCAAAAGCAGTACAGCTAGCTGGATAACCACACATCACATGTTAATTTGGTGCATTTCTGAACACACGTGCCAGGTTTTGCAGCGACGGGAAGCATTTCTAAGTCCTTTACACACTTGTCCATCAGTTCTGAATTTTGAGTAACTTCCTTGACGACATGATCTCGCAAGCATTACCATGCAGGTATATACACACATGTATGGCTCCTTGATAACGCAGACTATGCATATGCCATGCATCAGGGAAGCATGAAACGTAACTAGCAGCAACAGCAGACAGGCCAATTTGTGGAGCAAACTCTAACACTACGGGCCTGTTTGTTTCACGTAGATCTGGGTCACGATCACTGATCACAAAGTTTATCCACGCCATCCACTAGGCGGGCTCTGGTGTCAGAGAACCAACGTAGGATCACTGATCACAATCTGGATCCTTGTGCAACAAACTGTCCCACAGCATAAATGTACATGTAATCACGTAAAATTGCTGTGAAACTGGACAAAGATTGCTGGGTGAAGCTTTGGTCCTGAGATCAAGGTTGATAAAAAAGGTCTGTCAGCAGCGTCTGTGCATATTAAAGATCCCATGCAGTAAAATCTTCTAAAATGAAATCCTTGCCAGGCACTGTGGTGTCTCATGAATCTTCATTGTCTGTCCTTGAATTTGCATTGGTCTTTGCAATTTGAAAAGAGTGTTTGAAAGATTTTATGCAAATAGTAATGCATATTCATGAGTGACACAAAGCTGCTACGATTGCCTCTTTTGGTCATCAAGCTTCAATGCATTTCTTTGGTCATTTCATGCATGACAGCCATTCAAGTAGCAATATTTATGAACAAAGGTCCCAAGGTAGAAACTAAATAATGAAAACAGAACACTTTAAACAAAATTCAAGTCCAGAAAAGAAATGCCGAGTGAGCGATTTCAAGCAGTTCAGAAGAATATTTGCACATGAAATACATGTATCTTTGCTTCAGAAAGGCACCCACCAAACCGTGATTTCCAAAGACCAAAGTCTCATGCACACTAGGGTAAACGTTCCCATTGTTACGAGGACATTTTCTTTCGTTCGCAAAGTCAGAACCAAATGGTGAGACCAAATTTGTCCCCGTGATGTTCTTGGTCCCCATATCTACAGTATGTATACTGCAACATGCGTGTAGTCCCCTGTGCACGTAGCGCCGTCAAACCAACCCACCTGGTCCGAACTCCTGCGTACTGCATGTGGTGGTACTTGACGGCAAGGAGCCGCTGGACCGTGGTCAGCATGACAGACAGCCGCCAGAAATAGCAGGAGGGGGGCAGGGCTATGGCCGCGCTGATTGACGGCAGGAAATTTGGTACCTGGACACGCATGGAATAAACCACACCTATGCACATGTAATTGGCAACATACCAGACAGTTTGCTGGTTTACATTACTTGACCGCTGTTTTATATAAAATGGCAAGTAACAGGTTGTGTAGGATCTGTGACTATGTGTTGGTCCTACTCAATGGACAACTCCAGTGACCATGGTAGCACTATCACTGATCATTTCCAGTGGCCCCCACCAATGGTGGACAGCACTGAAATACCTTCTGCACCAAGCCACTGTTCCGTGACAGTCACTGGCAGTACATGAGAGTAGACGCAATGACAAACAAATATCCAGCAGCACTTGAATGACATGACATGGGTAGCACCCCAGAAATGAATCGTGGGTTTGCATGTACTTTACAGAGATGCTGAGCTAAGCGCAGAGATATTCTAAGCGCAAAACGAATTTTCTCCACTATTTTGCTAAGCCGATATTTCCTGCACTTTTTCTGTTCCTTTGGTTTTTCAGTTAAAATGTCAGGTGACGTAAAAATAAAGCCTGTACGTACAGTCCCAAATTACCCGAGGATGCAAGGCATTTATTGCTGTATTGCTAACGCTAGCCACCGATCCACAAACATTCCTTAACCCATCTCAGCTCCTTCGAGTAACAATATACATACATGTACACATCTTGCTGCTGTCATTTCAGGCTTAAATGACTAGTCAAGTACTAAAATCATCTCTGATCTCACAAATACCCACTGGGAGTAAAGTGACTTGCCCAAGGTCACAGCATGTAACCAGCACCTGGGTTCGAATCATCCCATCCTCTGCTCATGAGAGTCATAATTCCTAAGCCACACAACTCCAGCGCGCTGCGTGAGTTTGACTCCTGGGTGATTGTTTTTTTTAACAGGGCATTTTACAATGCAATATTTGAAGTTGAGTGGCTAAAGCCGGCAATTCCATCACAAATGCTCCCACAAGTCGATTCACGAGACTAGCCACAAGCAACAAGGTGAACAGTGACGGAGAAATTCAAACTTTATCCACAGTTCATTTGAATTAGATAATTGAAGACTGAATGATTTCAGATGGATGGAAACAGGCAACTCCTTAGCAGTTAGTGCTCCAGTAATGAACAGGCTTACCACTGGCGGCAGGAGGGGGGGAGGGCAGTGCCCCCCATACTTTTCAACTGGAGGGAGGGCATGACTTTCCTACTGTTTTGGGTCCTCTAATGGGGTGGGGCTAAATGGATTGGCCTATAAATGGCTGATGGCTGACAGAACTGAATGAGAACTGAATCTGCTTGCCCTGATGAAGGTACCCAGTTACCGAAAGAAAGGCAATAAGATGAATAGAGCACACTGACTCATATGTTTTCTATTATCTCCTTTCCAAAAGACATGTACATGTACTTACTCGGCAATGAGTGGCAATACTCGATCGAAAGTTGAAGAGTAACGCAAGGCCAATACACAGCAAGAAACCAACCGCCATGGTGCTTGTGGTGAATATGGTTGCAGCCGACACTTTGACGTACATCGCCTTGGACGGTGAGGACGCCAGTGGATTTTTGTTGACGTCGTTCGTCGTCTTCATTTTTTTGTGAGCGTTACAATGCAGAGGTACCCTTTTTTGAAATACAACAGCTGGATTGTGAATGAAAAGGGAACCAGGAGAAAAAACACATAGATATCTCAGAATTGGAAGTAATGTATCATTCTTTGCTGTTTAATTTTTCAAGAAACAAGTATCAGGGGACAGAGAAGCCAATGATGTCACAGTTCGTGTCATGCCTTTCGGCTGAAATAGACTAACCAGTGCTCCTTACTCCAATGAATAAGCAGAGTTGAAGTTTGTTCCCCTTATAAAAATCAGACATGAAGAAAAAAAATAAATTATTTTTGCTTTACATGATGTTGAGATGTAAAGTCAATGTCATGGATTCTCTTTATTTGGAATGCAATGACCGATCCAGTCCAAAATTTGAAAAAGCGGAGCACATGTAACTACTAACTACTCAGTAGAGCTATAAATTACCAATCCATTTAGGCCCACCTATTACTAATTACAATCACATTCAAATCTCCATACATAGGCTAGCCTAGTCTGGGTAACAGAATTGTGAAGTTGCATGGGGGCACATTTCTCGGGGGGGGGGGACAAATTTGTTACTGTTGGCATGGTAGGGCATACAGAAGGACAATTTACCCGAAGGGGGTGTTGAATACTTACGCGTAGGTTAATGTGTTCCACCCGGACACAAGTTTTACCGGGGTGCAAGCGATCCGGTACTTTGGTCTGATGAATAAATAAACAAGATACACGTACATGTGAGTAAAATATCCTTTAAGAGGACTTCACATTGCTAACCCCATATGCTACACTTACGTCTGTGATTTTACAAAATCAACTGTATTTTTGAGGGGAAAAAAACAACTAACCTTAGCAGCAGCAGCATTCCACGTACGTACAGGCAATCTATTTAACGGTCCTCTTGTCTACCGCCCTCTACTGCTAACTGATGCTCCAAATTCGTGTTTGGCCGGCCGGGCCCTCATTTGGGCCTGATTCGCAATCTGTCTGAGTAGCAATCATGGCGACCTCCGAGGCGAGCAACGTGACACTGACAGGTGGTACAAGCGAAGGGGTAGAATCCGACGAGGCTAGCGACTTGTCTGACACAAGTTACAGTGATGAAGAGTCAGCTAGTGAAGAGGAACAAGAAAAAGCAGAATCTGATGAAACAACAGTAAGAACCTAAGCCTGGCTTATTGCTGATCACAGTGATACCGCATGAGTGATTTTGCGCAATGGGAGAAAGGCATTATGGCACGTATGGGAAAGAAAAATGAGCAAACATTGCCCTCTTTTCCTTCCCACAATGCCTTTCTGCCATTGTACCATGCAAAACCACTCATGCGGTTTCAGCAATAAGGCTTATGAAGAAAGTACTGGTATCCAAGTTGCTTAGGCCTAGTCCAAAGGCTAAGTTCTTTTCCTACCTCCATGATTTTGGACCATCATAAGCCTTTTTCACATTTCATGTGCGCATGCTCATTGCTCATGCTACATGCTCATAAGCGCACATGCTCACAAGATTTAACAGAGAGGAACATATTCATGACAACAACATTGCGTTATGTTTGGCGAATAGATGCTCGTGATTGTTATTGTTGTAGACAATTTGTTCCCCTCTAGCTTTGTTTACTTACTAATGTGGAGGCGGTAAAGTCAACATGGTGACGGAACAGGAACTTGGCTTGGGGGAGGCAGATTCTGCCCTCAAGAACCTAGCTGTACCCTGTTTGATGTTTTTGAAACTTGGTGTACATGTAAACACGCTCCTTATCATTACAAACGTGAAGTTTGAACTCAATATTCTTTTGTTGTGGGGGTCATTTGAAGTTCAAGGTTACATGCGTGCCGGCCCGCTTGCATTGTAATGATTGTTGAGCGCCAAAGTATACAATTTTAATATTGACATACATGTATTTACAGTAACCTTAACACAACTTTGAAGTTCTATAGTTATGGTAACGTATCTGTGCAAGCGCTATGACTTACTCATTGACTGATGACCGATTGAGCCGACACGTACACAAAACTGGTTCACAGGCTGCTGTAATGCATTGACTGCAACAGCTATTTATGGCAGTTTAACTACACAAGCGTGAGGACATTGTTTTATACAAATTTGATACACTTTTGGACATCATATTATACCAAATAAAAAAATTGTTTTATTTTGCTGATGTGCAGGTCTACGACGACCGCGTGCTGACCACTGGAGACTTTTGGGGGGGCCTAATAGTACTATAATGTTGTCCATATGTGGAACTCTTTCCTTAAAAACTCTTACAGGCACACCTCCTGAAAAAAAAAGCTTTGCAGCGATACCGGAAAAAATGTTTAGGGGGGCTCTTTTAGGGTTAAGTACTTACAGGCCACTTGTTCTGGAAAACAAAATATGCCAAAGGCACTCCTGGAAACCAAAAGGCACCTCTGTCATGTCTGTGTGCCACATTTGAAAAATTCGAAAACCCTAATCACTATTTCATCGACAGCCTACAATTTTCTTACTTCTCAAGATTTTTTTTTTTTGGCATCAGGCACCGAAACCCAAGACCATTGTATGCGATGACATGGTGACAAGACTGAGCTGTCACCCCAATGACAACATACTGGCTGCAGCTATGATGGATGGCACCGTCAAACTGTAAGGGCCCTGACATGACACTGCGTATAATGCAGGCCAAGATCGGTCAACCCACACGGTTAACTAACTTGATCCTCGGTGTCTTGAAAAATTAACACATTTCCGTTCTCAGCTCTGGAAAATGTCTTTGGCTCAAAACTACATATACTTAAACTGTGGAGCAAAATATTCATGAAAACTTCGATTACTGTTTGCACAGAGCTGCACAAAGTTACAGTGTTGTATTCTAGACTAGACTTCTTAAGACCATCACAAGATCCCACAAGACCAATGCAAGACTTCCAGTCTGAAGTCAAGTCACAAGCAAGTCAAATGAATAGCAACAACGGCATTCCTTTGTCAGCATTCACCCTGCTGTTTGGGACTGGTCTTGATCATTTGATGTGGTGGTCGCAATTCTATCACATGAAAGTCAGTGCCACATTCTCGTTGTTTGATGACAAGAATCAATTTACTGTACATGTACGGTATATGCATCCCATTGTTATACTCCGGGCACCCAAACAAAGACCCAGTTGGTTTGCACTTGTTGGGTTTCTGTGTACTCAGTACCATCCGTGAGGCAGTGTTGTTTCTGAGACGGCAAGTAAGCTGAAATCTCAGCCGAGGGAGCTGGAGTCAGGTCTGCAGTGCAGTATTTGGCCGAATTGATTAACAAGGACAAGTCGTCAGTTGTACACATGGCATTAGTGTGCAAGGACTCGGACTCAAGTCTGAGTGAAAATTCTTGGGAAATTTTATTCAGTAAACTTTTCTGTACAAACACTTAGCTTCAGTCTTATAACCAAGAGCGTGGTTGTGCGAACACACTGTCTTGCTTTCAAGAAAAAAAATGACTCAACCGCAATACTGATGCGAGACAACAGCTGTGCACAGTGTTTCCACCTCTGTGGAAAGTCCTTAATTGATAACAGAATTCCCTTTCTCATTGAGGCATATACTTCCATTGTTTTAAGAAAATGGATTAGATACAGAACGGTAGTGAGATATCTGTTATATTTTTCCTGCATTGGAATCAAATTTATTTGGATAATATATCTAGGTTGTAATTTTTTTGTGGGTAGTTTTTCCTACTCCTGTGAGACATCCAATGAAGAGATCTTGTCTCTCTCCGCACATCAGAAGGCCTGCCGTGGAGTAGCATTCTCTGAAGATGGCAAAAGTAAGTGAACCTTACAAAGTGATTAAAAAAAACTAGAATCTTCAGAGTTTAAACGGTGAAGACAGATTTGTGCATATTTCATTATCCACTAATTGAGGAGCTCTCTTAATGAATTTCGATCGAAATTTCAAACTGGTAAGCTTAGAGTGTTGTTACCTTGCGTAAAAGTTTTTTGAACATTGTTGGGTTTTAAGAGGATGAGTGAAGTCTGATCGTTTTCTCAGTCATTTGCTGCACTCAATGTTCCTAATCTTGGAAAGGCCCACTGATTGGCCACAATCTCTAAGTCAAAGGCATGGACGTCATTCATAATTCATCACCAACTCTTCACTTCCATCACAGATGTTTACTGTGCCGTTCTCTAGAATCTGTAAATAAGGGGTCCCTAGGTCAGAGGTCGAAATCAAACCTGTTATGTCGTTTGGAAAGAGAAACTGCATATTGACCAATGTTCTCCTTTGTCATACCAGCCTTATTCACAATATCGAGAGACAAGTCGCTCAGGGTGTTTGACGTCAGCACGGGTCACACCTCCCAGCAGTTCATCAAGGCTCATAGCAGCCCGCTCTACTGCCTGCTGGTGGCAGACGAGAATCTCGTCGCCACGGCAGACGACGATGGGCAGTTCAAAGTAAGACGCTGGCATCTTGTATTTGTAGTTGTCATTTCAAATTATAGCGAAGCATTTTCTGGTAATGAAACCAACGATTCCTGAACATGCCCTGGGCACTGTAGCTCGTAAGCCCGAAGAAACCTGTACAGAGGAGACAATGAGAAGCAGTTACAGTTTTAGAGGTGGGAGGAAAACCCCAGAGGAATATTCTGGGTAAAACCCACAGAATTAGTTATGGCCTGAAATCCCAATCCACATGTGGACTGATCCGGGAATCGAACCCTGGCCGCAGAGGTGTAAGGCGAGGAAAGAACCACCACGCCATTGCCAACCTGATACCCTGAAAAATTAAGAGACTGCCAACAAAGATCTCTCGATAGAGCGTGGATACATTGCACAGTGATGTAATGGAAACCTTTTCTAAGACGATGCTTAGGCCTATGAAATGGAACATCCAATTTGAGTCAAGTCTGACATGAACAAGAGAACACCTGCCAAGCTTTGATGTATTTGTAAAGAGACAGCTGGACTTTAAATTTTTTTATTTGAAATGTCAACTTCCTAACTACCCGAAACCTGCCATACTCCAACAGCAGGTTTTGTGAGGTTTTGGCAGGTTTGGTGCTGTACTTGATGAACTTCTTGTTAAACTTTGTGAGACTTGGGATGAAAGGCCCTGGGAGATGGTGTTGGATTCTGTGTGAGTTGGGACACACACGGGTCACTGTGTGCAGTGTCTGGCTTGCTGTACCAATTGTTGGACTATGCTTGATTTCGTCAGGTTTGGTACTGTTCAGTGCAAGTCATCCTATACTGCATAGACCCATCCATACCATATCACTCAGACTCCAATGGGCTCATTCTGTTGGAGTTTATCAGGTTTGATACAGTAACCTGCATGTACAAGTACATGAACTTGTTGGATTTCGTGAGGTTCAGTATGCTTTCTAGCGCAGGAGCCTAGGGAGTTAGGGTTAATGTGGTCCAGGCAAAGTGTTGATTTCATTTCCACTATAGAAATGCACATTTCAACATGACCTTGTAGTTTAACTCAAACTTTGCTGTGAATGGGAGACAAAGTCAACATAAACATGTATTCTGAAAAAGGTCTAAGTTGCATTTTGCAAGATCATGAATGGACAGTTCTTCATATTGACCTTAAGACAAGATCTCGAGAACTTCCAGTCACAAAGTGGTTGACTTCTTGTCTTTCACAGCTTTAGAGCACTGCCTTTAAATCTCCACCTTACCAACAGGTCTGGGATCTGAGAAAGAAACATGCAATCATGGAAGTGAAAGAGAACGAAGATTACATCAGTGATATGGCCATTGATAAGGCCAAACGCATCATTGTGGCCAGCAGGTAAGAATTATTTTTGAAAAAATATCGAAGATTTTGTTGCATGATTGCAGTGCATTTTGTCTGCTCTTACGGAGACACCAAAACAAACAATTAACCACTTGACGCAAGTTGACGTGAAAACACACATTTTTCCTCATTTGTTCCACGGAGGACCCGTACACCAGTGTTGTAGTCGAGACCACTTAAGACCTTCACAAGACCACACAAGACCACCATAAAACCTCCAGTCTGAATTCAAGTCACAAGCTATTCAAATGAACTGCAACAAAAGCATTGTTCACCCTGTGACTTGTTTCTGGTCTTATGTCTGGTCTTGTGCCTGGTCTTGTGCCTGGTCTTGTGTCTGGTCTTGTGCCTGGTCTTGTGTCTGGTCTTGTGTCTGGTGTTGTGCC
>NW_019091378.1:961985-997561 GCF_001949145.1 Acanthaster planci | reverse complement strand
CGATGCTCTCCACCACAACACTGCCGTACACTCATTTAAGAATTCTTTTTTTCATTTCTGCGGTTGATGTATTGACGTGTCATGTCATGCTTGGTGGGCTCAAAGCGCAATTGCAAGGTTGCAGAATTGGCGGGTAAAAAACCTGCCCCCAGCAGGTTTTTGAGGGGTAAAGAAAATCCGACATAAACTGGTTAACTAAACAGAGGAAGTTTACCAATTTGTTTGGTTTGCAAGAGATGATTTCTCCTCGAAGAACTGCATAGTAAAATGTAATTTGACTGACCGGATTATGTATGAAAATCAGTGACAGTTAATTAATCCAAACGATTATTTGGGACCAACTTGCTGAGATTGGTCATATAGCTGCAGTGATACGTACTGAAAGGGTTAAGAAATATCATGAGACCTTTGTGTGCTAATCAAATGACACCAGTGTTGAGGTGGTAGACCACTCTCGTTTTGCCTACAACTTGTATGGGCAGCCAAAGTTTGCAGAAATATCCCCTTTGGTTGGTTTTCGATTTTTACCTCCAATTTATTCAAACTGGACAATTGTACCATTGATTTGTAAATAGGGTTGTATTTCCAATTAACGTTTAGTAGTACATGTATCATTGGCTTGAGGTCAGATAGCTGTGTGGAATTTTTAACACTTCGTGAATCATTCTTTAATTTTGCACCGACAGCCAGCCAGCCATACTTTTGGCAGCCACTTATAGGAAAAACACGACTGTGACGTCATAGAGCACACCCCATTATAGACACCTGATTGGTTGTAATAAATTAACAATACAGCGTACAACCCGTGTATGATCCTGACATCACGTTAGTACTGGCCTGTAATTATGCTTATTCGATTAGTTTGTGTTCTTTCCTGAGGGCTGAGGTTTTTTTTTTTTTTTGGCTCCGCTTTGATTTCTTTTGCTCTTTTTCTTCTTTTTTTCAGTGGCGATGGTACAATGTCAACCTTCAACATCCGACGAAGGAAGTTTGTGATGCAGTCAGAGAACGTCCAGAATGAAATGATGACCGTCGCAATAGTCAAGGTATGTGCTGCCTTCAAAATTGCGTCTTGGATGAGGTGGAAAAAATCTGGCTTAGCTACAGGTTTCACGTTTTCTCTCGAAAACCTAACTTTGTGTTTTGTTGAGTCTTAAATATGTGTTCAACATATTGTGTCAAAAATGTATTGTGTTAGACATTCGTCCTCATCAAAACTATAACCAGCAAGGTCTCCATAAAATTTTTCCTTTTCTTGTTTCTTCATGTTTCTTCTTTCTTTTCTTTTTTGGCATAATTTCAATGTAATTTTTTATGGTTAGAGAGTTTGTTCCAAATATTATGCCTAGATATGAACGTTCTTCTTTTCCACATTGGAAGAGTCACTGTCAAATAGAGAAGTTCTTTGGCACCATTCCTTCCCAAAATTGTTAAATATTTCCCTTTCAGGATGGCAAGAAAATCGTCTGCGGCGCGAGCGACGGCGCCCTCAACATCTACAACTGGAACGAGTTTGGCGATCTGAGCGACCGCTTCCCGGGACACCCCCAGTCAGTGGACACCTGTGTCGCACTGACCGACAGCATGGTCTGCACTGGAAGCATGGATGGAATGATAAGGTAGAAGAAAAATGAGCCGGGGCTCTAGAGCGCACGTTTGGTATAGGCTCCGTTTCCCCTTTTACCAGCAGAAAAGACTGCAATCATCAAAGCTTTCATTGCAGTAGCTTAGTGTATTTCATGTGCAGTAAGTTATAACTATGTATTGTTTTGACTTATTGGCACTGTATAACAAAACTTGCTATCTGTTGTTACATGGGATATGCATCTCTCAGGTATTAAAAAGGGCATATCCCACATCACAGCGGTCAACAACTGTTAAATGTCCTAATACACCTTATATGTAACATCCCTCCTGGTTTCTGGAGCTGGCACAGTTGATGTCAAAAACACTTCAGGCCTCACAGATGGAAGTCAAGTTTGTTCACTACATGTTTAACTACTTGCTGCCGGGTGTAATTTGAAGTTGCCCAACATAGGACCGGGTGATCTTCAAGATTTTCAATTTTCAAAATTCTTCCAAAAATCATAGCTTCATTAACTGGACGTTTACACCCACACAAACGACTGTCTGGTTTCTACTCTTATCTGACAGACAACATCTATTGACGCTGGAGTATTTCAGCCAGGCGTGCCGCCTTGTAATGAGAGCCCAGAGGGTGCGGTGTTATGTAATTTTGAGTTGTGCCCGAAACTGGCACAGTGCGCCTTTTCAATAGGGGCCAGATTAGCGTGCAGCGGTATTGTATCGCTCATCACTGGAGTGCTGGAGCGCTTTTGTCCCGAGTGGTAATCTGCTCATGCTGAATGCCACAAACAGTGGTGGACGGATTTCCTCCCCTAATGACAACTGAAAAAATGTTGGCAATTCCCAGCAGCTAGGTCTTTTGTTCCAAGTACAGTCTTTTGTTACAAGGCCAGCTTGTTTGTCCGATTTCGGGCTCCCCAACTGTGTGTATAAAGAACAGGTACCCAAAATTCGGGCTCCTTGGCAGCATATGGTTAAGAGACTCAAAATTGTTCAGAGGAAAAAAAAGTAACTCGTGTACTTCAGATTGAAAGCTACTCTTGTCTTTGCTCTGCCAGGGCTGTCAACATCCTACCCAACCGGTTCCTGGGTGTCATCGGTGACCACGATGACTTCCCCATCGAGTCCCTGGCCCTCTCGGCGGACAAGCAGATCCTGGCCAGCTGCTCCCACGACCAGAAGATCAAGTTCTGGAACGTGGCACACCTCCTGGCGAAGGAGGTGGACCCCCACGCCAAAGCCGAGCGCAAGAATAAATTCAGGCACTTTGACGCCAAAGGGAAACACGAGAACTTTTTTGCAGGATTAACGTAGCACAAACCACATTTAGTTAGTTTGTAATTCGGATATAAAATTGTTTCGTTTTTTTTTTTTTGCATTATACAATATATATGTACAGTGTACATAATTACAATTTGAAGGTATGCTGACGGTTTTTAACCTTCTCACAAAGCGACTTTCATCAGATCTTGGCCATGAAGTGGCAGATTTTCCCCACAGTTTGCTCTGCTTGAACATGCTTTGATAAGGCTTTTTCCAAGGACAATCAACCTGCAGGAGACGTTGGGGAATCTTGACTGAAAGGGGCAGGTCCTCATGGGAGGAGCTACAACTTGGTAATGCACCTGATTGTTTTCTTTTTTCTATATCTTGGAGGACCTCAAGCTTGATCAACCAGTTGAAAAGTTTTGAACGGTCCACATTGCATACACTTTGATATAATATTGCATGTGTTTTTAAATTAAAAGATCTCTGCAACTGTCATCAGTAATTGGAGATGCGATATTTTGCAGTTGTTTCAAGTTCCTAGTAATATAAAGTCTTTTCAGCAAAAAGCCCACTCCTAAGCTTTCCTGTCCAAGCCCCCAGTTCCATTATTTTAACCACAAGAAGTGCCTCTAGGTGACATTACTCACAATGCGATGTGTGCTTGTAATATCATATGTGACCTCTTGCTGGACTCTGAGGAAGAAGTAATCTCATTTTCCTTTTTTTTTCATCGCTTAATAAGGCATCAGTTGTCTTGCAATGTGATCTGTGGGTAAAGCCTCATTTAATCAGCCTTTTTTTATCAGGGAAAGGGTTGATCATCATATTTACCCTTCAAGAATTATATTCAGTATATGACATAGATTGTGAATTGGAATCAACTATGACATTGGAATAAATGAACGGTTGCCAATGATGCGTTGTTTTTATTCATATTTTGTTTTTGTTTGGTCTATTGTTTCTGTTCTTATTGTGTTTGATTTTTGTCATACATGTAGTTCCTGCCAGTATGGCTTGTTCTGTCTGATTTCACAAGAATATGCCAAGAATGACCTTAAAAGTCAAAAAGCAGTCAGTTTCCCCTGGAAAGTTTTGGTGCATAATTTGTAACTTGATTTGCAGTTACACGATTCGTAAATTATAATTACATGTGTATGTGTCAGTTATAGTATTAAGTATTTCCCCTAGAAAAACGAATGAAAAACATCAAGACAGAGATATGAGAAAACAATTGTTAATTGCTATTATGATGGGGAATTAGACATACAATGCCTGCATAAATCCCTGAGAGACGCATAGCGCCCTCTGCTAATCATCCAGTACATACACTGGGAGGGCACGTGTAGGCCGGACAATGTCATGTCCAATGTTCAGTGTGACCATAATACGTTATCCTGCTGCCATGTGATCATTCTGGGCCAGTGAAAAAAACTTCTGAAAAGAGAGAGATAATCACACAATCAATGCAGACATTGTCCCTTATTCAAAAACAGGTGTGAATGCAACAGAAATTTAAAAACAATCCCAAATCAACCAATAGTGTGATGACTCAGAAGTTGGATTGTACGAATGAAGATCAATGATCAGAACAGTTTGGCAAATTTGTACCATGTGTCGGTTTGTGACGAGCTATAACGTTTGACATTTTTTTTTCTGATACTACCTATTTAATCTAAGTTCCTTTGTGTGGAAATTATTCAAACGCCGGACTTATACAAATTTATGAGTGAAAATTATTCTAACGCCCGACTTATACAAGTCTTGTCCTTCAGCACTCACATGACAGAATGTCACTGTACTATGCTGCGGGAGTGCTGGTGGCCGGGCGCTGCGAACTCGTATTGTAACCGCAGAAGTGAACTGGGTTTACGGGTGGTTTGTGACACTGTGGTTGAAATTTCTCCAAAGAGACGCAATATTAAACGTCCAACCATGTTGGTGAGGGTGTTGGCCCCGCTAGCTGTCTTGGTGATGGTGTTTGCTCCTTCGCTTGGCCAAGATGTTTATCCTGTGAGTAAATTAATTAATCATGAGCTGAACCTCATGCCTGTGGCAATTGAAGTACATACTACATCATGTACACGTAGGCCTAGGCCTACATGTAGGCCAAGCCTAATTCAAGTAAAAACGGCTCTACTAATTGCATCTTTTAACATTTAGACATGATCAGCGATAGCCCAAATGTTAAAATAGGCAATTTGTAGAGTTAACCTACTCCTAGATACTTAAACTGCAAAGCTGTGGGCCCTTTAAGTTTAAGGAACCCCCTTTCGTTTTAAAAACAATCTCCCTAAACTTGGCAATCTTTACTTTCATTTTTAGGACACCTCTTGTTAATGCTTACATGACACTTGATTACCCTTCAGACCCCCTGCGTATGACATCACGTTAGAGGGCATTTCTTTCTCCCTCTGGGATAGATCTAAGTAAACGTTTTGTACATTCATTGTCATTAAATCAAAATAACAAAACATGTCCTTTAGGAGTGTGTTCCACGCAGGCCCTCTATTGTTCAGTCGAACCTTGTTAATAAGAGGTCCTTCAGACTTGGCAAATTACCTTGTTATAACAGGGACCTTGTATTATCAGGAACAAAAACAAAGGATTGGATCCTAAAAAATTCCTTGTTCTAAGCAAAATCTTGTGTTAACTGTGCATGAAATCTCCAACTTTATGTTGTTTTTGTGAAGCAGTTTTTCACAAACATAAATTAGAAAGGGCAATTGATCGATGGCATAATTATCGGCAAATCGTTCAGTTCACGTGACTGATCATGCAGTGATCGACTAAACATGCATATCGACTGATACTGGGCTGAACACACATTCACACGGTGTAGTCCTATCGTGAAGTTAATATTATACATATCATTGACGAATCACTTTACCTACTGTTGCATTGGATTCGAGCCAGCCACCGGCCCCCGGTAAACTTGTTTGTCGAGTGGTTAAGATGTTTGCACAATTAAGCAGAAAGTCATGGGTTCAAATCCCACCCAAACAAGTTGGTGAGTTTTGCAACTCTTGGTCCACACTGACCATACAGTGTAAAGGTATAATACGTTGGTATAAGGTCAAAACTTGATACAAACTTTACATCTCTCACACAATCTAAATTTGATTTCACTGATGTTCCTTCGATGATCATATGCATGTTTTACTTGACTTTTTATTTTACTTTTTTTTATCTGAAAAGTGTATTTTTTTTTTTTTTCCCGCGACAGTACACAGATAAAGTGTGCAGGACAGATGTGCAGTACCCGCCTGCAGATGCCAAGACCAAAGTGCCGTCATTCGTCCTGAACCTTGACATGAACCCAGAGGATCGATGGCGGCCGCTCATGAAAAACAAGAGCGCCGAGGTGAACAACATCAGATAGTCGGCTCACCCATAATAACTCAAACAGAAATGTCAGATAGCGATGAATACTTCATGTATTTATGGAGTGCCTTTATCAGAAAAAAAAACACTTAAAGTGCTCTTGAAATGATTGCACTATGGCAAGGTCACAACGTGGCTATTGAGCATGGGCCTTTAACAGATCTTGCATCTATTTAAAATCCATCGAACTGAACCAGATAAAGTTTTTCTTTCTTAGGCTGTCCATCTGATGCAAGTGCAGGTTGCGCCCAGCTGAAGTAATCATACTTAGTACTGAGAGGCAAGCAAGCATCAAGTGACTTGTGCAAGGCCACAACCTACTAGTAGGGCCAACAGGTGGATTCGAACTCCTGACCCACAGATTACTAGACTAGGCCTCATGTTGCTCCGTTTGTACAAAAATGTCCCTTTTCTGATGATAAAAGCCATTCGAAGAGGTTCAAACTTTATAATGAAAAGCTGGTTTTTGTCCATTGTTCGTTATGTTGGTGAGGTCTGGCTTCCGGCTAGATGGGTTAATCAAGGGAGTGGCCTAGCAGGCAGCAGAGCAGTAGCAGGGTTAATGGTGAAAGGCTGGGTTGTTGGAAGCAATTAGCACTTACAATTTTCCACTCAAGTGTATGGACAGAATTAGCGGAACTGTTTCTGTGAGTTGGATTTATTGTTGCATATTGTGCCCTGAATACATGTAGATGCCTTTGTTTTAGAAGCTGGAAATGTCCATTGAAATGCAATGCCGTTGTTGTGTTTATTCTGTGAGAAATCAAAGAGAAAATTGTTTTTTCTTTCATTTTGAATGGCTGTGAACTTTGTGATATGCGGCCTGATATTTTTCTTATCTTTTCAGACCCGGCATTTCAGTCCCAGCTAAAAGACTCTGCTTTGATCAAAGTGCCAGGCCCTTAACCTGCTAGCATTTCAGGCTGCAGCGGTTGCACTGAATGTTTTACTTCATTTCTTAAAAAGTCGTTGGCCCTTGGCAGCTCCTCTGTCAGGCGGAAGAACAGTTTCAGGAAATTTTAGACTGGCTTTATATCTTGATTGTTTTTCTTATTTCAGTTGAAAGCCATGATCAATGACATCATCGATCTGGTGGGTGCCTTCTTCAAGAACAAAACCAAAGTTGTTAACCTACTGGATGAAGTCTTGGTAAGATTGTAAAATTCCTGTCCCATGTACAGTTTAAACACACCAGTTTGAAGGACACCACATGAAAGACAATGGAAAAATGCACAATGTAGATCTTTAATTCGCTACATCTCTGCCACATTTTCCGCCAGCTGACAGTTGGCTAATTATGATTGTCTGTCTGTCAAAAAAGAACTAAGAAGTAATTCACAGCATATCAAAACCACTGAAAGTCAACGTACACGTCCAAAAATGGAGTAAAGGTTCCCTCCTTAGACTTGGGAAATTGTTTTCAGTGTTTGCGAAGAAGAGAGAGATCTATTGCCGGGAGGAGCATGTACAAGCTCTTCTAAAGCAATAAAAAACCATCATCTCAGAAGCCCTGCGACTTATTCACCTGTCTGCAATGTGTACTCTTGTCCAAGAGGAAACTAGTTCAAATTGCCTTGTTTGTACTGCGCAGAACTCTCTGAATGCTGTTAGAGACACAGATCAGGTTCATCCTTGAATGTCAGTGATAGTGATCCCACAAGAAGAGCCATCAGCTTTGTACACATCAACATGAAAATTAGTTTTGCGTACTCAGTGTTATATGCACTTGAACCACTGTTTTTGTGTACAGTTTGTGGGCCCAATAAAACATCATACCTAGATTTCTTCTCACATTCATGCACCCAGTCTAAAATGGCCACATGCCTCGCAGGAAATGTCACAATTTTGAGCAAAATAAAAGAAGTGAAGTCAACATTTCCCACTGGTTCCCATGTGTCATTTATCCATTCACATCTATAAGCTTCACAGCTGGGGGGGGGGTAACCAGAAGCACAGCTATGATTTTGTTTGGCCTTAAGACTGAATGACTCATGATGGACTTACAGGGACTTGCGGGGACTTCTTATACACTTGATTACAACACTCCATTCAGGAGATGGTAATGTAATATTCACCAGTACCGGCAGAGATGTTCACTCTCTGTTTTTCTCTTCTCAGGGTCCTCTGGCATACACCCTACCACAGCCCTATCAGGCTGAGTTAATAGGCATTGCGGATGCATCTGGTGTTCCTTTAGGTAAAATTTAATGACAACTTTGATCTTTAATATTTTCCTCCAGGAACCAGAGTCTTTTAAGTTGTATTGTACAATGGGTTGGTTTCTGAACCAGACAGTGCGCCAAACTGTTTTGATTTCCATTTTCGTTTGATAAGTTTGAGTCAGCATTTTGGTTTTCCTTTTTTTTCCCAGGTCAGATTGTCCTTTACAACATCTTCTACGAGGTATTCACAGTGTGCACCTCAATTGTGGCTGAAAGTCCCAACGGTAAGGAAATTTCTGCCATTGTCTTGAGAAGAAATGAAAGATAAATTACCTGCTCTCATATTCCACCCATCTCTGCACCCTTTGGAGGTTGGAATTTTCTTCATTTTTCTTTTATTCTTTCTCCCGCAGGAACCCTGTACCATGCTAGAAACCTTGATTTCGGACTCTTTCTCGGGTGAGTTGCCACGGGCAGTAATATTCTCAGCGAGCGTTTTATGTGGATCAAGTGTCTGTCCAAGTTCTGCAGTGAACTTTACTGAAGTGAAAGTTACCTGTAGCAACCCGAAGAAAAGCATTTAGGCATTCGCTTTGTTTTTCAGGATACTTGTATATGCGTGAGAAACCAAACATGGTAAAATGAGCCCATCACATAAATATGTCCTAGATTGTTAGGACACATTCCCCATTCTTCGAATGGCCCGCTACTTTTTCCCAGTGTCATTTAATTTAGTCTCGCTCGAGTTGCAGCAAAAGTTTGACCTCATGCGCTCGTCACTTTGTCATCGGAGGGAGAAAAACTATCCATAAGTTAAGTCTGGCCTCACCAACCTTTGCTGAGTTCAGCACACTCTGTTGACGTAGCAACATTACAATCCGTCCATTTGTAGGTGGGACGTCAAGAATCAAAAGTGGGAGCTGACGGAGAGGCTGAGGCCGCTTGTTGTGAACGTGGATTACCAAGTGCAGGGAAAGACGGTCGCCAAGGCAGTTCACTTTGCTGGCTACGTCGGAGTCCTCACTGGAATTAAACCGGTAAGGACAAAACATACTCTAGACAAGATAAAAGTGTAATAATTGCAGGTTTTTTTTGCTTGAGCCATCCTAACCTTGTCCCTCTGAAAGCTTTCAAGTCTTCAACCATCAGATAGCAACGCCTGTTGGTGTGCAGGCATTGAAAAAGTAGTGTTGACCTCTGTACAAAAGAAGTCCACATAATGTAGGGTATGGTGGCGTTGTGTGGACTCACACAATTTCTTCCCCTCTGAAAAACAGTTTCAGAGGCATTTTGGGGTCAGGGTTATCTGTGGCAAAATGAAGAGGACCGGTCCAGGAAATCTTCATCAAAAATCCAGCTCGAAGGAGTTATCCTAGTTACAGAAAGGAGCAGTTTCCTCAAGTTTCCTTAACCACAGGAGAACAAAGGAATGTCCACACTTAGTACGTATAACAGGTGTGTGTGTGTGTGCGAGTTATATCGGGGGATATCAAGATGTGCTAGCTGGATGATTTCATGCTGTTAAAGAAATTGTAACATGAGAGATTGTTTTATTTTTATTTGCATTTCACTATTGGACTGCTGTCCAGAGGGACCATCACTGTTTGGGTTAACATTTGGATTAAAACAAGTGAAGTATTACCTGAAGTTGGATCCTTAAAAACAGGAACAGCTTCAAGTGGACTTATTGCACTATGTGGGCTTTTTTTTTTTAGTTTGTTTGAAAAAAAAGGCAAATTTTGTGAGCATTGGTTCCAGCTTTTAGCCTGTTTCAACTCGGTTTTCCAGAAGTGTCAATTAGAGAGATGATTGCTCGATTTGATCATGCCCTGCATGTGTATAGGCATTTGACATTGTACATTGGCATATTATAACAGGGTTTGAGTCTGACCTATCCGCCTCGAGCAGAAGCACCCCCTCATTGGTTGAAAAGAGCCGTGTTGGTTGGGAGTATTCATTTTGTTGGTAGCGATGTGACAGCAACACTTGGGTTTCCTAGTCATTCGTGAACCAGTGATGTGTAGTTAGTACCAAAGAAGCCTCCGTTGCTAAGGAAATAGCACCCTCTCTTGGTCCAGCTCAAGGCCTATAGTTCGACCACTAGTCAATTGCTTTGTAACACCCAATACAAGCGCTTTTGGATGTCCCTAATCTAAATTTTGCTATGATCTTATTGTTACTAATATTTTGCTGTTGGTTGCAACTCTGAAACCATTCACAGTCAGTGACATACAATGAATTTCATGTGATTGGTTCCTTCCTTTACAAATGAAATCAGATATTGATAATCGGCCGTGTGACCATGCCCCACGGCCTGATTCTAGATGGTTAACTAGATGGTCCAAACCATCCATCCTTGGGGGGGGGGTGTCTTCGAACCATAGTTAACATTTAGCTGTCACTTGAAATTGTCCTTGTGTGAATTGGATTGAATTGTGTTCTTCCCACAAGGGCGTGGTTACCATGACCATGAACGAGCGCTACAATATCGACGGCGGGTACATTGGAATCCTGGAGTGGATCATGGGGAAAAGATCGGAGCAGTGGATGGGATTCTTCATGAGAGAGACGCTGTTGAATGCCACTGAGTAAGTTTGTCTCTTTTGTTGAAAGGGGGGGTGTTTAGGTGGTCGGCACCGCCAGCCCACGTCCCCTGTTGGATTTGTCGAGGTCCTCTTTCTCCTCCCCTTTTACTGGAGGATAATTCTTTGTGGCTTTTCTCTGAGGTGGTATATCAAAATAATTTGAAACTTGACACCAACAGCAACCCATATCCCTAGCTGCACATACAAAAGTGATGTCATGATGACCTCATCAAGTTCTAAAATCACAAACGATTGAAATGTAGATTATATAAAAAATAAACGACTTCTATCTGCCATATCTGATGAGCTGAGACACAACTGAAGTATAGAGTTCATATTTGGGTGACGTCATCTGCAAGAATTTGATATCACCTGATCACCTTGTGTACGTATCTGAATAAACATATTTTGTCTAGCTTTGTTTCGTGTTACTTTATACAGCCTTTATCACCTTTTCTGGTTGAATGAACCAAACATTAATTATTAGAATTCTATCGGCTTTGCCTGCTAAATATACAATAAAGAGGACTTGTGGAAGTTTAATGTTACTGGTCCGCATGCTGTTATGCATTGAACACTGGGTAGTGATTCTCTCTTCCCTACCAAGCTCGGCAAGAAAGAATTTTTTTCGTGTTTTCGGTGCAATAGACTATTCATTTATTTATTTATTTTTCAGTTACGCGAGCACGAAAGCCAAGGTTATCAATGCCAAGATCTTGGCTCCAGGCTACATCATACTGGGCGGCAGCAAAACAGGCGAGGGCGCTGTCATCGTCATTGACAGAAAGGAGCCAGCATATGTTGAAGAGTACGTTCAACCTTGACCTCATTGTGCTCAATGCAGCAAAGTGCAACAAGTGTAAAAAACATGTTGCGACCATGTTGTATTGAATAAGATAACAGAAGCGTAACTGGCAGTTCTAGACAACAGAAGCTAGTCTGCTTAAATATTGTTCCCCTAAATCTTGTGACAGCTGGCAGGCTGGGACGCTAAGGCTGCATCCGAATCTATTATCTAGAGCTAGGTCTAGGTCTTCACTCCGTTTAAAATATGCAGAGACGCACAGACAGTTGACCTAGCCGTAGCTCTGGAAGCCCGTTTCGGACACGACCCAAGGCATGTGACCTCGGTAGCGGTTGACCTGTCAGATCTTTTTTTAAAAAATGTACTTCGCAGTGGGTGATGTTATTTTTTTTAGTTATTGCTTTGGCCCTGACTCACTGTTATCCGAGAGCTTGTGAAACAAATTCACAAGTGCACTTGGGTGGAACTCGAACCCGCGACCTCCTGCTTACAAGTCACGTCATAACCATTTCGATCACTTAGCATGCCGTGGTCAGCTAGCCAGTCTGAGTCCAACTTAGCAGCGGATGCTGCAAACTCTTTTCAAAGATGTACTTTGTGTCAAGGAGATGTTCAATCTTGCTATAATGAGCAGGCTTTTCACTTTAACAACTGCTTTACATTTTGTAGTTTGGTCAACCTAAGTACTAGAGAGTTTATCGAGCATTCGCTCCATCATCCACAGTTTCTTGATCTTGATTCATGATCGAATGCCATGTTAAATTGATCCTCATCTGTACCCAAGATATACTGAGCAATACTGTGATCTTTTTTCGTGGCCAGGCTGGACCCTAAGAAAGGCAAGTGGTTCCTGGTTGAGACCAATTACGACCCCACGGAGAAGCCGCCCTTCTTTGACGACAGGCGCACGCCAGCCCTCAAGTGCATGACTAACACCACTCAGAAGGTACTGGAGAAACTTTCGTCTGAAATTCTGTGACACTCTGGAGGTTGTGGGTGCATAGCTTGCCCCAGTCAACTTCTTTGTTTAAACCTCCTACCGACTAAAAAGTGAAGTAGCCAGTCTCCAGAAGTAGTGTATGTGGTAATTTTGAAATGCTTGAAGGAGCATGTCCTCTCTAAACAATCCCAAGTTATCAGAACAACAGTGATGCTTTTATTACATATCTGCCCACTTTGTTAAGATTATGTCTGCAATTTAGCTTTTAAAATCAAACCCTTAAAAAGAAAGTAATTGGCAGGAATTGTGTTTGGTGTACTAGCATATGGCAAATTTTACTACTTGGAATGACACTGCAGTTTTGC
This sequence comes from Acanthaster planci, assembly GCF_001949145.1. The sequence goes on along the minus strand of NW_019091378.1, from coordinate 984,467 downwards.
CATAAATATGGAAATTCTCATTAGCATAAAACCAAAATAGCACTGAAATAACTTTTCAAACAGTCAAACAAGAATTGGAAATTGGTTCAGTTGAAAAATGAAAGGTGCATTTTAAAGAATTGTAAAAATTTCTTGCACAGACCCTTTTAAGTAACGTATAGGTTAATGCCATTTTCGTCTGATTTCCTTTCAGGCTGTTGGACTGGGGCCTATATACAACGTTCTCTCTACAAAGCCCAATCTTAACCTGGTAAGCCAACTTTTTCTCTGGACATTTGTTGGTTTAGTTGGGCCTGGTTTGGTTGTTGTCAAAGTCTTATTGATACAGAATACTGTGATTTTTTTTTGCATTTGGAAGTGGCTTGGGAGTTTTGGAGTTAGAATGATTGATAATTGGTTCGTTATTGGAAAATGGGAAAGGTTCGGTTAGATCCCACGCTCAATACGGTTCGATGGCTGAGGACTCGTTTGTGACTGTTGATTCTACCAAGGCTGTTCTCTCTTTGTCAATTTCGAGAGCCAGCCAAGGTTAATTCTTGAACCTTTGTTCCCTAGTTGACGACCTACACGGCCATGATGCAAGTCAACTCAGGCTATCTGGAGACCTACATCCGTCAGTGCCCCCAACCATGTTACCCATGGTAAAGAATTGCAGTTCACAGTCAGAAGAGATCAATTGGCTGCTCGTAAAGGGTAAGGCCGACATCTTTATATCAGTTGGATGACGAACCCGCCAACTTGGAATAATGCAATTTAAAAAAAAAGAACTGAAAAAATCAACATTACTGTTTCCTCGACAGTTTTATTCTCTTCTAACTCTGGATAAGTTAGTTGTACATGCATGTGAAAAGGAGTTAAAAAAGAATTAAAAATCGGGATTTTCCCACCCTCTGCCCAGCCAGATTTCATGCTGTGTTCATAATCCAACAGATACAAAAATTCTGGCCTCAAAGAAACCTCAAGAAACTCCTCATTATAACAACACACCATATACTCTATACATGCACAAATTTCCATTGGAGCCTTCGGACAGATTTGTTTTTTTGGACAAACCTTTCAATCAGTAGCCTTTTTTGTTACAGTTTATGATTTTTGTTTGGCTTGTTGAGCACTGGATTAGTATTGAAAACAGCCAAACAGAAGAATGCTGCAAAAAAAGAGGAAAATTTTACCAAATGTTTGCCTGAATTGACCTTGCTCTGTTTAGAGAATAAATATGTTCTTGGATGGAACTGGCTCTAGAGAATGGACCCGACTAATGCTCAAGCCACAGATGAAGACATTATAAGCGTCCACTCTCCTGAACCGTTCTTAACGCTAGTTTAAGACCGATCAAGCACATTTTTATTCCCCTGCCAAAATACCTTTTGAGTCAGAAAGTCAAAGGAAGTTTAAATATGTCACATTTCCAACAATTTGGTTCCAAAGTTTTTCTTCAGTTCTTTGAAACACCCCCCTGGCCATGTAATGGTACGTGCCTGTTGCAGATGATTATTTCAACCTCCTGTGCGCGTGGCATGTACTGCATTATATGTAGGTGGCACAGAACACAATTAGCCAGCTGGTGCTTCATCACTCATTTAAGGCAGGCCACGGGACGGGCTCTTGACCAGTAAGAATGGCTAAAGTGTTTTAGGTATACATGAATATTGTAATTTCATAAACTAATAGTTTGAGTACATTTTTCTTATTGTTATGGATGTGCAAGTTCATAATAATTTTTTTAATTAAAATGCTATTTTGTTTTATGACAACCAAAACCTATTTCTATCTTTGCTGATTTTCTATCATTTGTATGATTATAAAAGATCCAAAGAATTGTTTGGCAATGTCAAAAACATTTTAAAGACTGATCTGTGTAAATTTGATTGTATATATTCCTTTTTAATGTTGGTGGGAAAAACAATGTTTAAATTCTCTCAGTGTTGGGATCCTGTCAGTTTTTAATTCAGACAAAGTGCGTCCTGAACAAAAGAATCCTGCCTCTAATAAAGTCAAATTCTCCATACTCGGTGCTGAAAAGATCAGCTGGTGTTTTGAATTTGAAAGGAAATCACATGAATGTGAAACCTGCCGGGCTGTTTGTTTAAACATCAAGCAGAGGTTATAACTTCCTTTAGTATTGATGGGAGCATCAATTGATGCTATGGAAAAAGAAAGCCAATCATTCTGTAATCATATGAAGGGAAAATGAAACCAGGTTTTTTTTTTCAGCTTCCAAGAGCCATGATGTGAAGGTTCACGATAAGTGCTTCCTTGTACAGTGCATTAAAATTTTTGAACTGTATGAACATGTAAATTTATCTTTTGAGTGTATTAAACGATATGCACCTGTCGACTGTCAATACCTTACTCAAGGGGTAGAGAAAATTATATACTCTCACAGTGGCCAACTCTCCATCCCAGGAGGTGCCATTGCCCTTAAACATTTATTGGAACAATTTGTATTTTACTAAATAAAAGTATTGAAATCTTCAACCCAAAGTCTTGAAAATTGAATCATAAGGAGCAGGGCCACGTCAGAATGGGGAAGAAGTTATTAATTATGGATATTTTTGAAAGAATTTCAACTGATCCGCTGACCTCCTGTATTAAGTAATAAATTTTGCAATATTAGAATATATTGATTTCTTACTATTGTATGAAAATTGTATGTAAATGTTTAAATAAAGACCATTTTAATTGTGATTGTCAATAAAGTATTCCATTTTATTAGCATCTAAATTGAAATGCATAAAATGCATTGTCCATCCTTGGCAGTGCATTGTAGGATTTGTATGTGTTTTGTGTCATTGGAAATGCTACTCCGCCAATTGTTCTGCTTATTTTGTAGCATTAGAATTTATCGTCCAATCCCCACCCACCCTTCAGCCCAGGGGTGCCCCACTCCTGGGGCATCATTGCATGTAACAGCAGGTTTGTAAGTTACACTGTGCAGCCCATGGTCTGCAAACCCAACTCAGGGAGGACTTCATTGCAGAGGAGGGATTCATTTCATCGCTATGAGCATAAAACAGAAGGTTGTCAACTTTGTTAATATTCAACTGTGTTATTGAGAAAAAACACCAGTTTATGATTGCTCCGACAAGTCACCTGATAAGGTCTGAACATGAAAATGAAATCCCATTTACATGTATGCCCATAAATCTGTTGTACAAATGAAATAAATTGTCCATGAACTTCCAATTTTAAAAATCTGCTGATTTCAAATGAAACTGCACATGTAAGTTATGATAAAATGATATCCAATGATACGACCAATCGTCAAATTACCCAGCTGTCACTCTTTTTTTTGGGGGGGGACTCCCTTACTTTTCCAGGTCGTATAGACGCCATTCTTGTATCTGTTTTGAAGCTTGCCTGAATTCATTAATTCATTAAGCAAAAGAAAATAATACCGCTTCAAATTCTCCCTACATAAAAAGATCAGCAGGTGTTATGAGTTTGAGAGGAAGGGATTTTGAAAGTGAAAACTGTGAGGAGGTTGTGGTTAATGTCCTTTGGTATATATGAAGGGTATGAAGGGTAATGCACTGAAAAAAGTAAGCCAACTTTTCCGCTGTCAAAAACAAAAACCAAATTTTTTGTAGACATGAAGCAAAGGTTCATTATTCTTTGTGCAATGTATTGATATTTCTACAAATAAATTCATCTTTTGAGTCTAACTGGCATGCACCCATCAACTGTCCCCTCCCCTTTCCCTATCCAGGGAATGGAGATTATGACTGTCAAAGTGACTCACAGTGACCAATTCTCCCACCCTAGAGACACAAAGAGAGACACCTGTACAAATTTTATTTCACCAAATAAAATTAATATTCACCCTTGAAGGTCTTGAAAGTATAATTACAAGAGGCGAGGCAACACAATGATGAGGTTGAGGTTACAAATTGTGGGATACATACTTCTGTTTCCGAGAAATTTTTGATATGCTGACCTCCAGTTTGTCGTCGGTTGTGATATAATGTTTGCAAGGTAAGAATATTTGTTGGTATCTAACTTACAGTAGGTATTTTTGAAAAATATTACATATGAAATTATGTAGAACTTACGCGTTTAATGTTAACTGAAGGTCACCCCTCTCGTGATTGTCAAAGTACATTCCACAACTGTGACTTGGGACTCTTTAAGTCACTATTCCGTCACACCACGGAGGAAGGAAATGGTCATGTGTAATTCTACCTCCATGTGTGAAGTATATACTTGACCGTGTTGACCGAGCTACACTTTGCATGGGGATAAAGCATGGCCTACATTTTTTCGTGAGGTCAAATGCATGGAAGTCTATTTTACTTCCATGGGTTAACCATGGAGGAATAAAAACAACCATGACAGGGGAACGTGCATCAGAGCATGGAGGTAGAATCAGAGCGGATGAGGGTTTACAGAGGAATATCAAATCATCCGCCTCACTACGGTGTACAGGCCGGGGTACTAGGGATTAAATGCCATTGGGCTGTAGGTCACCTGACGTTATCAGGTGGTCTTTATATCAGCGTCATGTGATCATACACATGATACGACACGTCATGTTTTTTACCAGACCTTCCTTGTTTTGCGTCGCACTCCCAACGCTGTTGTGTTCTGGTGAATGATTTCGGGCGTGAGTTCCTAGGCTTGTGAAGAATTGTGCGAAAGAACCATTCACAACAATGGCAACACAAGTAAGTAACAGGCCAATATAATATGAATATTTAATCATGTGGGGGAAAAGTTTTTTAAAGGAATGCAGTGCATGTTCGGGATTGATATATCTACCGATAAACTGTGTGCAAGTTTAATAAAAACAGAGATTTAGAAAAAAAAGGAACCCTTGCGTAATCCAAACTTTAGGTTTGGGGTTTCCCTATGTGCAGTGTTTTCCATGCATATCATGAAGCAGAATGCATTAATTCTGGCGAAAGACATGGCTTTGAATTTAGGCGTGGCCGGCCGATTTGCACGATCGCGATCGCCGCGATTTGCTGACTCTAGGCCCAACGTAAGGTCTCCAACTTTACTTTCCTTCTTTTTTGGAACTGTCTTGCACAACCGTGAATAAGAAAGAAAAGGCGATTAGGCTGATGGCAGAATTCTCAACAATCATGCACTAATTAAGAACGAGCAATTGCACATACATGTAATTGACTCATCACAACCAACAATGCCATTAATTTTCTGTAAAGTCAAGAAGAGACCTGTACTACTATGGTAGGTTGCAGCAAACCTTCACACTTTCAGTTCACTTGTCAAAGAAAAAATGTAGCAGCTAACACAACCTCCAAATTCTAAAGACATTGTACAGTAAGCATTGCCATTACATTTTGGATTCTATGCCCACTGAGCTACTGCAGCAGTGCACTGTACATGTACAGTGCTCTTTAAAGTATAAGCACATGTTCGCAGGGTAATTTTTTTCCCCGTCCTTTTTTCCCTCATTTTTCAATCAAATCCAATAATTTTAATTTCTATAGATGTTTTTATTCTCTTTTTTGGTACATTCAAACCCCAGGAGGATTTTTTAAAAGGAAATAAAACTCAAAATCAATTCATTACGGTACACTACAGACAGGTCTGGTTCCTGTTTCTAATGCTACAGAAGTGCCATAGTGTAGCCATGGGGGGAAAATCAGAAGGAAAGTGAATAGGTTCTTTTTTGATAAATAGTATTGAATGTCGGCTGTGACTGCAGAAGTGCCAATGCTTAAGTTGGCAGTCTCACAGATTGACATAGTCCTCACACAAAGAGCCCACAGCATAATTCATTTTACCAGCGAACATCTCAATGTGAGAATGTGACCACTGCCTCAACTACACCTGGCCAGACAGGCCTACCAGTTAGCGTAGGGTTGGACTGCACAGTTAAGCAGAAACCAAAAGTTTCACAAATGATCTGATTGATTTGCAGCAATTGCCGTACTGTGCAATAAATGCCACCCCTCAAGCTTCATGAACAAGTTCCCAAGAAATTACCTGCACGCAAGCATAACTGCATTGTTAACTGCATGTCACCACCTGTTACATTTTTCCAATTTTAATATATTCCTTTTTTTGCCAAACTGTGTAATTGATAATGCATCAGCTCAATTGCAATCACTCGAGGCACCAATAGGGCAGTGGGCTGAGTTGTGACCAGCGTTGTATGTGCAGTTCAGATAGGATAATAAAACCATTGCAAAAAACCTCAAGACCATAATCAGAACAACGCCAGACCTCCCTTCTGAATTCAAGTACCAAGTTATTCAAATGAGCTTACAAATGAGAATTCCTTTGTCATTGCTCTGCCTGTTACTTAAGACTGGTCTTGGGTCTGTTCTTGTGATGGTGTTGACTGTAACACTGGTTGGGACATACAATAGCAGACTACCAGGGAAATTGGGTGGGGAGGCACTGACTTGCACTGTGGTCGTGCCCCCCCCCCTTGGAGTTACCCCACTGAGCAGCAGCCATAAACCTGTATATATTCATGCACCAAGGTTTCAGTGCCGGTTTGATATTAAGCAGTGCTGCAAAACCAAGACAATTTAATCAGTTGACTTCTAATCCACATTTGATATTACCCAACCCACAATTAAGTTTGTGTAAATTGTTATTTTCCCCTCAACAGAAGCATGTGTTTAACGTGGAGATGACGTGCGAGGGATGTTCTGGTGCTGTGACAAGGGTCCTGAACAAACTTGGAGGTAATCAAGATGGATCATTATTGAAAGTTTTGACATTTATCTTTGTTAACTGTGAATGGAAATAAACATAGATGACAAAAGGTACTCCTGTCCCTGCTACACAACCATTCAGTAACCTAAAAGTGTTGCGCATAAATTGTGCTGGTCATTTTAAAAGGTCAAAATGTGATGTGATCTTGAAAGATCCACTCGATGTTGCCAAACGTGTGTTAGAGGTGATAGCAGAATAGTCTCCCATTTTTTTGGGGGGGGGGGCAATTTGAGATTTGGTACCATTTTAATTATTAATGTCTAAATCATTTTTGAAACAAATATTTGATGCAGTTACTACTTACAACTTTAATTCTAATCTTTGAGGCAGTTAATTTTGTGTATCGAAGATTTTTACTCAGAACTTTAAAGTTTGATTTCTCAGGATGTGGTCGGCTTGTTTTTGTAACTTGGAAGTGGAAGTACTAGTTTAGGCTCAAGAAACGATAGGACCACCTATTGAAAGGCATTTCATGCAAACATTTTCAGAGTTTCAGCGGCCATTTTGTTGCAATTGCTCTGTTGAATGTTGCACACCATCTCTTTCCCCACTGTCTGCCACATGACATCTTGTGCATCATCAGCAACTGTTAAAACCATATGGAAACTCGGCTTTGGATCAGCCTGAACATGTCATTATTCCTCCCTCCCCCCCAATAGATAAAGTGGCCAAATTTGACGTTGACCTTGCCCAGAAGAAAGTGGTTATTGAGTCAGCGCTGTCCTCCGACGAACTGCTGGAGACCCTCAAGAAAACTGGCAAGGAAACCACCTATGTTGGCCAGGAAAACTGAACAGCAGTGCCATAATGCTGAGATAGCATGTTATTTTTGTGAGCAATTTAGAATGTGTGCTTAGCTTCCTTATTAGAGTAGACCAGGGTAACAAGTAGCATTATATAATTGGCTGAATCTTTGCACAAAAAGCCTATGAACTGTTCTCTTTGAGTTTCTGTGAATGGGATTTTTCTCCTGAGACCAAATCCATTCCAGCATCTCTTTTCCTCAGTTCATCGAGAGAGAAGGTGGAGAAATTGACTTCTGGCATCATACCTGGACAAGCAACTTCCACCCTGCACATTTTTATTTAAACTTCACCTCCAGCCGCATTCTGCACTTGTGCCATAATAATACATTGTATAACCTCTCAAGCATTCTGCACAAATGCATGGAGTTGGTGAAGGGATGTAACTTTTCAAATCTTAGGAGGGTGACTTAATTTCGGTATCATTGTATCTGAATGTCATACCAGTATGTCCATGCTGATATTATGAACTCAAATTCAACTTCTAATTTAAGTTACATCAGCAATCACAGAAGTTAGTCTGCAATGAGAAAAAAGTTTAAATAAGTTTCAATCTTTGGACTTGGGATTCCAATTGCTATACTGTTATTGTACATGGCGTGTAATGCCCAATTGACAGTTATTTGTGGATGTCCAAATAGTCTATGAATTCTTTTATGTTTTATTGAAATGCTCTGATTTCTTCCAAAATTTGTTTGCAAAGCCCGAGGCAGATTCCAAGGTTTCTATCCGTGATGCGTTGGGGGTAAAACTCACACATTTCAGGTTTATTTCTTGTGGTCCCACACCCGTATAGGGTTTGTCACAGTAACAGTTTTATTTTTAAATACTGTGGTGTCCTTAATATGTAAGCAAAAATGAAAGCGTTTATCTTGGTGAAATATTTTCCTATCCTTCATCAATGAAAGCATTTCTTGAAAAAAATTATTTAAATCAGTGGCTGTTGCAGTGGTAGTGATAGGTAATTCCAGAAATAAGGGGTCCAAAAGTGTGACATTTTTGGGACCCTGTTACATCAGACCTTTGTTATTTGACATGGAAACATCACTGGAATTGTTTTCAAACTGTTACTATTTGTTTGGCAGGTACTTTGCATTAATTCATCACTCTTTGAAATGAGAAAATGTATTCTGAACTTACAAAATCATATGTCAGATGTGACAGGGACACACAAAAAAAATGGACCCCTAATTTCTGGAGTTACCCTAATATCATACTGTACATGCTGTAATCTCCTTATATCTCTCTCCCCCAAACACTCCCTATTCACAAGCACCGCCCCTTTGATGATTCTCATTCTCAACTCTCACCAATGTTAGCAGCCCTTGTTCTGGATTATGTCTTTTATTTAAGGAAAAAGCTTTATTATGTACAGTTGAACCTTGTAATACCATGCCCTGTATTCTACTTATAACAAGGAGAGTTTTAGTCCCAATCCTTTGTTCTTAATGGTTTTCATTCCTCAAAATATGAGGTTCCTGTTATAACGAGGTAATCTGCAAAGTCCATAGGACCTCTTATTAACGAGGTTCAACTGCAGTTAGTTCACATATTTGACAACTTGTGTCCTTGTTTATTCAGCGTTGTAGTCGAGACCTCTTGAGACTGTCTTTAAGACCCTGTAAGACCAACACTGTTAACACATGACCTCTCGTCTGGATGCAGGTCACAGGCTATTCTGACAAACCAAACAAAAGCGTTCCTTTGTGCTGGTCTTGTGCGTGCTCTTGTGTCTGATCTTGCAAATGGTCTTGACTACAACACTCTAATGCATGGATTCTGCCCATGGATTTCAGAGTGTATAATAAAGATTTCCAGCTGCTACTAAATCTCTTGTGAGACAAGTACCCGGTGTGATAATGCAGGTTTTAGGGGCCTCTCATCTCCATGTCTAGGTAGCCTGAAGCTTGCACATGTGGTACAGTGTATTTATGCCTGCCCTCACGCTGCCATTTCGCTCAGGTCAACAATCAGCCATTAATTTTGGAACAGTATGTTGCTTCGATTCCCTCGTGATCAGTGTCATGCGGTAAAACGTTCTGTTTTTGCTACATATCTCCTCTGTTTGACAAGGCCTGCTACTGCTGAATATGCTCTAGGTTCACAATGCAGTCTTCTACGGGTCTGAATTCACTGTTCCATACATCACAACTTTGCCATTGCACAAAATGCTCACTCCTCGCCATGATCAACGATGAACCATTCTCCCTAGAAACCAGTGATGGGAAAGGAGGAGAAAAGACGTTGAAGCAATGTTCAGGTTAAGAGCTTCATGAGGGGAAAATTGGTTGTGATATAAATATTTTGATGGAAACCCATATAATAAATCATCCACGTTGGAATTTGACTTTACAGGTACCAAATGGGCAATGGTATTTAAGTACACAAATTGTTTTCCGGTGCCCTTACAGCCCTTCCCAGAACCAATCTTCTTTAAAGTTCCAATATTATTTTTTTTCCGCAAAATTTGGAAATTCCATGATATAACTTTTACAAGGCATATCCGAGGGATGAATTTAAATTTTGGCACTTTTGACATGTTCAAGGGAAAAGGCATGTAAAATAGTCCCCCAAACTGCCTTTTTCCTCACAATTTTTCAAAAGTGAAATATTTTGCAGGGGGAGGGGGCATGGCCCTTGTTGATGCCCTGAATTCACCTATGCTGCCATTTTAGCACAATATGTAAACATGCATCTGTCACACTGAACATACGGCAAAGATCCTTTCCTTTTATGACACTTTTACTTTGTTTAACTCAATTGCTTAATTCCTCACTGATCAATATTCGTAGAATGTTAAGGAGACCCCTACCTTTTTTGCATCACTTAAATTTTTCAACGTGGTTACAGGGTGTGCATGAATCCAAAATTAATCTTGCCATGTTGGGAAGTCTTGTTTTCTGGGAAAGAGTTTATACACGGACAACTACAACGCCTGATGTCTCTGTGCACAAACCCTATGAGACTTGTCTGAAAAAGAAATTGAAGTGTTTTGGTAAATGCTTCAGAATTTTCTTTGCTAAATTTCACTTTCAGTGTTGTCCGTATATGGAACTCTCCTTTTTCTGAATTGAGAAGTCATTCCGGGGAGGAATTAACAAGAAAATGTGTAGGCATAATGCTTACTAATTTTAGTAGTTGAATAATACAGCCTAGAAGTAGGGCCCGACAGCGGCGAGGATTGCCCCGGAAATCACCATCACATTTCAGAACTTCAGTTAGTCTTTCCTTTACAGCTGAAGAAATAAAGAGTCAAATTTGGGGAAGGTATGTGTTACAAAATAAAGTTCAAATAATGAAATATTGCTGATTGTGTATTTGATGACCACGCACATTTTCAATAGCAGCAGCAGAGTAGGCCGGTTGAAAGAATTACCGGAAGTATATATATATAAGCCTATCTTCTTTTCACTTTTTTTCTGCGGAGTTTCAAGCACGTACACATCTTTGCCGGCAAATTTAATATTATAAAAACCTTTGCTTACCTTCCCACGAAACTATAGTTTGTTACGGTCACGAAACACTTTGTCTATCTGTCCATACGGGAACTAAACGTCACGAAAGCATTGGGAACTTACGATCACCATACAGTTTGTCTAACTCAGCATTAACGGTCACGAAATGATTTGCCTAACTATCCATTGGTGTTAACGGTCATGAAAAAAGTTTCCTAACTGTCCACCAAGAAATTAAGGGTCAGGAAATATTTGCCTAACTTTCCACTAGTTGATTTGATTGTTCGGAACAATTTGTCAAAATTGTCCTGGGACTCTGCCATCAGCAACATGGCAAATACTCAACACTTAATGAAAAATGAAATGTGCAGTGATTGGTCTACACATGTATAATGTTAATTTTTAGCGAATTTCCTGCTAAGGTATTGTCTGGGGCAAGACGGTCAGAAACAAACACTGGCAACATTGTCACAACCGCTACATAAAACTTATACCAGAAGTCTGATAATTCACTCAGCTTTGTTCTTTGTTGTTAGTTGGTCAAAAGAAAGCCTGACAGTTTTTATAGCCAGTACAGGCTGGCTTGGTGGAAATTTAGGGAGATGTTTACTATGAATTTCAGGGTTAAAAAAAAGGCTGCTGTCTGACTGATAGTTCAGTGCAAAGTTAGGCGAATGTATCCGACCGTCAAGTTCAGTGTAAAGTTAGGCAAATGTGTCCTGACCGTCGTGTCCTGACCGTCAAGCTCAGTGCAAAGTTAGGCAAATGTGTCCTGACCGTTAAGTTCAGTGCAAAGTTAGGCAAATGTGTCCTGACCGTTAAGTTCAGGCAAAGTTAGGCAAATAGCCTTCAACCGTAAACTGGTTAATCAAATATTCCTGACGGTTGGCTGGCGCAATGGAGAGTTAGGCAAACTGTCTCCTAACCGTCTGCTGCACGGTTTAAAGGAAGTTACAGGCACCTACCTCAATTTTGTCGAACATTGGTTGTCCAAGAAAATTAGGTAAACTTTCACAAGCGTTTGTGGCCGAATGGAACCTAATGTAAATTACCAATGACGGTCAACTTCTTATGTTTGGGAGTAAGTCCGGCTTCTGGCGCCTTGGCAAGGACAAAAACTTGCACATCTTGGCCTACTTGGCTTGTCAAGGGTTTAAAAAGAGCGTAAAAAGTGTTATCTTTTTATACTTTTTGAGAGTGGTTGAAGTCATTTATGTTGAATTTATGAGTTCTTGTGTTGTCACTTCACTGTTTTTATGGTCTTAAGAATGAATGAAATAAAATGGAAAGATTAGGAGCAGCATTTGGAAAACTCTTTTGGGCAGTTTTGGTATGTATTTTGTTCACTGTTAGGAAATAGTCCCTCCTAAAATTGTCACATAATTATGACGAATGCAGTACGTAATGCAACACACGGATAAGCATGTAAATGTACAATCGGGCTTCTCCCAGTTCGTACGTATCAGCGTCAGTTCAGGTTAGAGAACAAAATCTTTTTGACGTACATTGTATTTGAAGACAGTTCGCGTATGGACATTCGAAATCGGTCCCACTGTCCTCAAATGGGTAAGTGTTCATCATCAAAACATACACAACGCGGCAGCGGCTCGGAGAGTGAAGTTGATTCTATGAACTGTGGGTATTCTTTGAATGTTCTGAGTACGTTTTAAGATCGAAATGGCTTCCAATCAGTCAAGTTCAACAAGTGTAAGTATATCAGGCCAAGGTTGCCGCTCTTGAAGGTTTTCACCCCTTGTGACCCGTAATTTTGATCCTTGTTGAAGAAGTGAAGTTGAAGTTGAGTGACTTGAGATGAAGTGCTTGCAAGTCAGGGGCGACTGTACACATCTTATCCTGCAGTATTTTCATGATTAAAGGCTAACTCGCCCCACAGCCATCCTTATTTTGGGAAACCTCTAACTTGTCTAGGATTATTTGCATTTTTCACCCCCTTTTTGAAAATGAAATGTGTATATTGGGCACAATCAGTCGATCTGGGTAATCTTGATCAGTATACTGATCTTGATCAGTGCGCAAATCGCCCCAGATAGGGCTGTTAACGTGCAGTCATGTTAACATGGGTAATTGCTGCACCTTTACGCAATCTGTCAATCTCTTTTGCATGATTTGTGGATGATCATCAACCATCACCATCAATCAATCAATCAATCAATCAATCAATCAATCAATCACCTGTCCTTTCTAATTCACACTTTTGGAAAATTGTTGCAAAAAGCTAGCTTTAAGTACAGTTGGAAATTTATAGGGCTGAGTCAATTCAAATAATTCACTGGGCCTATTTGAATATTCAACCTTCATTTCGGTCGAATATCCAAATATTCGGTTGTACCAACGAGCAGATTGTTGAGGAACAAATCATATACAAAATCAGTTGCAATAACAGACATAATTGTACATTAAAATCACTGTAATAGCTTTTCGTATCTACGAGTATCTCCAGCCACGATTTAGCAAGATTTAAGAGACAAACAATAATTCTTTTCCTGTTGAAAATGTACATTCCTTTTCAATTTTTTAATGAATAATGTACTTTTCAAATTGTTGTGAGTTTTTTGTTGCTTTTCATTTAAATTTACACAGAACAAGCCTCCAATGTGCAATTTTTGTCTTTTAAAACGAAAGAAAATTCTCCCTTCCTTATCATTAATTTTGCATTCAAGTATTCAAATTCGAAAAAAATATTCAAATATTGGATGATCGATTGAATATTTGGTTATTTGGAAATTCCACACGGCCTTAGAAATTTCATGCAGGATCAACCAGTTGCGCAGAGTGAAAGGGCGAATGTAAAGATTCTACAATTTTACCTATATTTTTGGTCATGATGCATCATCCAGTCAATGACACTCAACTTATGTTTAATAAAGTGGATTTTTTAGCAAAGGAATCTGGTTGCACTAAACCGCTAAGGCCTAATTACTAAATTCACCTTGTGGGCATTTTGGAGTTTCTACTCCCACAAAATATCAAGATTAACCTTTTATTGTTTCAAATCGATTCCTACAGGCTATGTGGTATTCCAGGATGCTTCATTTCTGTTTCATGTTTATGGCCCTACCTTGCTTAAAAGCCAGCACTGAACCAAAGCCACGTAACTTAGCCCTGTTGGATTCACAAAGATCAACATCATGATCAGTGATCCTAAAGCTGGTTTGCTCTATCGGATTTGACAGGCTGGCATGTCAGTGAACCAACATCGGATCACTGATCACGATCCAGATTGGTGTGAAACAAGCAGGCCCTGAATCCATCATTACCAAGTGGTTAATTAAGGCACTTAGCACAGGCACCGCACCCCCCCTCAAGGCACAAGGGCACAGGATCTGGCCTGTGGCCACTTTGAGGATTTTTTTACCCCCACCCCCAAAAAATTGCAACATTATCCTCTATTGTTTGAAGTTGAATCTTTCATTAAATTGCAAGCTACATGTATTCTTTTGTCTGTCTGTGATTTGGTCCAGTGCCCTTAAAAATCTCACATGATGTTTGTCGTCCAGATCTACCTTGTGACATCTACATGTACATGTATGAAGGCCCAGGTATAGCAGCTTCAACCCTATCTCATAGGTTCACTGGCTCCAGAACTCGCTTAATGGATGGCGCCAACCAGTGTTGGGATCTCTGATCGAGATGTGAAACAAACACACCCACAGATGCAGATGTGTGTCAATAAGCCACTTGCGAGTTAAATTTGAATAAAATCTGGTACACTGTGTTATTTGATTGCATAAAAACGTCATAATTTGAATTCCCCAGACTAAAGACACTATTGCTATACCTCGTGATTCAGGGAAGCTTTTGCATAGCGACCACCGTCTGTAGAATGGACTGGTTCCTTTGTGCTGTTCTTATCCATTGAAACAGTGTATTGTTGCAAGGCGTCTCTGATGTAACTAACCAAAAGCTTGACCCGAATCACGAGATATAGCAACAGTGGTTTTAGTATGGAGAATTCTAGTTGTTTATGTTCACATAAATTTAAAGAACTCAGTGCACCAGATTTTATTCAAATTTAACTCGCAAATGGCTTATTCCAACCTCAGTGAAGCCTTATGCGACCATCACTCATGACTTGACAACTACCAAAAAGTGTAAATCTGATGAAGAAACGCTAGTTGCAGGTGTTCTGTTGAAGTACGTGCACTGTTTCTATCATGGCCCATCGTCATTGTGCATGAGGTCTAAAGATGGTGGCTGGATACGGGGCTCTGTCCATAATCGAGATGCAGCATGTGATGTCTCTGTAGAAGATTCTAATCGCGACGTAATATTCTGCCCTCAGAGGCCCGAGGACCACAGACGCAAGTGGGACAGAGATGAATTTGAAAAATTGGCCAAGGAACGGCTACAAGCAGAAGAAGATGAGAGTGACTCAGGTAACTCACCTTAACCAGAACTCACAGGAAGGCTGATCTACCAGAAACCTTCCTAAAGCCTCCTGCCTCTGTGTACGAACACACTGGTACACATGTTCCTTGCATTTTCTTTCTATAGAGAGCCATCAAGTCCCATCTGAAGCACTGTAGATATTGGACCAGTGGCTTGTCTTCTTCAGTCCAACAAATGACCCTTTTTAATTTATTTAATGTTACCAACCTCAGTAACATTCAAAATTAGCAAAGCGAAAGTATTTCTGCAAAATTTAAAATGCAACTTAAAATTGATGTTGTAAGAAGAACATTGGTGTCTTTTTTTCTGTCATACTTGTAAAAGCATTCAACCACAGTGCCATTTGTCATTCCAGTTCTGTGGAATTGTCTCCTGGGACTCGGCAAAAGAAAAGCCCATATTATAAATGAAATAGCGTCCAGAACATTCGGAATTTGAACTTGCTGCAGACTGCAGAAGGTCTGAAACCAGTCCTGAAACTGGGATTAACCTAAACCCTGCCAGATGCAGAAATGTGAGAAGACGTTAAGTGTCTGTTGGAGCCTGGCGAGTCGACAGCGGCAGAATAAACTGCCCCGTTGAGACAGGAGCTAGACCCATTAAATTGTTGTGCTGTTAAATTAATCCAAGGGTAGCTAGCAGACTGGGACTCTGAGGGCAGATGCCTGTGGGAATAGTTGATCTGTTTGATCTTGTCGTTAAACTCTGCAGGCAAACAATTTGGACAAACAATGCAAACTTATGCATCTAGCAGAGTCTCATGTACATGTATAAAGGCTGAGTTAGTTCAGATAATTAAATATTCAAACATGCCACCATCCGTTGAATTGAATATTTGAATATTTTGTCATACAAAATTACCACAAAAGCCAAAACATAAAATATAGTTTCAGAAAAAGAAAAAATTGAAGGAAAAATCATTTAATAAACTTTTCCCTTTTTTTGGTTTAATTGATTTTCACCTCTGTAAATGTATATCAGATTTCAAAAATGAATATTCCGTTATTCGATATTCAATCGAATTTACAAATATTTGAGTTATTGACACAGCCCTGTCAAAATACCCTGGAGGTTTAGGGTTAATACCTAACAAATGTTACCAATATTCACGTTGTCTTGCTCTTGAACTCTGGTTTTTGCAGCAACAGACAAAAAGAGCCGACAGCCCCCCGTCAAACGGGAGCTGCTCAAACAGCGTGACTACAAGGTGGACCTGGAGTCCCGCCTGGGAAAGTCCCAGGTCATCACCAAGACCACGCCCTCCTCCCAGATGGGCGGCTACTACTGCAACGTGTGTGACTGCGTGGTCAAAGACTCCATCAACTTCCTAGACCACATCAACGGCAAGAAACGTAAGGCAGTCTACAGCTTGGCTTAGTCTTGCAATCTCTTAAACCAGACTCCATCTTGTCAGCATTTTTTACGAAGGAGCCTCCCTGACAAATCTTCCATCTTGCAGGGAATCAATGAGTTGGCCATATTGAAATTGGAGTCAAAGTTACCTCTTCTTTTTTTTTTAACTTTAGGGCATCAGTGAAGGAATAAAACTAAATTTCTTGACAAATTTTTACCTATAATCTACTCTAATGAATAAATTGAAATTAGTGGTAAAAGGTAGCTTAGCATTTTATGAAATACTATTTTAAAGAAGAGAGCGAGGCTTGAAGCCTAAGAAAATCCTAAAATAGTCTGATACCTTCCCATTCAACAGTTGTCAAGTCAGAGCGCAGATACAGGGCATAAGATCAAAATGGCACGTATACTCAGGTATACTGAGGAATAAGGTCTGTGGCATGTGCTCTTTGTACTCCAACTTTCAAAGGGATATCAGGCTTCATGCTCTATAGCAACTGAGGTCTACACATTCCTTAAACCCTGCAGAGGTCTCCACAACCTCCTGATGGATTTGAAGGATGACAGAGGGCTAGGATTAAGGTCGGAGCAGTTCACTTGACAGTGTGCCAACAAACATTGCCTTGAAATTGTAACTTTTTTTGTTAATAAGCGCCACCTGTCCAGAATGTTATCCTACTATGTGTTCTTTGTCTTCCTTACTACAGAAAAAATCTCGACCTCTGTCGTGGTTCTGGTTGTTCAAAGAGAAAATGAAAAAAAATGCAGTTTTTTTCTCCAATGAGAAATCTGCTGTGAATCGACTGGACTGGCCTGAAATTTCCCAAAGTTAGAGTTAGGGGACCAGATGTGATGATTCTGACATTCCGGTCGGTTGGACATTTCAATCCCAGCAAATGAATTCTGTTTCAGCAGTGTCTACAATTGGACGGCAGTATTTCCCCATGATGCTCTGTAAAATTAAAATTTGTGCCTCCAGCTTCGACTGTGAATTGCTCAAATTGATTTGTATCTGTAGTGTCACTCTTGGCTTATTTCTCTTTTCAAATTTGCTGTGCAACACATCCAATGCAAACATTTTGCATTGGATGGCTGGGGTAGATTCAACGGCATATCCTTTTTAGACCGAACAAAAATGAGGCATTGACTTCAATTTAAATTCCTGAAGTAGTAGCGAAACTGATGTAAAACATTTAAGTTTGCACATACTAGTTTTTTTATTTCCAAATCTCTCCTGAATGATCAGATCAAAGAAACCTTGGTATGTCCATGAAAGTGGAACGGTCGACGCTGGACCAGGTCAAACGACGCTTTGAGCTGAACAAGAGAAAGAAGGAAGAGAAGAAGAAAGACTATGACTTTGAATCCAGAATGCAGGAGCTTCGAGAAGAGGTACGCTTGCCAAGAGCTTCTTGTTTATTTGCCGTTTGGCAGCTGAATGAGATACAGGGCGCAAGTAGGCCGAGCGCATTGTCCATTTTAAAAAAATTTGCCTTGACCCACCGCATATTTTCAGCTGTGTCTTGTTTTGTGCAACAGGTAGCTGCACCCGAGTGAGGTGTGAGCGTGCAACAAGGGCAGTGTGGCAACTGTACTTCATTGCTATGATATGACTGTGCTGTTTTTGGTTTTTTGCATGCTGACCATTACACTGTGCTGTGTCACTCGATACGGGTGGCTGTCAACACAAGTCAATCTGAGCTGCCGAGTTAGTAGGTTACTGCGTGGCAGTGTTTGTTATCAAATCCATCGTACGTCGTCCAGTCTTGAGCCAAGTTGCAAGCCTTTGAAGTAAACTCTGACAATGACTTTCCTGTGTGATATTTCGCTCTGTTACATTCTGACCGTTCTGGTGGAAGGACTTGTGATGGACTTGATCTCAAAACTGCCTTGTGCACACTGAACCAGCGCAGTATTGGGTTGCAAGTGGGAAACTCGTGTTTATTTGGAGACTATGTACAATTTCACATACATTGTATTAGTGTGAAATAAGAGGGGTTAATTGTTGTTATTCTGTTTGGTTCTCCAAAAAGGAAGCCAAACAGAAGGCTTACCGGAAAGAGAAGCGACAGGAGAGAAAGCGGAAAGCAGAGGATGACGACCTGGACTCGGGCCTTGACCCCGATATGGCCGCCATGATGGGCTTCTCAGGGTTCGGCTCCACCAAAAAGTAGGTCTCAAAATGTCCTTGTTTTTCCTCTTTTTTTTTTTTTTTTTGGCAGCATTTTAGTCGTTCTGATATTTAAACAGTGTAAATTTACAATCACTGTATAACCTTATGATTTTTAACACCCCTGCCCATTTTTTTGCTTAACCATAATTAACGTCTTCCATACATGTTGAAAACAGTGTTGCAAAATGCAAGATGGCTCAAACCTGGTTAGTATGTCTTTGGCCATACTTGAGAAGTGCTCACTGTAAGAAAAAAACCAAAATGGCCCCATTATTTTTCTCATTTGTATCAGTTTTAGAAGCTAAGTAAACAATTGTTTTGTTTGTTCTTTTCATTTTCAGGCACTGAAAGCTATCATTGTATCAACTGCGATCTTTTCCTGTGTTGGCAAAGACATTGGCTGGACTGTCTACTCAGAAAGTTTCCCATGACCTTAGCATTTGTTAGTCAGACTCAGACAACAGTTAAACATTGGGAGTTCCTTGCCAGGTTTCCAGTTTCCTTTGCATCACTGCCCTTTTTGTGACAAACAGGCTGTTGCCATGGCGACAGCTCATGGAGTTTTAAGCCGACCTTTGTTCATCGTTCAGTCACCCTACTATTCCCAAAAAATTTGCCTCGGTATCTTTCTGGATGCAGTGTTGAGAGTCTTGTTTCTTCTCATTCAGGACCAGCTTCTTGCTTAGCATATGTTTTCGCTAAGCCAATACCAGCGGAACACTAGTCACCAGCATTATGCAAACTATGCTCTTTTGACTGGTGACCTATTTTTGCTAAGCAAATAGTTTCTGTACTTAGTAAATTTGCAAGCCTAGACGTCTGTGAAAGTGGTGCGAGCTGATACATGTTCTCTCAATTTTGTCACCTGGAGAAATGTTGCTCCACTCTCCAGCCAAATCGGCTTCAAAGTTGCTACCCAGGGACCAATTTCAACTATCGGCTGTGTCCAAATTACTTGGCTGTAGTTTGAAATTACGCACGAGTCGGTGGCAGTGGCTGAAGTCTGTTCCCATAGAGTCGTGTGTAACTTCGAGCCGAAGCCAAGTGATTTGGGCACGGCGTTAATATTTGGTGCTTGTTTGGAGTGGTCGGTACAATTGCCTGCCATTCGTTGTATGACAGTACAACACTCCCCTGTGATGACTGGAAAGTCTCTTCTATGGAAAAGTGACCAAAGTTGTCACTTTGAGTTTGAAGTTACAATGCCAGACGTGTGGTGAGAATTAGGGAAGGGTGTTGGGGTGACACTGGGGGCAAGTTCCATCAAAGACCAAAGTTAACCGTAGTTGGATTAACTCTAATCAAGCACTCGCTAGTTGACGATGGCTGGATGAGTCTAGTCAACAGAGTCATTCCATGAGGTTGGGGCACAAGTTGTGATGGTGTCAATTGTTACATAACATAAAAATGAACAGCTATTTCCCTGCTTGTGGATTCAAAACTGACATTGTTATACATCTTGCAAGGCTGAATACAAAGGTGTGTGTTATTTTGACAGAGTAAATGACCTACGGGTCATGACAGGTGGTAAAAGTTATTGTGCTCCAACCTCATTAATGATCAAACTATTCGCGATCAGCCTATCGAGGTTGGTCCCGTCGTTGGTTGTTATGAACCGTTCATAATAGCACAATGCAGACAGGAGCAGTTAAATAAGAAAACTGCCCCCCCAAAAACAGTATGTCACTAGTAAATCACCATTTTCACTTTCAATTTTTCATTTTGCCCTTCCTGCGGCCACCTCAAGTTCTCTACCCTTCGGCCTGATAACCTGACAATGATTGATTAGGGTCATTAGCACTTCATCTTCACTGCACATGTGCTATGGTACATCACAAACCAACAACTAGTTAACTAGTGGTCCTTGGTCGAACTTGCCCTAGGTGCCATCATTTAGTGCAAAAGATTATAACACTTCACAGTTATCAGAGACTATTTTTCCCTGTAGTGGTCATGGGGTGTGAAAAATACCCCTTCCATAATTGCTACTCGTGACGCACCTGTTAAATGATTATTTAAACTCAGACATTTGGAGATAAATCATAGTTCAAAGGAATTTGTTGTAAGTCACTGTAAATATTTTTAGGTTGGATGACAGTTGAAAATCTGTAAGAGTCAATGTGGAGAGAAATAAATTTTTCATTGGAAACATATTTGTCAGTGTCTATCGCTTTTGATTTTTAAACCAGTCACCATGAAATATTGTTTAAGTTGAACTAACAAATCCGAAGAATTGAATAAGACAGACTGTATATAAAAAGAGCACTTTTATAACGAAATGCCGTTACAAACAGGAATTTATGCGGAGCCCAAGCCGTACAGTTTTTGTTGGTGATTGACCAATCCCATGGCAGCGTTTTGGGTATAACAAGGTTTGTTGGTCAGTTCACCGTACGATGAGCACAACTTCTAAGGCTCTTGGAAATATGTTATTTTTGGGATTTTTCCATAGACATGAATATTTCCCCCATATTTTTGCGTTGTATGTAGCGCCCTCAACAGTTAGAATTTTGCCTGAAATTATGAAGCACATATTATGAGCACTCGACTCGTGAGGGGGTCATCAAACTCATCATCACGTGTGAGGTCATTGAGGGTTGCGGCTTATCTGCTCGAGAAACAGCTGGGATTTCCATTTCGTGGTGGAAAACGAGCAGCGAACTACACTGTTTCTTAAAGGTAATTAGTTCTTTAAAGTGTATGCTTGGTTAGGATACGTTTGCATTGCACAGTGGAACTCTAAAGAAGTGTCTAAAACGCTGCTTAACGTTAGGCAATAGGCCTAGTTAAAAATTGCTTAACTTCAACTCGAGGCTTGACATACTAGTCATGCATTACGCCCCAACTATAGCATAAGTCCCAACTATTGTTGGGGCAGTCCCAATTGTAGCACTGCAGTGAGTGTTTTATTAACACATCACATTTCTTCCTGAACTGTTTGTATAAACCTTACAGTTCTGGGAGTAACGTTACATGGTGATTTCGAAAGAAAGAGTCCCATATATGGCTGATTCTATAAATTAGGGATCCAACATGGGGACATTTGCCTATCATCTATGTGACGTTTAACAGGGCACAAATAGGGATTTTATTCTTGTTGTGTACCCATAGCGATGCTGCTCCATTTCCCCCAAGAGTTCTGTGTATGGTAACTTACATAAACATGTATCTTCGTACATTTTACCAAGAAAAAAAATGGCCAAAACCATTCCGAGTTTCAATAAAAGGTGCAAATATTTCCCGATCAGCGTCCTCCATGGTGACACGGAGTAGTGACTTAAGAGTTCTCAGAGTATTCTGGTCTGCAGTCTTGGTTGTGTACCATCAATATTGTGCTTTAGGGAGCGAGCTCGTGTGTTGTGTTTACATGTAAGCCGCACACTGCCTGCTGGGAGTGGGCCCGACTGTGTCAAAGTTGGACATACATGTACATGTAGAAAGGGAGAGACTAGCATCCCGACTCCACTATAGAAACAGAGGAGGAACCAAACTGTCAGCATGTGCATTATGCCAAATGGCAACTTTCGTGTAAGCTGGGTAAGAAGTGCCTCAACAGCTTCAAGGGGGACTTCTTGAGTGAATGGCGAACTTTAGA
>NW_019091378.1:856402-957272 GCF_001949145.1 Acanthaster planci | reverse complement strand
CTCCTTGAAATGAGAACTCCTTGTTGTATTGCGTTTTTTTACATATGGATTGGGTCAGGGATTGCCGAGTGCGAGTGTCAGGAGTCAATAAAATGATTGTAGGAGTCAACAGTCAGACTAGACCAATCGGTCATGTTTAAATACATTAACATGTATCAGTCACTTGAAACCACCCTGTTCGTGGGCTACAATTATTAGAAATGGGTGATTGTCTGAGGTATTTACGTGTTTGAATGGGGTGTACAGGATTCAATGGGTTGAGCGTTGAAACTCATACTGCTGTGGGATCACTTTCTTAGTAACTCTAATTCTCCAGGGCCCCATTTCATAGAGCTGTCTAACCACTTCGCACCAGGGAGCCTAGTTTCGGAATCGTTTTGTTTATACTTAATGCCGGGCTACCCGAAACTGGACAAAAGAGCTGGACCTTGTAACTAAAAACCGTACTCAGATTAAAAGACCGAGCTGCTGGGAATTTCCAACTTTTTTTCAGTTGTCATTAGGGGAGGAATCCGTCATTGTTTTGAAAGATGATACCACTGTTTATGGCATTCAGCTGAGTGGATTACCACCGGGGACAAAAGTGCTCTGGAGCGCTCCAGCGATGAGCGATACAATACCGCTGCATGCTAATCTGGCCCCTATTGAAATGACGTCAGCAGCTCACCGTGTCGGTTTCAGGAACAAAAGAAAATTATATAACACCATACAATCTGGGCTCTTTTTACAAGGCTGCAGGCCTGGCTGAAATACTCTGGTGTCATTAGATGTTGTCTGTTAGATTAGAGTAGCCACCAGACAGTCATTCATGTGGGTGTAAACGTCTATTAAATGAAGTTATGAATTTTTGAAGAATTTTGAAAACAGAAACAAATGAAAAATCACATGGCCCAGCAGAATCACCATGTTTAAATGGGCCCGGCGCAAATTGGTCAACAGTTATCAGGAAAGTCGTGCTTGCTACAGCAGAATATTTTGCTAAACCTAAGCACTGTTTTATGGCATTGCTTTGCATGGTTGGGCTCACTGTTGTGCGTGCACACATCTAGAGTTTTTCTCTTGTTTTGTCTCTACTGCAAGGTTTTTCCTCTGTGGTAAGTGTGCCTTTTGCCTGCTTACTGCTTACAGTCTTCGTGAAATATGCGAAGTATCCGTTAGCGTGAAATTGTGCACTTAGCAGTAGAAGTTGGGTGTTAGTGCTGAGTCAATCGCATAGATTCTTGCTGCACTTAGCATTGCAAGAGTTAAATTTGCCTTATCATATTTTTTTTTACTTTCAAACATGTTATATGATTTACAAAGGCATAATTGTACAAATAGCTTCTGATTGTGGTTTCTAGGTTGAATCCCCTGATGAGAGAAGTCGTCTTCTTACGGACCCTGCCAGACACCAATCCAGTCGGCCCATAAACAGGCAAGGAAACATCCCTCAGGTCAAAGACTTAATTATTCAAGGTTAATCATGACCCAGTGTGGATTTAAACTTTCAACAATATATTACTGTATTACTGAACTCTGCTGACTAATCGGCCAGGATGGTCTGTGACCTTGTCAGTGTCAGCACCGTGGTGATAAAGTTGACAGCCACAAATTTGCTTGTACCACGAACTGTCTGCAGACTTGTGCAGATGGTGTGGGAAGTTCGCAGCATGTACGCATAGTGCAAATCATGAAGTAACCTTTGCAGTACAAATTAAAAGTTGACTCACTCAGTTCCTCCCGATGGTCTCTCTGATATTGGAATGTTTGTTCCTAGTCTAGTAGTGACCAGATTAATCCTCTATGTTTGCAATGCATTATCTTCTGCAAACTAAACATGTTGCTGGAAAAACCACTCTGTCGGTTTTCCCGGCTGTTCCCGTATCCGCCTCGAGTAAAAGTATCCCCTCATTGGTTGAAAAGAGCCATTTTAATGAGGAGTGTTCATTCTGTTGGTTGCGATGCGACCGTAACTCAAGCATTTCACAGTGGTTCGTGAACCAGAGCAGTTCAGTTTCAACCAAAGGAGCCTCCTTTGCTCAGAAAATGGCGCCCTCTCTTGGTCCAGCACAGGACTCATACCGGTACTTCTGTTTGCTTGGAGATGGGTGGTTCATCAGGCATCTGAGCCCTACAACCTGCACCCCTGTCCAAAATGTTACCACTTTATGTGACTATTTTGTGTCATGCTGCGTTAGACCATTCCACCTGTTTGTCAGTGGCATAGCAATGTTATGTTAGGCATTGATGTGTTTTGTTTGTCTTAATTTCAGTGAATATGGCGGCCAGAGTCCCTCGTCCTTGAAGAAGGGCGACGAGCAGTCGGAGTTAAACCGAATCCTCCACAAAGCAGCCAAGTAAGTTCTGCTAGGGGTGACCCTTCCAATGTGCAGCCATTCACCAAACAGTATGGAGATACCGGGTTTATTAGTGCAGTGTGAGTGCAGGATTGATTCCATGAGGTGACAGGTGGAACGTTCCATTCCAATGGGCCTCGTTGAAGGGAACATTCCTTCCACCACTGAATGATTTTGTTCTTTCCACTGCACTAATGTGAACTATTCCTTGTTTTGGACAGTGCCCACATAAATCCTCATCTGATTGCTGACATACAAACCGGCCGTTTGCCCTTTGACACCATGACATAAAATCACAAGAAGAAGTCGTCTGCGCCTTTCTGAATCGGTTACACTTACTTCAACAGACTTTCCTATTTGTCCAGAACATTGATAATGTAATTTTTCTCTCCATATACATCAGTCAGATGACTGGGATTTATTCAAGGTCAGATGTCACAGAGCTTCTTCGTAAAGTACAGCTTAACCTCTAAACCAAAGAATCACGTATTACTTTAGATGTTTGGATGTAGAGGATTTTCAGTCTTGTGATTTTTGATGGTCAGCATTCAAGCTACCCAGATGTGCGCGATAAGGGGGGGGCCTTTGAAGTCTCTCAACATTCTGGCGTACAAGAAACTGCCAATAGAAATACCTAGATTTGAAAATGCACACGCCTCCACAGACGTGATACACTTCTTGTAATACCTTTGCCCATCATGTAACGTTACAAGCAAAACCTCTATAATATCCAGATTTGGTTTATGCCACTTGAGGTGTATGGTGAAAACCTTTTTACTGTTTGCACCGTTCACATAAAATTTTCGACGCAGTGATGATCCTGACCTTGAAATCCAATTTTAATTCCGTTTTTGTTTCTCCCCTTTGAACCATTCTCCAGTGATGTGATAGATGTATCGGCCATAGACTCACATACAATGGAGCAGCACGAGTACCTTGACAGGGCTCGAACGTACAGGTCAGTTGCACAGCTCTTTGGTGTATATTTCTTATCTTTTAATGAGGTTAAACTCCGATCAGTGTGGAGGCCCTCGGGCGTACAGGGGTGCCTCAGGCAGTCACCAAACGACCCACATCTTAACTAACCACCCCTGGCTCTTAACTAGCTATGGCTGAGTATGCTCTCAGGGGAAACTTTGATTAAAAAAGTGGAATTTAATTGCATTACTGGATCACTGTTGCAAAAACTGTATTCAAAAACACATAGTAGTAGTCACCAAACGACCCACATCTTAACTAACCACCCCCGGCTCTTAACTAGCTACGGCTGAGTAAATACAAAGATACTCAAGGACTCGGTGTGTTTTGGTTGAAATTTGTTCCTTGTGAGGTGAATGTCTTTACAAGAATTTCATCTAATGGATCATCTTGTTGGACCCTTTCCGGACACAATTTCCCCACCCCCCACCAGTAACAAATAGACTTAGGCTTGAACCAGTGCCACTAGTAGTTTGTTTGTTTGTGTGGTTTTGACAGCTCGCGAGTAGCAGTAGTTGTTACGGGAACCAAGAAGTCACCCTCCAGTTTATTAGTCTTGCCACAAGGCGTGTCTGTGCCCTACACAGTGCTGGCAGACGAACCAGTCTCTCTAGCAGATATCAACTTGGTATGTTTTGTCAAATTTCTGGTTTTTTTGGTCAAAATTAAATAGGTTCTTTGATGCCTATAACTTGGCGTAATCATTTTTAATGAAATAGGCCAAATCAGGAAGATCTCCCTTGGCAAATTTTGCATTTTTACGAAGAGGTGAATTTGTCTTCCATAGATATAGCGTTAGCAATAAAGGGCAAATTGTGGGAAAACTCATTTTGCCGTTTTCACGAAGAGGTAAATTTGATGCTGGAAATGTTTAAGAATGTAACAATTTTACACCTTGCCCGCTCTATAGCAAAATAGCACGCACTTTCACCAATAGATAAAAGTCGCATGAATTTTTACGTTTTCACAAAGAGGCAAATTTGTTTGTTTACAAAATAAACAATGTTAATTGACTTCTATAAGTATTATTTGGCAGTTTTGTGTCCTTTAAGATTCCCTCTTCATGAAGTAGCATTGGTTTAAGTTAAAGAAGGGCTAAATACTGGAAAAATAACAGTAGGAAAAAGAGACCAACTTCAAGTACGATTTTCTCGAACCTAGGTTTTACTCTCCGGTGAGAAATTTGCTTCTTCATGATAAAGGAGACGATCTGGAATTTTCTCCACTTCAAGGATTTTTGCAGACTACATCGTATGCACTGCCTCATCCACAACACAAGTTTACACACATTTGCTCGCTGGTCTTAATGGTTTCATTTTTAACTTCCAAATCTTCCTCTCCAGATTGCAGTTGCTGCCGAGAACGCCTCCAAGGCCGTCAGTGGCGTGAAGGTCAAGCACAAGGAGGACTTAGTGGTGCAGTTCCCACTCACATAATCGTCAATCAAATGACCCCCGAAAAATGATTACATGTATATATAAAACAGTGTTGTACTAGAAACCATCATAAGACTATTCACAAAACCAGGGACATGTTTTGCCGGCCCCTAACCAGAAACTCGTCCGTGATGTCAAAGCAATAACAGGGAATATGTTAAGGGTGGCCCACAGAAACAACAAGACAGAAATGGTTACATCTTCTGACAGAGGCAAGCACAAGGAGGCAGACGATTTCACTAGTGCTCCTGGTGCTGCTCTCTCTTTTCACGTACGTTTTAGAAGAAAGTATCTCTTTGATTTGCCGCATGTAGCAACAGCTTTTGAAATGTATAATTCACTTCTTTAAGGGGCGACCAAAGTTGTCTGTTTACTTTCCGCCATTTTGAGGTGGTGCCGAACCAGCACCAACCGCGTTCCGTCAGAACGATGATGTCACGGAGGCATAACCAAAAGTCACAAAAACATTTAACCAGAGCTGAAACATGTTCATGGTTCAGGTCGCCAAAACATGCCCCAGTAACCAGTAACAGGGTGAGCGGTGACAAAGGAGTGCTTTTGTTGCTGTTCATTGGAATAGTCAGGTAACTTGGACTGAGACTCGTGATAGTCTTAAGAGGTTTCAACTACAATACTGATGTAAAGACGCATGACGCACAACACAGTGAAGTGGGCCAGATGCATTTTAGCTGTGTTTTCCACCCATTGTCAAAACTTGCTTCAAGTGTTTCAGCACACCAGAATATTTCACAACAGAGCACTGCATGTTCTTACAGAGAAAATAATGCCTTTTTTTTTCAGTCAAAAGGGCATATAGGGACCAAATCTAATCTACCTGTCAGGCTTGACATTAAAATGGACATATTTAAAGAGAGAAATCACTCTGTGGTTCTGATCCAGTTACAGCGTTTGTGAGAATGCACCTGAAGAACAGGGTAATGGAGTGCTCAGAGTGTGGCAAATACTTGTATGTGGAACCATCAGGAAATCTCTGAATGACACAGTAACTTTACTGCTCCACTGTACTGTGTCTCGCGTCATATACATTACAGGCACCTTTTAAAGTGCCGACGTCCCGTGCATTACTTTTGCTCATATCCAGCACCTCTCAGTCCAAGTGAACTGAAGGAAGCACCGGTGAAGCACTTTTGGACAGCTTCCTGTCAAAATCAGTCCACAGGCAATTCCCCTTGCGTGCATGCCACAGGCAGATGGACGTGTTGACCCGCGTCACTGCTCAAACGAATTTCATCCAATGAAAGATCAAGGATACGTTGTCAAGGGTTCTTGGGGAAATTGAACCCAAACCAGCACCGTTGATACCGTGCAGGGGTGCGAATAAACTGCATATTGTCAAGGAGTGAGGGTTGTGGTGTAGAAAGGGGCAACGTTTGCCCTTGGCATTCCTGGGATTGCACAGGTAATGTTACCCTCATACTGAAGCATTGCTCAGTTGCAAAAACAACCTGCTGAGATAAATGTGACCCATCCTTCTAAAACCAGGCCGAAGGAGCTGACTTCGTATCCGATGACGTAGTGGGACTTCCACTGTTCGCGGAATTTCCACAGTTTTCGTTGCTCATAATTACCAAAGCTTTCTGCAGAAAGAGTTTAGAGTTTGGATTACTTTGAAGTGTATTGTAAAAAACAGTGAGGGAGAGCCGTTACTTGATATCGGAATTACCTACTTCAGTCTGGATTTGGAATGATGGGTCAAAAATGAGAATGCATATGATGTGGGAGCACAAGCCCTCAATGCGTTTTTGTGCAAACTTTTTTTTTTCGTCAGCTTGAAGCAATATGTTAATTGGTACGTTTTTCTATAAAATGTATGTTATACCAGTCTGTCGTGGGTTGTAACTGAACCCCAATTACACAAGCTGTGCAGTGGCTTTACATGATTTACGGAATACAGAAATAACTGCCTACATCTGTTGTCTGTGTGGAAACCTGAGCAGGTACGGATGAGCACAGCATGTCTTTAGCCATGTTGGAGTTACCTGGCTGTGGCTAAAATATGACACATGTTGCACTGGCTGCTGACATCTCTCATATACTTATGTGTTGCTCCCTGCCACAGCCACTCTGATTGGGACAGGGCCTTTTTGGAGGTCGTTTATTAGCTAGTAGACCTTGGGACTGATTCCATGGAGTTGTTACCCATTCAGTTATTTGCTTAGCACAGGCACCGTTCTGCCTTTCAGCAAGGAATCAAAATGCCTCATGGTGCATGCTGCTTGTGACCGTTTCTTAGCTAGCTTTTCTTGGCTTATCAAAAGTATTTGTCAAATGAGACTCCATGGAATTGGGCCCTCACCTTGTATCATTTTGGATATGCATTATCCCATATTCATAAACATAAACTGTAAACTTCATTCTACCCGTTTCTTCAGTTAAATGTTTTATGAGTTAGTAATTAATACTTCAATGCATACAGCACTGGCCATTTATGTGGTTGTGTTGAGAGGCGGCAGTTTATGCTTTGTCATGCAAGTGCAGCCTCACTTTGGTCTCAATTGGGCAGTTTTGTGCAGAGTACATTTATGAGCTCTGAATGGTAGATTCATGGGGTGAGGTCACTGGACTATAGGATTTTGGGGCTATCTTTAAGTGATTGCTAGTATTTTGTTTGTTCATCTTCTCTGTACATCTTTAAGGGTAAAAGCTTTTTTACATCCAAAAAAAAAAAAAGATTTTTGTGTCAGAGTAACCATTCCCGAGTCATTTTTTGTATATTTGGTGTGGTTTTTTGAGCGCTCTACTTTTTCAGCGGTTTCGATGATGCAAGATATGGGGCGGAGAGAACTCCCCCGCCTTTGTGTTGGTCATTGTTTGATCGTAATCTCAGGAATTCTTTACAGACTTCTAGGGGGATGTGTTAGGTAACAATAGTGTGTATAGAGATTGGACATGGGGGGACTCATTGGCCCCATGTCGTGCACGGTATCAGGTGCCGTGGCCAAATATTGGGGAAACGCTAGTCTCTTTGGCGGTGGTGTGTGGCTCTTCAACTGAATCTGAGACTACTCATGATTATGAAACTTGCATCAGGGTAAACTAGAAGCCCCCCCCCCCCCAGTTGAGGTGGACTATACAGAGCGAAAGAAGTGTAAAATGGAATGTAAGGTGTTTAGAGGGTGGCATTCAAAACAAGAAAAATGAAATTGGACCCGGGTGTTCACTTCCCCTCCCCGTTCGACATGTATGGCCTCTTGAAAATGAGACGAGCGGCTGTGCATGATGAGACACTTGGTGGCGGCAAACACAGCGGTGCCACATGACTGGCTGGGTTCGGTTCACTCAGTTAATTTTGCCGCTGAATCTAACAGGCCGGCTAGGAGCAGGGTTAACACACGTCAGAATGAGCTTCCGAATCTCAGAATGAGGATACTGCCGCACTGCCACCGCACTTGGGCGGTTAGAAACCTTTTCATCTACAGAAATAGAGGAGTGAATGCTGCCGAAACTTGAACTGCACCGTTTTGATGAAGTTTCAAGCATGGTTCCAGCTGTTTCAGCTCTTTCAGCTCGAAATCGCAAAGTCGAGCATCGATCCAGCTGTACCATGAACAGCGCCCCCTACCACGGGAAATCTGGCAATGACGTGACGATTGCGAACCGACTTTGAGGCCACGGCCGGGAAATGCCGAAGTTAGCTATTCAAAGTGCTGTAAGTATACAAAAGTTCTACGCTTATTCTTCTGGATATACTTCCATGCATGTCGGTTTGTATCATCTATAGACACCTGAAGAAACCGGAGAGAAGGTTTTATTTATTTAAATTTGGTGGTGCGCTGAACTTTGAAATGTAAAGTCTAATGGAATGTTCTCCTGGCGACAGGGGGGGTGAACGAAAATTCCGCTCACATGTCAGAGACTGGATTTTTAAGATGTGTCAGGACCTTAAACCTTGAAGAGCAAATTTTAATTCCCCAGGGTTTCAGCACGAGCGTTTTGGCTTGATCGTAACTGTTTGCGTATAAATTATGACGTCGTTTTGATACTTTCGTTATGTCAAAAGTACCGTTGTTTTAATACCCAAAAAGAGAAGAAGCATGGCTGGATATTTCAAGTCTGTTTTTTAATAAAAAGGGAGAAATATAATCAGCCGAAAGACTAGCCAAGTAATTGAGACAAGCAATATATAATGCAATTATAAGGAACGGGGGTTCCGAACTTTAATGATTGAAACCTGTGATAATACATGTGTATAACTACGTCATATTTACGGCAAAAACGAAAATTAAACTATATANCCCCCCCCCCCCCCCCCGTTGAGGTGGATTATACAGAGCGAAAGAAAATGAGACAGAGGCTGTGCATGATGAGACACTTGGTGGCGGCAAACACACCGGTGCCACATGACTGGGTTCACTCTGAATTTTGCCGCCGAATCTAACGGCGTAGGAGCAGGGGTAACACACGCCAGCATGAGCTTCCGAATCTCAGAATGGGGATGCTACCGCACTGCCACCCCACTTGGGTGGGTAGAAACCTTTTCATCTGCAGAAATAGAGAAGTGAAGTTTCAAGCATGGTTCCAGCTGTTTCAGCTCAAAATCGCAAAGTCGAGCATGATCCAGCTGTACCATGAACAGCGCCCCCTAGCACGCAGAAATCTGGCGATTACGTGACGATTGCGCACGAAGACTTTGAGGCCACGGCCGGGAAATGCCGAAGTTAGCTATTCAAAGTGCTGTAAGTACAAAAAAGTTCTACACTTATTCTTCTGGTTATACTTCCATGAATGTCGTTTTGTATCATCTATAGACACCTGAATAAACTGGAGAGAATGTTTTTATTTATTGTTGGTGGTGCGCTGAACTTTGAAGTGTAGTAAAGTCTAATGGAATGTTATCCTGGCGACTGGGGGGGGGTTTGAACGAAAATTCCGCACACATGTCAGAGACTGGATTTTTAAGATGTGTCAGTGCGTTAACGGACCTTAAACCTTGAAGAGCAAATAGTCAACTTTTGATTCCCCATGGTTTCAGCACGAGCGTTTTGGCTTGATCGTAACTGTTTGCGTATAAATAACGTCGTTTTGATACTTTCGTTATGTCAAAAGTACCGTTGTTTTAATACCCAAAAAGAGAAGAAGCATGGCTGGATATTTCAAGTCTGTTTTTTAATAAAAAGGGAGAAATATAATCAGCCGAAAGACTAGCCAAGTAATTGAGACAAGCAATATATAATGCAATTATAAGGAACGGGGGTTCTGAACTTTAATGATTGAAACCTGTGATAATACATGTGTATAACTACGTCATATTTACGGCAAAAACGAAAATTAAACTATATTNCCACTAATGCCTCTGGCTTTTTTGATCATACAGATTACACTTCATTCCATAAAAATGCAAAGGGCTAATAGCACAGATAATGGAGAAATTGTGTTCATTGAGCTATGCTGCAAATTCAGTTGCCTGTGCAGCGGAACGGATTGCACCATGTTAACTCGGGCCAGCGTGGGGAGGATAGGGGGGCTTTGTTTCTCCAGCGGCCATGAATAGTTCGCGTGTGGGGGCATATTGATTATTAATTGTTCATTAATTTGTGTTAATTGATTCATGAACACGGCCCTGTGCCCTCTGCTATCAGGCTAAACTGATGGGCTCGACTAAAGTATTGTCATTGCGAACTAATCGGCTGTTGACACAAAAATCAGCTGGTTCTTTTAAAAGTAACTTCAAATTTAGACGCGAGCATTACACATTGCGTGAGCGTCTACAACGGTGAATGAATATTGAAGTGACTGTGTAAAACTGATCTCGTGACTTCCATTTAGGTGGAACTCAGGTAACTGTTACACCTTTATCAGTATGTGAAGTTGTCTTACTATTGACAGTGGGTTCACAGGGAACAAGACAAAAATGGCGGCATCATGATAAAGGTCTACAGCCGTAAAGAGCTCAAGTGCTATTGTAGGCTATTGTAATGTTCCACTTTCTGATAGCACTGATTATCTAAAAGCATCGGAGGTTATATCAGTGATCCAGTGGCTGTTCAGTGTCAAACTATCCTGTTTGTAATACTTCATTAATCTAGAAAAACAAAAAAGCACAAAAGAACCCCAAAAAGGCAACATGCGCAGGGGCGTGTCCTCCCCCTTGCACCCCGTTGAATGAGTCACTGAAGGGAAGGGTAAATGGCTCGGACTGGGCATTGACGATTTCGCCAATTCGGACTGTGCCGCGAGCTGAGACAGAGTTGGTCTCCAGACTGATGTCGGTCAGCCCGGCGCAGACTTCTCTCCCCAGGAGTGTCCCGCAGTACGTCAGTTCGTTTTTCGTCTCTGTACATAGGTAAACACAAGTAGGCCTATCAAACAAAGTTAGGGTTCGGGATTCCTTCTCCGGTTCTCCCTGTGACAAGAAAACAATCTACCCAACACATAACACCCGTTAAAAGCTGGCACAGGTTAACATGCCGTGTATATAATGGACTACTGTTTGTCTTTCGTCGTCACGCGGTTGTCTTAGCGTCGCCCGTTGCGTCGTGCGTCACGTCGCGTCATCGTACGTCATGCCGTGCTTTTCGTGGTGTTGTGTCTTGCAAATTGCTTTTATCCTTTGCCAGCATATCTTATATGTTTCTATATCAGAAACTCTAGTATCACGAACGAGTTCAGAACTTTCTTCATGTGATCAGGAGGCCTTCATCGAGAAGGAGTGCTGCTTTGCGTTTGTCGTTAGCCGTGTGCCATAAAATGTGAATAGCTGGATTAAGGCGCCTTTCCACGCATATGCGCATCAACACTTGCTCCAAGCGTTGCATATCCGTCAGAATGGCTCTCGGAGCGATTGCGACGGCCGCACACAACGCACACGTGTGTTGTATTAATGGAGTCGATTTTTGTGTCCGTGAAGGTGAAACGCATAAACGCGTCGTATACGCAACGCACTCCAAAAACGTTCATTTGGAAAGGCGCCTTTACGCGGTTTTGATGGGCTTAACTGACGTACGGCTCTGCTGCACAGGTGGTTTTGGTTTGCTTGTTGTTTTCGAGCGCCATGCATTAGTCCGCAAGATTCTTGTCACATGATGATATGCGATTCACGAATCAGAGGACGGGAGTAAAAACTAAAGTGTTTTTGATATGATCTACTGTCTTTGCCCTGTAGAATTTCTGTATCTCCGAATGAAGCCGAAATATGAACAGGTGTCTGATAAATTTGGTTGGCGGATCGATTACACCGACCGACCAACAGGACTGGCTGTGCAACACGTTCTAACCCTTGCGGTTTCCCCGAACCTCAAACTGTTCAACAACTCTTAATAGAGTTTCTAATTATTGTCGTGTTTGTTAATTACCGAAAGTGAAACAAAGCTTAGCTTCCCATGAGCTTCAGAATCTTACCGCTGAAGGAATGGCGAAATATAGTAAAGGAGTTGATCACCACTGCAATACCGATCCCATCATCGTTGAAATACGCCACCAGACAGGCTGTCACCAAATGATTTATAGAACATGAAAAATGTGAGTTTAGAAAAGGTTACGAAAGAAAAACGCGTTGACAGGAAAGACATATGTCTAGTCAGATATACAATAAGAATGCAAAAGCGCGTCACTATTTTTTTTTAGATTTGCTGACTTTTAGTGTTTACGCGTGTTTGAAATGTAACATTTCGCAAATTAAATGAGGGAAACTTTCCAAGGGCAAGGGAATGGCAGTATACTTAATGTGATAAGATAGGAGCTGATAATTTTGTGTGTGGGACTAGGCTATGAAGTGTCGGCTTGACCTTAGTGTGCGTGAAATAAGTGGGGGGGGGCGTAACTTTGCCCCACCCCCTTACCGAAAGCTCAATGGTTAAAATACGGCGGTATAATTACCCCTGAATGTTTTCCCGACCAGGGTGAACTCCAAACAGCACTGGCATTCGCCACTTTCACAAGAGCAGCTAAACGCCTGGCTACGAAGAGCTATTGGGGAAAGAATGAAATCATCAAACTTCATGCATGTATTAAGTGATGAAAGTAACATGTTGAAATTCCAATGATACTTTACGCTGCGTGTCGGGCATTAATAAAGCTGCGATGGATTTTGCTGCCGGTATTTTGTAGTATAAAGCGAATGAACCGGGCATTAGTTTTTTACAGAGTGGTACAGCCTTGGTGATTATGGTCCAGTACACAGCGCATGTCCGGTTACCTGTTACCTAATACTGAGGGACCGCCGCGATGTCGCGGAAGTAAAACACAAACTTGCTTCGCCGCGTCTCATGATACGCATGACCAAACGGAAAAGACCTTTCAATCTGGTTCAGGTCACATAGATAGAGGACATAGGATCTGTCAGAAAAAAAGATTATTGTTATTATTTTTGAAGGAATAATTCGCTGAGTTCCCGATGGCAATGAACGCACGTTGTACCGTACAATAAGCCCTATATCTTTTTTTAGTGGTCCCCGAAATGTCTATCGAAAGTGAAAGTTACTTTCAGCAAACACATCCCATCAAAATAAGTATGACTTCCGTGACAGAAATTCCGTTAACAACAGTTATGAAAGGCAAAGGTAGCCATAGGGTATTTTCATTGACGTCACACACTGCTGCACTGGTTGCCCGAGCTATACACAGTGTCGCTCGCAGAACACTCTGCAATCTCCAAGACTGCAAAGTTCATTTTTTTGTTCGGCGCTATTTTTGCACCGATATTGCACGTACATTTCAATTTCAATGGCGTATGATTGCCAGGGGCAGATGGGGGGGGGCGCACACTCCCTTTTTCACCAAAAACCCCAAAAAAGTAAAAAGAAAAGAAAAATAGCGAGGGGGAAGAAAAACAAAAGAGGGAGGGACCCAGTAATTTTACGGCCGCGACCCTGAATTTTTTTATCGGCAAGTTTACAAAAAGTAAAAAAAAAAAATGATGTTGTTGCTCGTTTTGGCCTGAAAATTGCTCCGCACACCGCCTAGAATCCAAACTTTCCCGGAGCCCTTAAGCGGGCCGCAGACCCCACGCCGTAAGGGCTTCGCGCTACGCCAGGCATTATACCAGTGTTGCTTTAGGTCAACCCCCCCTTTGGAAAATCCTTGATCCGCCCCTGACTGCGATTGGAAGTTAAGGGACAAAACCGAGGGTGTGAAATGCAGCGGATATATTTACAATTATACACACATAAATCCTCTTCATAACGAATTCATACGGCAGTCAACCCCCCCCCTGCTCTGAGACCACAAAACAAGGTTTAAAACAATGGGGAAAAATAATTTTAAAAAAATAAGTATTAAAGTTAGTCCACCAATACCATTGTAAACAATAATTATGTAATATAATGCTTCATTATCGTTTCCGCTTGTCCACGAAAATGAGACGTTAAAAAAAGAATGCCCGGCCTGACCCCCCCCCCCGGAAAAAAAATTCCTGGATCTGCCCCTGCATGCTTCTATGCGGTACAAATAGAAAGAAACTTGAACTTTAAACGACCGTGAATACACAGATGGACCGAATGCAATAAAAATGTCGTTTCTGAACTATTTCTAAAAAAGGAATAGTTTCATAGAAAAATTTAAAATGACGAAACACGGATATGGTATGGCACTTGTGAAAAGGTGAAATAAAAATGTGTCCTTGACAAGTTCATAAATGTTGCATCCAGCTAGGATATACAAATGCCCATAAATATATACCAGAAAATCCTTTTCAAAACACACAGAATGAAAACTAAAACTAAAAGTAAATTGATCTTGAGATTTTTTTTACTTGTTCGAAATGTACTTTTACTTCGGTTATCTTGCACGCAGCTAGACCAATCCTTCGCCCTGTGCGCGTGCACATGGTGCAAATGTTCAGCTTGGGAGGACAGGGCTATTTTCCCTCCTCCAAAAAGAGGACAAGTTTGTGTCTTGTAAAATATGAGCGAAAGTTAGAGACCCTTAATTCCCTTCGTTCCCAAAGCGTGCAACACATCATCCCTAACTTATCACCCTTTGGAACAGTTCGAAAGGTTGCTTAAAGAATGTTTTTTAACAAATGGCTTTCCTCCGTAAAACCTAATCTCCTCCCCCTCTAAAAAAAATTCTAGATCCGCCCTTGTGCGGACGATGGATAATCGGCCTGATCTTTGATTAAAAACGAAAATCTACATGAAGAGATGATAGATATGTAAAAGTGACTATGTACACGTAATTGGATGTATGATTAGGATGCTTACCTGCGTTAGGTACCAGCAGCGAATTTCCAGTCTTCCAGGCCTGTTTGTGTTCCTCGTCCCAACCTTCGACTGTCTGATCGTCCCACTCGTTGCCGAAGTCAAACGATCCGACGGTCGGTGCGCGGTCTTCGTTCGCTTCCGCAGCGACACACGCGAGAGTTACGCACACGAAAGCAAAGAGTTTCATCTTAACAGCTCGATGAACTGGAGGGAGACGGTCGACGGCTGTAGATCGCGAGTCGGTGTGTTTGATTTCCACAAGGCAGTCTCTTCTTATTGAATTCAAGGGAAGCGTAATGAAACAAATGGGGGATTTTCCAACCGTGTAGCTTCCTGGTAACTCCGTCGTTAATCAAACTCAGCGTACTCAATGCTTATCATCAGGAAGAAAGTTTCCTGCTTTGATACAGCAGTGTAGAAACTTTCTATGGATTTTCCAACTTGTATTCGGCCTTTATGCTTTCACGTTTGCTTTGAAATGTTCGGTTTCCTTTCGCTTTAAAACAAGTTCTCCCCGCTTCCATTTTGATTTAACATTATAAAGTGTAATACTGGAAATTGCAGAGATGATATTATCTACTTATCATTGAGAAAAGGTAATTTTGCGTGAATTTCCTAGATTTTTTTTCGTATTTAAAGCTTGTTTTTATCCTCTTTGAATTGACGATGCCAAAATGTGTTCTCTCCAATCAGTCAGATATGTTGTGTGCGTAAACTTGAACGTTTAGTTTAATTACATGTAATTGATTGGTCTGTTGGAGTAATACTGTTTCCAATTTTAATGTTCCTTATTTGCATATTGGTTTCAACTTTATATGAGACTGCTCACGAATATGAAAATCAAATGAGCGTAAACCAGACCCCACCCCCTAAAGAGGTTGCAGTGCAGTGTACTGTTCAGCTTCCCAACCCCACCGACGGGGGTGTGATGACGTGACGATGGTGCACAGGTTTACAAGACCTTTTGGTCACCTTCAAGAAATACCGACCAGGACATCAATGTTCGCATTATTGCCACTGGAAAGGTTTAGATTGCCCTGTGCACTTCCACGCAATTTTGCAAGTAAATTTGTATTGCTCTTTGCACTGAACAAACTGAAGCACGTTCGACCGAAAGCCCGCCAATGTGACCATTAAAGATTTGCCAGTGGGGTGACGATTCACGAACCTCAAAAAACAGATTCTCGCACTCGTTCCCATAAACTTGGCAATAAATCATAACGAATGAAACTGTTTTTAAATAACAATGAACCATGATCTAATTATTTATTCTAATATGTATTTTCCATAATAATTCATATTCAAAAGCGTTTAACAAGTAATCTACATTAAAAGTATAGGTACTTATTGTAGAAATAACATCCTATAATCAATCATTGATAATCATAATAATCGATTCCATTAAAGTGATATCGAATAATCGATTCCATTAAAGTGATATCGAATAATCGATTCCATTAAAGTCGATTCCATTCCATTAATTATACAACAATAAGACTACGCCTCGAGTCCGCTTGAAAGTTCAGAAATACAAGACAAAAAGCCAAGAGGGTTCTTTTTCCCTTGGCCTTTGGCCACGGATATACAAGCAGGAACTTTGGTGCACAAGTGACGAAATAATGTTTTTCCATCACTCCATACTATCCATCAGAAATAAATCATGTTGTGTTTTCCCCAGTGCCAAACAACATCCATATTCAGTTGCCATTACGATTTCAGGTTGTACATTAATTTTTGATCGTGTTAGAGGTGTAGGTCTTGTACTTCCGGCAAACTGCAAAGGATGCTTTCGGTTGTTGGTGCGAAATACACTAGTTATGTGAACGAAGAAGTTCTAAGTGTAAACTTTGCCCTGTGTGTTGTGTGGTGCCGCGCCCCTCGGACGAAGGCGAGGGCGCCCTCCTCCTCGAGGCGCGACGCGTCGGACGTCACATACCGGAGAGTCCCTGAGCGGCTGGGGACGAGGCCGTTGGGACCGAAGTATACCGTCCCCCAAGAAAGTTCAATGATCTCTGGTCTTCGCTGAGATGACGCCTAATCTGATTGGTCAAAACTTAGAGACGCACTTTGGACAGACCTGACTTGAAATAAACTTCGCCTGGGCACCTGACTTATATAGAGCAATCAAAGTGGCTGATTTATTCATTAACACTCCTTCAATCGCGGTCACACTTAACCAATACACCAGTAGAGGGCGCTATTGACGGGGAGACTGTGTGATTAAAACCGCAGACGTATATAAAAAAACCTGGACTTGCAACGCCTTTGTATGAAAAAGAAGCCAACCAGCGCCATTTTACCGAGTCGATTACAAAAGCGTGGGTTGGCTCCCTTCTATTGACCTCAGGAAGAACAATGGCGGGCATTGCCTGGAAAGCTTTGTATTTGGCTGGGTAAAATGGCCGCGAGTGGATTCCATGTCTCTATAAGCTGATTAAGGGCATTGCGAGTTCAGATTGTATTATACACGTCCGTGAATTAAACGTGACTGGACGTCGCCCAGAGCAGCGAACACCACAATTAATTGTGGGGATCCAGTGCTGAATAAGGGACTTTAGCAAGTCTACAGGGCTTATTGTCAGGGCTGCACTACACGCAACTCACGTCACGAGATAGCAATCCTCCCTTACATCGACTGAAGGTCCTATCAGGAACTATACTGCACAACCAATTAACCCCTCAACCTACCGAGCCCCTCAACGACACACGCACCACTCGGGAATTAGGCACAGTCACACTAGGCAAGGTGACTTTAACCCTTGCACAGGATTCTTGACCCTTACCCAGTGCTTCCACAGTCAAAATGAAAATTTCTCTATCCCCAGAGCCAAATTTCCATATTTTCCTCCCGATTTCCTTATTTTTTAGTTAACCACCAAAAAGCCTAATATACTACCGAAACTACTGAGCTTGTTTGCTACATCCCTACAGCATGTTTTTCAGGAGGAAACCAAGTACCAAGATAAGCAGAGGTCAGTATAATGCTCAAACTCACGGTCTTGAACAAAAAAATCAGGATGACATCAGACAAACTTGTGTGCACGCGCAGAAAGTTTATTCTAATAGTCTTGTTTTCAGTCATCCTGAATCTGACAGAATATTACTGTAGAGTTTGAAATGTAGATTTTGCTGCTAATTTTGAGAATATTTATAGAATTTGCTCAGAATTTAATAGTTTCCTTAGAATTACTTTAGATTCTAGGCATTTCCTCAAAATTTCCTTAGATTTTTCATTTCCTTCGAAAGCAAAAATTTCCTTAATTAAAATAACGAAATTTCCTTGAAAGTGGAAGCGCTGCTCTTACCTCAGGATTAGCCCCTAAGCCATCGACTAGATATAGTACTTGCCTGCGCGCGCATTTTATAGCCTCCGTGCTGCTTTGACCACGCCCGCGCTCACGTGACCAAGCAGTGACTTTCGCTGCCCTATCGCACTACGCACAAGGCGGAGCCTATGCGCCGCGCTCGCTTAACACACAGCTAGCTATGCGCTGCGCACCGAACGTTTGCCCCTGTTACTAGGCAGAGCGCCATCTATAACTTCGCACCGCGCCTAATGACTTTTGTAGCGCCCTCTTTCACGTCACAGTTGTTTACCGATTCCGAGGTATCGGTTGTGACAGACAGGTTATGACAGCTGTTTCGATTTCTTTGTTGGTGGCACAAGCAGAGAAAGATTGCATAATTTCATGACCCACGACGAAAGGATGCATAATTTTTATGAAATAAACAATGTTAAATATAGTGTCACCTCGATGAAGTCATAAACACGACTGCAAAGAAAGTCGCTTCCTCAAACGAAATTGAATCTATAGCGATATTTAGTTTTATATTTAGTGCACTAGTCTAGTGGCATACCCAGGTTTTGAGTTGGGGGAAGGGCAAATTTTGGATTTTAAAAAAATTTTAAATGCATGAATCTCCTTTGCCAAAAGGAAGGTTTAAATGCCGTTTCTGGCGAGTTAGCACCTTCAATTACTCAGAAAACTGGAAAAACACCGTAACACAGGACGGTAGTGCTTATTTATACGGATCGTACGTAGCTGCGGGGTGCTCCACGTACGAGAGCAAAAGCCATATCCACGGACAGCAGCCTATGACGTGGCTAACGTGGCCTGTATTCTCCTCTTTTGGGATCTCCAGTCATGTGACACCCGAAAGTTGATATACAGTGCACATCTAAAAATCAACTTCAACTCAAATGGTATGTCACCATTTTCAGAAAGGGACCATTTCCAAATGCGCATTGGGTCGACAGATTTCGCGCATTGTGATTGGCCATTGATTGAGAGGTAGGCCCTAAACCTTTACGTGAACCCGATACTTAGAAAAAACACAATGGTTAGATACCTTAACATTTACCAGTAAAAAAGCGCTTCTCTTCATGAAAACACGTTTCCCTGCATTACTTTGACGCCCTTATTTTCAATGTGTTTTTACGCGCGCAGATGTGAATTTTGCAACGGCGCGTGTCCCTTCGCAGCTGACGTATTTTTACGACTTTCCAGGCACGACTTTTTGTACTTGTTTGAGGCGCAGGTAGGCCTATCCGAATCTCTTCGTGAAAACGCAAATTGCAGTAATCGAGATGCCTGCCCTTAACAACATTAATGTCATTTAGACCTTAATGATGTTATGTTTGTGGAAGCATGTCAAAATGGTTAAGAACGATGTTTGAAAACAAAACAAGAGGGGGAAAAAGTCAAAATCGGAAAAGCTGACGTTTTAACATGCCTGCTCCATTCTTAATCGATTTCAATCCCTCTCTAATGTTAATACGAT
Source organism: Acanthaster planci (assembly GCF_001949145.1). The sequence goes on along the minus strand of NW_019091378.1, from coordinate 937,580 downwards.
TGAAAAATGAAAAAAAAATGAGGTGAGTCAAATCTTGCCTATATTATACCATAAGTTGCTCAGATACTTTCTTTATGGAAGCAACGAAAAAGTTATGACAATTACCTCCAAATTTCCACTGACAATAAACCAAGTCTAAACGCCCGTTAAGGTCAAAGTGAAACTATAAAAGAATTAATAAAAAAGATGGCAGCATGTGCCCAAGCAGGGGGGAAATTGATGGCCCCCTGCCGCCGCTGGGTGCACCGATAGGGATGACAATTTCCCCAAAATTCTTGTCAATGATCCCCTGAATCTCGAACTTGGCGTGAGCCGAGATAGAGTTCGACTCCAGTCTGATGTCATTCAGCCCCACGCAGACGCCCCTGGTGAGGAAAGTCTTGCAGAGCGACACTTCACGGTCCGTCACTGAAAAGAAGTGAACGGGATAGGTGTTCGACAGTCTGGACGAATAGAAAGAGCCTATTTCCATCGGCTGGACAAGGAGTATAACTTCATATAAATAATAGAGAATCAAGCCAAAATTTGAACAGGTTTTAACCAAAGTGATTTGACTGACTTGTTGGACCGACCGACTGACTTGACCAACCGAGCGCTTGTGACGACCGATAGATAAACTGCCCAGGCTGGCATTGGAATACTTTCGAACATACGGCATTTTTTGGTCGCTGCGTCTGTTTCTTAGCCAACCACCCAAAGCCTCTGCCTAACCTTTGTTATGTTGAACATCCAAGACAAGATTGACAAAAAGCTGGCATTTACAGAACTCAAGTGCTCATGCCTTACCCCTGACGTTTCTGTTGATTATGGTTTGGGAATTAATCTCCACTACAACACCGATTCCATCATTTTGATGGTAATAACCCACCAAACAGGCTGAAATCAAACGAATAAATAAAAAACCGAAAGATTAAGCAGCTTAGAAAACATGCAAGTGTGGATGCGAAAGACCTATGAAAATTGGTATCTTTTCTCATCTGATTTACAACCAGAGTGCAAAAACACGCCACTTTTTTCTTACATTTGCTTTCTCCTTTTCCGGTTGAAGTTAATTCTTTGAAAGACTGTGAAGATGGGGAAAGTAACCGTGGCAAAGGAACAGAAGGTGTGCACAGTAACGAGATTTAGATTTAATGATTTTTATGAATGGAGTTCAGCCACTCACGTAAAATAAATTTCAAAGGGAAAAGATGAGACAAGCGGTTACCACTGAATTTTTTCCCGAGGATCGTGAACTTGAAACAACACCTGCAGTCTCGAGTCTCAGTGGAACAAGAGCAGCTGCTCCCCTCACGCTTGGCAATCACAGCTGAGTGAGGAAAAAAGTTAAATAATAAAAACAAAGTAACCAAACAATAAAGTTAATTAAAGCCATATACATGAAATGATTAACGCTCCGTGCCAATTAAGGACTCGTCGACATCTTTAGCAATGAGAGGTTGAGCTGTTTCCAACATTCTCTCTTTTTTATCCGTATGGCTTATTTCCTGTGCTGGGTAATTTGATTACCAATTGTAGAAATAAGATGTAGGCGTAGCTTACGGGTGTTCACTTGTGACTGAGCTCCATACAGCCAGGACAATAAGTGTCCCTTGTCCCAGACTTCCCCTGTTTGATCCTCTTTCCAGACCGAGGGAGCGGTCTCGTCCCATTCGGCTGTGCGACTGCCTGCGTCGGCGGTGTTGGATTCACGGGTTGGTGGGTGGTCTTCGGTCGTTTCCAAGGAGACACAGCACAGAAACGCCGTACACACCAGCACTGCAATAGGCCTCATCATTCCCAGTCGTTAACTTGATGAGCGGAAAAGAAAATGCGCTGTATCACGGGAGACGGTCAAAGTGATTGACTTGCTGACACTCTGTTCTTGTAGGAGAAGGATGAGTCCACCAATAAAGTGTGGCTGTGATGAATTTTTCTGAAACACGATTTTTCCTCAACTTTTATTTATGAAAACTCTTTACATCCCTACGTGATTAAAGTCATTGAAAAGTGCCGTTTTTAACAATGAAATTATAAGTGCTTTCTCGGACAAATGAGGGCGCTGTTGCTGTGAAGTCATGTAAGGAAGACATAGTTCAGTGCACAGGCTTTTCTGTTCAAATCGTGAACCCAAAATTTACTTACAGAAAACATGTTTGAGAAAGGGACTGATGCGTACTTATTCATATGCACATAAACAACAAGGAAGAGGCAAAGAAGAAAAAAAACTAAGTCCAACAAAATCTTAAAAAATGCAGGAATTTTTGTGCACAAACCAATGTAATATTGAGGCTTATTCCTGAGAAGACATTGCAGTTATGCCATGAATATGATGGAAATATCATTAGCATAAAATAAAAAAGGCAGAATACCTTTTAAATAGTAAAGCCAAAGTTGAAAATAAGGTTAACTGAGACACAAAGGTGCATTTACAAGGTGTGCATTAAAACAAATCGATTGCAGCTACACAGTGGCGTAGCCACGGGGAGAGGTCTGGGGCACGTGCCCCCTCCCCCATTCCCGGTGCCTCCCATGAGGTGCCCCCCCTAAAAAAACGGATCAATGGATATTGAACACGGCTAACAAAAGATTGCCTCAAAAAACCACACCACTGAAAGCTGGTCCCCCCCTCAGGTTCCTCCCTCGTGCCCTCCCATCGTAGTAAAATCCTAGCTACAACACTGCAGCTACATCCTTTTAGGCTACAGCCAAATTTGGTATTTGCATTATTTATCAAATTGTTGATGGTAAATATCCAAAATGTGCTCATCTGCTCTCAGTGGTCGCGAGTCATGTACGTGTTTGTTTGTTTTTTTTTTTACCCTTTTTAAAAATCTGATGTCCCTTTGCATTTTTAACGCGGTTGGGTTTTTGGGCTTTGGCAATCAAATTGTAATATACGTCAACAATTAACATTATGAAGGATATGTAATACACAAGAGCGCGCAACTCGCCCAACGTTGGCATGAACCTCACTTGTCTCGTATGGTTTTTAACGAAAATGTTTAAAAGCAAAATACAAAGAACCAAAAATGTGATTCACATAGAATAAGGCATAGCCTATCTATGAGTAACACCAAGTTAAGAGACTTTTCTCAAAAGAACTAGATAACAGATCAAACTGTAAAAATTTAAGCCTTCCTCGGAAAAGGGCTAGAATAAATAACCACTTACGAAAAACAAATCAATGCAGCGTCTTGAGTTGATAATAAGGGTGAAAAGAAACATAGTGCGTGTAATACTTCAACTTCTTCTATTTTATTCAACTAGAAACCAAACAGACTGCTTGAACAAAAACTGAATTAAAGGACCTAAACTAATACAACAGAGAAAAGTTAAGCACCAAAAAATTAAACAACATACACACAAAAGAAATGAAAGAAAAGCTTACCAAAGACTGCACGGTTGACGGGATTAAAGTAAGACGCGCCACACTGAACAATGGAAGAGGAACTGCTCTCACTTTACTGCAGTAGTCTTCTGACTAAAAGAAACCAATGCGTGTGTTAAACCTTTTCTTTGGACGTGTGCTTGGGGAAGTTTGGGCTGAAAATAAACAAAGAGAAGAGGAAGTCTAACCATAATACGCATAATTTTGAATTCTCCCGTGCAAAATATTGTGCCGTGGCCAGCAATTGGATGCATGCCCTGGTCATCACATGCTTTCTGGTCACACCAGCACAGTGAAATGCAAAGGGTTCGTTCCCAGCTGTATGATGAAACTTGTAGAGGGAAGTTTGGTTTTTAAGAAACAAACAGGGGCATGCTTCATGTACTGCAAAAAGTGGTGACATAGACTAGATAGCTAATTTGACTAAAGGGAACTATTTTTTTGTTAAAGTTGCACGCATGTACATGTCCAGTTTCACTCTGCTACACGCACACTTATACACGAAGATACTTATTCCTTGCATGGAAATTGCTGTGTTGTAGCTTAAACCCAGAAGTCGTATAGCCCCCCTTGATAATTATTAATTGAAATGACTGAAATTGCTTTCTTCACAGTTAAGGTGAAATGCAAAGGCGCCCCTTCCCGGCCGAAAATTACTTTAGTGCTGTTCGCAGATGCGAGGCCATCTTTGACTGATCGAGTGCATTAACCGGAGTATGGAAAAGACCGGCCGTGAGAGTTTGAATAGTTATTACGTTTAAGAATATTTCTAGGCTCCAATATAGGGGTGCATGCATGTCACGTTTGGGAAACCCCCAACCAAACCTACCGTCCTTGTTTATTTAGAAAGGAAAGAGCATGCCTTGAAATACTGTTGTTTCTGTTTGAATTTGAATCTATTGTCCGTGATAGGCTTCGATGCAGATCGATGATTCCAATGACAAAAACATAAAAATTAGGGATAATCCATTTTATTGCTTTCTCCTAATGGCTAACATGTACGTGTAGAGGCAATTTAAGGCAATTGTAGCGCCGTTATGCATGTATTGTAAGTGTAAAAAATTTAACAAAATAATTTGGAAAAAACTACAAGCAGATATCATCTAAAGACCTCAAGTCACTTGCTTGTTTTAAAGAAAAACATTTCAACAAGGAAATAAGTTCATCTCATTCAAAGAACGTCAGATTATCCATCATATTTAATCTGATCACAAAATACGCCTCTGAATTAAAATACCAATGGATATATATACACTATAAATATATCATCCCCAACCACGCGCTATATTCGGTGCAGCTAATATATACATTGACAATTCGGTGAATACAAAAATATCAGAGCTGCTACCGTGCAGTCACTGCCATTCATATCTATATACACAAATCATTCATCAATTGGAACACAGTAAAATGGTCTCATTAAACAGTCATGAATCTGGGTATGGATTTATCTACTTACTAATTGGAAACTGGACGGATTGAACTGATAAAAGTGGAATTGAAGTACAACATGGGCACTGTGATTACATAAACGCACCATATGCCACTCTCAAATTCTGTAAACTACTAGCTATTCCTGTAGCATCTTAATTTTATAATTTGACAATGACCTAATACTACTAATTAAAAATGTAAAAGAATGTTTCTACAAATGGATTTTTAACTTGTACCCACAACACAAGCATTCAGAAATGGTGTAACTCCCTTTCAAATGAGAGTTTTAGAATTGAGCATGTAGCTTCATAGCTGCACTTGTAGACATTACTTTGGGTTGGTTACACCCGAACTGTTTTAGCCTTTGCTGATGTCAACTCTCAAAAATTTGGTGGATACCAACAAATGAAGGGTTGTTCCTGAGAGATTGATCACCCATTTACACCAGAATCTCCAAGCATTTGAACAGGAAAAGAGATTACGTTTTCTATAAATATGCAAAACCTAGCAAATGAATAATTAACCTTATTAACACAAGGATGGCAATAGTTCAGTCTGCAGACACTGGCAGAAACGTATGCCATCCATATGGAATGATTTGAGCCAAAGTCTACAGTAAACTGGTATCTAGTTGAGAAAGTCCATAACTCAAAGGGAAAATCAGTCTGAGAGAAATATCCGTTCTAAACTAATACTGTTTGGAAGTACGTGCATGTATTGCTTTTCGCTGGTTTATCTAAGTAGTTGTAAGGTGGGACCTGAGCTCTCTCAAGTGGCACAAGGACATGACGAAAAGGCTGGCAAAAGGAACGATTCACGTAAGAGAAATGCTGAGAGCAAAGACATTTCTGCTTTGCCTGCGGCACATTATGGAAAAAGTCAACAGCTGTTTGTAGGCACTGCCTAATGGGGGGGGCAGTAAAAGAGGTGTGGGATAGAGGGAACGAAAGGGATGTATTGTGGGAATTCACTTAGTTTCTTATTCTCTGTGCTGCCTAGTATTTATGTTTTAACGTCTTTGATCACCACAAACAGACTCGGAATATGGACCAAAGGGCTCTGCTTTTTTCAGGATTTTTTTTCAAGGAGGGGTATGTAACTTGAAAATGTCAGCTGGGATTCGTATGAATGATGACCATCATTGTAGGCTTGTAGAAAGCATCTCAAAGAATGAGGAAAATTCAAGTGAGAACATTACTTTTTCCAATTGGAAAAACCAATACCAATATGTGTGTGTAAGACTGTGTACTGGCTAAGGCTGGATCCGAATCTCTTGTCTAGAGCCAGGTCTAGGTCTTCGCTCAATTGGAAATGCATGCGGACGCGTAGACAACAGACCTAGCCATAGCTCTGGAAGCCCATTTCAGACACGGCCTAATTCCGGAGCAGCATCTTCCTGACGGGAATAATGCAAATTCCCAATTGGGAAACACGCAATGTTCCCAATTTCTAAGACACTCTCTTGTGGGCGATGAACTGCAAGTCCATATTTGTAGGGAGCATGAGTGTTGCCAGAATGGAGAGATGACATATCCCCCCCACCCACCCATGGCAGAAGGTCAACCTTGGTTAGTGGAAAGTGACCTCTTCATGGATGGATGTGAATTGGTGTGCTCTGTTGTGAATCATTCCTGTTCATTTTATTCCCCTCCTCTGCCCCTCCCTTCTCTAAGGCTACTCATCCTCCTTGGGTTTCTTGGGCGGTCTTCGCTTGCCATAGTCCCGCTCCCAGGTAGCGGCGTTCTCTCGGTCCGACTTGGTGATGCAGCTGAAGTCAACCTTCTTCAGCCGGGGCAGCTTGGCCACCAGGCTCTGCCGGTAGCCCTTCTGGTCCTCCACGGGGTTGCCGTGGAGGGTCAGGCTGATCAGGCTGGGCAGGCCAGCCAGCTTGTCCACCTCGTTGATGCTGGTGATGTTGTTGCCGTGGAGGTACAGGACCTTCAGCTTGGTGTACTTCAGGAGCAGCTGTGAGCAAGAACGTCCACAGAAACAGCATGGTTGAGACTGAGCCAATCATGAGTCAATGGCAGATGAAATCATCAGTGGAATCTCAATTGAGTCAAAATCACAAGTCAATCCACACAAGTCAAATCACTAGACACTCTCAAAGTCAAGTCTCAATTCAATCACAAGCTTCTAGGGATGAACAATGTATGTGTCTGTCTGTGTCTGTGCAAGAGGTCATGCTCTGGTCATAAAATTACTCGGCATAAAAAAAATTGACATGTACCTGAAACTGACACGGAGGAACACAGAGTCACTGAAAACTGTGAATATGTTACTGCAATAAAACTGTGATTACTTCTTACAACATGACACAACAGAGGCAATCCAGCTCACCGGGTCGATCTTGGCGATGTCATTGAAGGACAGATCCAGCCAGGTCAGCTCCTCTGGACTTTCCACAACCTTCTCCAGGGTGACGTCCAAACCTGCCATCTCTGTCATACCGTTGTTGTTCAGCTTCACCGTCTGGGTCCTGACCAATCCCTCGGCGGTCTTCTCCAGTTTGGAGTTCTTGGCCACCCGTGGCTCTACATCCAAGATGTCTTCAAAAATACAAAAAAAGGTTTTGCTTGGTATTTCTTGTATATACATACTGTTGTTTCACGGCACCATTTTTTCTTAAAATTTTCTGTGTCAACTAGTGTTTTACATGAGCCAAATGTTATAACAGAGGGTATTCAATCAGAAAGTTACCGTACTTACCATCAGTTAGCAGTATGTCTTTGAATGAGAAGTCCAGAATGGCCTGATCGCAGCTGTCATTTTTGGCATCGATGCCACCTCGGGGACTCAACCCTTTTGGCATTGTGTTGTTGTCAAACCTTATCCAAACACAAAGAGAAATTGAAGGCAATTATTGTTTGGATTCCTACCTTTAAATATACATATTACATAACCTGTCACTGTTGAAGCCACGAATCTTGCACAAAGTAACCAAGATTTGATCATGATTTGACCAGAGCAAGTTTAGTGTAGCATGTGTGAATAATGATGTGTTTGTCCGAAGTAGCCTAAATGAACTTTATCCATTTATTACATGAAGCAAACTTATTGTAGGCCTATAAATTGTAGCTTTAAGGGAGGGCATGCAATGAATGCATATTAAACATGAAATTCGAACAGAACCAGAAAGTTACATAACACATCTTAGGCCTAAATCAAAGTTTTCAGAGATAATTCATTTTACTTATGTTAGTATTTTATTCATGCTAGCGGCCTAGGGCCTATTTATTTAGGCCTAGGCCTGAAGCATCTGGGACTTGGGAGCTTTTTTTTTTTTAGATTGCTGACCAACCTTTTGGTACCAAATGTTTGGCAGTTATACAATAAAGTGATTAAAGTTTATCTTTAGCGTGTTAAAAAAAAGGTATAAGCAGAGCGCTCTCTCACGTCCACTGTAGTGGATGGGCGTAACTTAGGGCCTGGGGGGCCTAAGTACCAGTACGCAGTAGCCTAACAAGTACTTTTTGCCGAGGAACTTTCCGAAGATGATCAATTAACCTCTCCTCCCAAGGTACACTTTACCTGTACTTCAGACTGATCCTTTCAGATCCTTATAAGAGATTTTATTGTTCAACACTCGTATTGTCGACGGGTGAAGAGGAAACCCATCATTAAATTCCTTTATTTTCGACGACAGCCGGCAAGATCACGGCGATGTTTAGAGCGCCATCTTGGTTGTTCGGGGTAACGAACTTTCGGGCAAAAGTAGTAAACTTGTTTTAAGTCCTCCATGGAATTTACTGTGCCTGCTAAAGATTAAGACAACATAATTCGGAGGAATTTTGCCAAAAAACAAAAAAAGGTGGGTTCGATGTAATTGAATTGATATATTAATGTTTGGAGTTTTACAATCACCCGAAAGTCCAAAACTAGACAACTTTTTTTTTCGAAAATGATTACTGTACTTAGGACATCTTTATGCTGGCATTTGATTTCAGCCGCTGAAAGCAAAATCCAACTTTATCAATTTACCGCTTTTACTACATTGTAGGTTATTTACTACCCAAAAACACCCTTTGTCAAAAAAATTTTCTTACAAATTCTTTATGGTCTTTTATAAGGTCTTAAAGCAGTCATTATGAGAAGATTTGGAAGCTAATATCGTATACCGGCTGGAAATAAGACTAAACCAAGGGCTTGCGTTAACCGTCGTTGAACAATTGCCAACCTCGTTTCTATATGAATGTACGTCATTTGTATTAGGCCCGCCAAATCGAAGGGCCGCTTGTGATGTATCCTGGGGAGGAGGAGAACAATTCCAACAGCGCTGGTTTTGATTTCCCGATCATCATGCCATCATACGCAGATAAATGAGTCGCTTTTCATGCTGTTGTTGGTTTTCGTGTTCCGTGTTTTTGCATGGTTTAGGAGATTTCTATGTCAACCTAAGTTCGTTGCGCCTTCAGTGGAAGTTCCCTTGCCTGATCGGCAAAATTCTGTTTGGCTACAGTAAGTACGAAAACTTTTAGGCACTCCCCTCTATACAGTCAGACAGTTACCCGGCTCCCCAGAACTGGCAGAACTGTGGGGTGCGAGGCGGACGTCGAACCCCACAGTTCTGACATGTCTGGGGGTAAAAAAATAAGACCACGGTAACATTGTCACTGCTACTGTGGCTGTAGTAGTACAGGTACATGTACTACTAGTAGTAGAAGGCCCCTGAGGCTCTACAGTCGTTTTCTCAGTTCCGGATCGCTTGAAATAATAACCTGCCTCTTTTGTGTTGTTCTTCACTCAGTTCTACATTAGGGGCTTAGACAAGTTCTGCTTGAGGGGTAAAATTTAAACTTCATGTTGTCAGGTTGTACAAAATTTGTTCTTAGAAAATTTCTAGAACACTGTAGAAAAGAAATTTTGGCCAGATTTCTGATTCATACATGTACTTCAATATTTGTGAACATGGTGAACGGCTTGTCATCTGCCATCTGGTCATAAAGGGCATGAAGGGTGCCCATCACTTGTCCCTGTTTCCACTTACATGCCTTAGCCACTTCGCCCCATGTCCACATCGCCCCATTTCAGCTTTGCCTCATTTCAATTTCGCCCCACTGAAATCGTTCATTTTTTTTCTTTTAGTTTAACAGAGGCAGATGCAACAAATAAAAATGTTGACAGTTTGAGTGCCTAGCCAAGTCAGAGGTTCTCTTTCAGACAACTTGTACAGGCAAATGGTCAGTGTACATGTACATGGCCTGTTTTTGATCCCAGTTTGCATGTATCATTCACCAAAATCAAATGATGGCCAGTGATGAAGCACACATCGTATGGTTTCTGTTCTTGTTTTTAATACCTGGTTCTGTTTCTGAGAGGTACCAGATTGTCATGCTAGAGTAATTCAAACACTGAAAGATCTCAAATGAAAGCTTTTAAATAGAATAGAAGGAGGGAGACTTGGGGAAACGTTCATTTTTGTATCATTTGTTAATCCAACCATGGTGGTAGGAAAACACCATCAACAATGGTATATGTACCCTAATATGAGTTGTGCTCAACTTCATGTAAATTCGCAGCTTCACGTAATTTGGTGTAGCTTTGCAAATACCGTAGAGGATGAGAGATAAACCCAATGCAACTTTTCCAACTATTCGTTTCACCAACATAGCCAACAGTGAGTGGATGCAATCAAGTTTTCTACATGTATTTAACTCCATGCCCTTTCGGGAACCCCTTTTCGATCGAGCTCACCACTTTTGCACCAACTGGGCAAAGTAGAAATGGAGCAAAGTGGCGTTGGGGTGAAGTGGTGATGGGGTGATTGGTTAGGGGTGACGTGGAAATGGGACGAAGTACATGTAACTGTAAAGCGGTACAAATCACAGGAGCCAAAAAAATCGACAAAAATTCATACGCAACTGTTATATAGGCCTAAAGTTTTGTATCTAATGTCTGTTTAATCAAAATGACTTAGAATTCCTTTTTTTAAAACGTTGGCAGAAAAGTGAACGCATATATTTTTCCCAGTTTCAGATTGCGTTCAAATGCGTTCAGATTGATTTCAAATTACGTTGTGAACTCAACTACACTTAAGTAGCAGAAATGTATGTGATTGTGATGTAATGGGTTCGTCAACTATGCTGAACTAATTTTCACTAAAAAGTAAGAAATTCTTCATTAGAAAATCAGCTTCTTATATTGTTCTGGCTGTGCGGAATGGATTTCTCGCATGGTTACTTTTTATCCATGAAGAAGTTTTTGTCGCGATCCGGAACTGGCTAAACTGATCCATAGAAACACAGAGAACGGTTAAAAGTACTTGCATCCCTGTTGACCAGGCCATAAATATTTGTTATCTTACACGGTTGACAGGGTTGAGTTGTCTTAACAGATGACTTGGCAAACGGTCAAGTTGTCTCACCGGTCGAGTTGTCTAAACAGTTGAGTTGGCAGACGGTCAAGTTAATGTCCAACATCCCCATGGACAACTCATACCAGCATGACATCAACTCTTGCTCTGTGATTGTACCAACTCATACATTTGCCGAGTCATACCTTTGTAACTCGTGCCGTGGAGTTTGCTCATGTGGCTTATTAAATAAGCAGTCTATGTTAACAAGAATTTGGTTTTGTTAGTCAGCTACTTTGCTGTTTTTGGCAACATTGCCTTTGGCACAGTGACATCATTTTTCAAATAATACTAGTTTTTTTTCTCAATTTTAGATTATCATTAAAAAGTATGATTTCTTTCACACAGAACAAAATTAGATACGCCAAATGGACGTGGGCAAGTTGAAGAGTTTGCTCCAGTGGGTGAGTAGGATTTTCAGGTTTCTGTAGCCAGTAGGGACATCACAAGTTACTTCTTGAACTCCACTGTTTACTTCTGATTTCTAATACCCACCATGGTTTGTGGCACCATACCATCCTTGCAACTGGATTTATCTCTGCTGTCTGTCTGCTGTCTAGACCAATATTTCACCCAAATGTGGACTTTTAGTTTTACGTATCCACATTCAGTGTATGTCTGTGGTCTTCAGGCTCTGTCTTGTATGGAATTTTGAGCAACAGCTTTTCCAGCAATAAACAACTTTTTACTCACCGACAACCAATTTTTGTCTTGCCGTTCATCTCCATGTGAATCAAAAAGCAGTAAATGGTACATGGTAAATCTGTTGCTTCTCGGACCAACCATTTTCTGAAGGGGGTTTACCTGTATAAATATATATATTTGGCTTTGACCAGCAGTGACCGTTACAACAAACACAGTTTGGGGTTTGTTTTTGTCAAAGGTACATGTATCTTGTCACTGTGCACTTCTTGCATCTTAAAGGAAACCAAGTCCAGCTTTACAAAGAAATTCATGATCACGTTTATACATGTAATGTAGCTTCTAGTTGTGGAAAGTTGAGCCACGCTTGATTTCCCCTCAGGTGAACTCTGTAGGAGTGGGCTCCTGTGTAGAGTCCCTACAACAGCTTCGCGAAGGAACGCATTTCATTGGCATCATCAAAATCATGTAAGCTTTTTAAAATTTGTAATATTTGGATTTAAAAAAGATTCAGCAGGGGTTTTCCCCTCGTGAAAAGTAGTCTTAAAGTTATCCAGTAACATTCTGAAAAGTTTTTGCATTATTTGTTAGCAGTTTCTTTATGTGAAGAAGTCATTACAAATGCTCCAATTTTTGATCTGGCTGTGCTAATTTTTGTTTAACTTTGGTGACTGTCGGAGAGTTATTTTATATTGTCAAGTTTAGAAGATGAAATAGGATTCTGCTTGTTGTAGAAAAGTGTCATTACGGAAATCTGTGTAAGCCCATAGGACCCTTTTTCAATTACCTCTATGCTTGTTTGTTTCTGAGAAAAACTGCTTTGAAGTTTAAATGACTAGTATGTTGAATCAAGCTTACCATTGAATGGCAGCAATGAAGCTGAGGCATGCGCTGAAGCAAGTTCGTGCTTAATGTCAACTTTAGTGCAAACAAAATGAACTCACTTGGGTAATAGCAAGTGCCCCAGTTACAATTGTTGAACATATCAATTGTCGCACTCAGCATCTGTATAATGTGAATTGTGAAGCCACTTTAAGGTCACCTGTACATGCGACTGAGGCTTAACAAATGAATCTCGGTTGTCACAGTTTGTCTGACTAGCTTGTGGTTGAATCTTTCTCTGCATGACTTGTGATGGACCTGGTGTAACTTACCCTCCATGTCCAGTTACAACATTACTCAAAATCTCGTTCAGACTGTCAAACCGTCCAACTACATGTACATGTAGTGGACACCTCATATTCCGCACTTGATGTGCTTAATGCAACCCTGAGGTTTGGTTTAATTTCTGGTTTGTTTTCCTCCCGCCATCCTCTCGCTGACAGCAACGGTGACAGGGGGACGCAGTTTTGTGAGCTGCCGATGCAACGCTTCCGGCTCATCTGTTCTTTCCTCGAGGGTAAGATGGCAGCTGCTGATACAAATCCAGCAGCTCATGCGTTTGTAATGTAATGTAAATTGGTCTGAGTTGACCCCAAAAGAGCTGTTTTTCAGGACTTCCTCCAGCTGTGGGGGAGAGAATTCTGCGTCTCCTCCCCCCTCCAGAACTTCTCCTTCACATGACCAGTCTGTACGACACTTGGAAGACCTCAGAAATATAGAAACGTCCTCCCCAAGTGCTCTGCCCAACTTGCTCTAGGGGCACATGCGCCACAGCCCATTTTTTTTTCACATTCTGCAACCTGGCTCCCATTGACCCCTCCTTTCTTCCTGCTGACAGATCTTGGGGGGTGTCATTGGGGGTCATCGACCCCAAAGAGAAGCCAGTTGTTTTTTGGGGGTGGGATATAATGACTTAAAAGCAATTTGGGTTGAAGTTCTCGCCCTATTTCCTTAAAAAAAAAAATCGCTAATTGGAAAGGCTGTAAAAGGTTACTTAAAGACATTTTCCAAATTTTTTGGCCCCCTAAACCATTTTGTCCCATCCCCCTTCCCTCAAAAAATTTAGTTCTGGATCTGCTGGTGTTCCTGCCCATGGATTCCATAGCATTTCTCCTTCCTATAGTGGCATTCCTCCTTTCTCCCCATGGATTTCTATGGCATTTCTCCGTCCTATAATGGCATTCCTCCTTTCTCCCCATGGATTTCTATAGCATTTCTCCTTCCTATAGTGGCATTCCTCCTTTCTCCCCATGGATTTCTATGGCATTTCTCCGTCCTATAATGGCATTCCTCCTTTCTCCCCATGGATTTCTATAGCATTTCTCCATCCTATAATGGCATTCCTCCTTTCTCTCCATGGATTTCTATGGCATTTCTCCTTCTTCCCTACAGATTTTTATGGCATCTCCCTCCAGCATCACCTTGACCACACTCAGATCATCCAGCAAGGGGACGTGGGTGAGCTGGCCAAGGTGACCGCCCTGCTGCTCTGCGCAGCTGTGCAGGGCCCCAAGGTGGACTTCTTCGTGGACATGATCACCAAGCTGGACATGGTGGTGCAGACGCACCTCAAGGAGATTATCGAGGCCATCGTGGCCCACGGCAGTGACGGTAGCCTGCAGTCCAACTTTGCCAGCGTCCTGTACAAGAAGCGTAAGGCCAGTCCTCCTTTCGTAGTATTCCCTCAGTGGTGAAGAAGACAGAAAGAGACTAGAGATTTTTTTGGTCGCACAAGCTGGGAGTGGCCTTAGTAACATCCACTAAAGGGAAGTTGTTGCTAAGTAAAACACATCATCTTTTGCTCCTACACCCAGAGGTTAAGCAACTTTGGTACTTTCATGAAGCAATGCCATTTGGGATAAAAGACTAGACATCATACCAACTCAAACACATTTTGTGTGTGATCGTGTTTAAAAGCATCAGGCCATGCTCAAAGGTTTACTGTCCCAAATGGCCTGGGACATTTTGTGCATTCTTTGTGCATTGTTTGTCACAGAATTGGCTCAGTGTCTGAAGGGGGCTATCAGAACTGTGGCTATGTCTGTAGTCAAATTCCGTGCATTGGAAGCTGTTACAAAGCTAGACCTAGCCCTAGATGCAATATCTCCCCTCGATAGGAATCTTTTTCTTTCAGGCAATCCAGGGTGGACTGGTTGGGTTTGTTCCATCATGTACATTTATGTTTTACTGTCTGTTTTGTTTACCTGTATTTCCCGAGAAATGAAAATAAATAAATAAATAAATAAATAAATAAACATTGCATGCAGCCTCTGATACACAGTGTTAAACTCAATTTTGTACGCAGGAAATGTGATCAAAGATACAGCTTTATCTAAAACAGTTTCAAGTCCTAACTTTGCTTAATAAATAGTATAATTTCATTCATTTCGTGTCATCACTTTTCAGTGAACGAAGAAGTGTGCACGTCCTCCCCTGTTGAGCCGTGCACTCCGCTGGTGCCCAACTGCAAAACACCCAACGCCTTTGGCTACTCACCCGTCAAGGCGCTATTCAACACCCCCGGTATGGTCAACAAGGTAAGCAAATAACTCCCCATAGATTGAAGACAGATGGAAGAGTCTGGAACTTGACAGGTGCTTGCGTCAGTGTGCACGTTTCTCTAATACACCAACTTACAACTACATGTTTACTTGTCTTGTCTGTCTTTGTGTGTTTTGTGTGTGTGGGTGGGTGTGTTCGTAATTTAATAAGTAATGTTACAAACGGGGCCCAAATCTACAAGCATTGCTTTCATTGGGTACCCCTCTACAGCATCCTTTCTAAAGTGTATTGTAGTATCATTCAGTCATATTTATGTATTTATTAAAAGTTTTATTATCGTGTGTGATTATAATGCTGTAGAAAATGAAATAAATCTTGAATCTAATGGGATTGTTTAAACTGAGAGCAGACAAGTTGGGCAGCAGGCAATAAGCAGCAGCATTTAAAAACCTGAACCTATCAGGACCTTGCTTTTGTAGTAGTGGCTCCACTCCTAGGAATCAAGTGTCCCACGTCTTCAGAAATGTGACATGCTCAAAGACGTTTACAAAAAGCCCTAGACATTATTCTAGAAGGTGCGTACAACTATTTAAAGCCTGTGGAGTGTTATTTAAATTGTGCGCTACATCACTATTTTACACAGTTTATACCTCAATTACTCGTTACCAGAAAACTTAACTACGTGTACAATTAATAAGCCATTTGCGAGTTAAATTTGAATAAAATCTGGTACACTGAGTTATCTGATTGCATATAAACATAACAATTTGAATTCCCCAGACTAAAGACACTGTTGCTACACCTTGTGATTCAGGGCAAGCTTTTGCATTGCGACCACCATCTCTGGAATGGACTGGTTCCTCTGTGCCCTTCTTATCCATTGAAAACAGTGTATTGTTGCAAGGCGTCTCTTATGTAACTAAGCAAAAGCTTGCCGAATCACGAGGTATATTGTTATGTTCACGTGAATTTAAAGAACTAAGTGTACCAGATTTGAGTCAAAGTTAACTCGCAAAAGGCTTATTGTTTGGACAACACAGCTGCCATACCATTTTGTTCAGTAGACTCAGAAACAAACAATCTTTTCATTGCTCTTCGAGGGGTTAGCTACTCCTTTCTTTTAGCAATTTGCAAAAAAGTTTTCTTCTCATTTCAGATGAGAGACAGGAGAGTGCTGTATGAAAAGATCAGGAAGTTAGAAACCGAGATTGCCAACGAGAAGGCCATGCGGGCCGACCGTGAACTAGAGATTGTTGAGAAAGATAAGGTCATCGGCGATAAAGGTGATTCTCCAAAGTGCAAGTGCTTTGAGGTTTATGCTACTTCCTTACTGGCAAATCTGCAATGATATATTCAAAACAAGTTTTAGCATGTGACGGTCATTATCAATTCATGCCGAACCTACCCCAGGCACAGTGTCATTGTAGGTTCAAAACACCAAATCTTTTATAACGACAAGGGAGCACAATGACCAAGGACAAGATACCATGTTGACAAAGTTGGACTTTTACCCTTGGTAGTCTTTTAGTGAGATGGTGGCATTTTGTACAGCGTTGTCACTTTTGACACCCCGACGCAATATTTGCTGCAACACCCCTCCATGGCGTGGAATGTTATTTTAACCTAAGCTATATTATGTTGTCCTCGCTAGTGAAGTTTATGCAAGACATGTTTTAAGTTAATTTTTTTTGGTTTTTAGTTTGTTCTGGTCCCTTGTAAACTCACTCATTTCCAATTGTTCGTTTCTCCAACAGAGGCCAAACTGGCCGATTTTAAGCAGCAAATAACCAACTTGAAAAGGCGATGTGCTGATGCCGACAGCATGCGCTCGGCACATGAACAACTCCAGCTAAGTCAAGCGCATGTGGAGAGGTACGTATTCCATCCATTCTGCTCTCAACCAAACCATTCAGTTTTTCAGAGTTAGGCTCGTACAATCAAGTCCAAACAAAAACAACCTGTGTTTCCAGTTGTTCGTCCCCAAATTATACGTAATTGTAATTTTTTCTCCAGCGAAAAAAACTAAAACAACAATTTTTAAATCAAAGCCCAGCCAGGTAGCCCCGCAAGCCAAATTTTTTTGCGTCAAGTTTGAGGTCACGCAGAGTTGGTCTGAAGGAACATTTTGTACGTGTAATGTGCCAGGTCTTAAATATAGTGAAATGCCACTATAATGAACACAACTGGGTCCACGCTAAATGTTCGGTACAGCGGTTGTTCGGTATAGCAAAATTAACTGCCGAGCGTTTCGTTGCCATGTATTATATAGCGCCCTCTCTTGTCTAACTGAAGTGCACCCTCTTTTGATACTTTGATTCGCTGTTTTCGTGATGTTTTGGTGTTGCATTCACATTTGAGGTTTCTAGAAATGTATCTGTTAACTATTTTTGTTTTTTATTATATCTTGACTTACATAATCAAGACCAATGCAAGACAAGACATGGGACCCGTCACAAAAGCCAATCACAAGGAACAGGTTGAGCAATAACAAAGCAATGCTTTCGTTGAAGTTTATTTGAATAGCTTGTGACTTGAATTCAGAATAGAGGTCTTGTGTTGGTCTTGATGGTGAAAGGGTCTCGACTACAGTACTTTCCCTGATACGAAGCACTTGTGTTTCGGAGTAATGCAAAAGACAATCAGTTTTTACATGTGTATTTTGTATCGATACTGTCCGTGACTTTAACATGTGCTGATGCAGACTGGAGAGGAGGTTATCAGAACTAGAGTCCATGCGAGCAGAGAACACTCATCTTGAGAATCAGGTTCAACATTTGTTGGACGAGAACAGAGGGCTTGAGACAAAAGTAAGTCTGTAGCTTTAGTTGGTGTCACTGAATCTGATTGTGAAACCCATACAGTTGGAAACCCATCACTGGATATAGCTCACCCGGGGCTAAGCTGCACGCGCTTATGCTGCATGGTCAAATCCTATGTCTGTTACGGGCGTCGTCTCGTCACTTTTTGTCTGCTGTTACTTGTGGCCCAGCTTGTGATGGACTTGTGATTTGGCTGATTTGACTGATTTCACTTGCCAATGGATTCATAATTTCCTTAGTCGTGCATCTTGTAAGTTGACTCATACTTCAAGTTATCATTTGACTTGGCATTAACTTTTGATGTGAGTTGCGAATCGACTTGTGATTTACTGATCTCTGACTTGTCATTTGGATTATTATCAGCTTTTGAACTGATATTTTTAATGTTTTTACCAGACACTGATTCATGATTTGGCTTGCACATGACTTGGAGATCCGACTTCATTGGCTCAAAACTGTCACTCTAGACAATATTGGAACAAGTTAAACAGATCTGTAAAACTTAAGGTTTCCTGTGTCATGTCTGGGAAAATTCCGCTGGTGTGACTTGTCTTCATTTTGGGTTTTTCATCACATGGAAAAAATTATTGTCTCTTGCAATAGGTGTGCATGTACCATTCCTTGAAACAAGACAGAGACCACCTGAAAGCAAGCTTGAAGGAAGCCGAGCGACACGTGGCTGAGCTACAGAATGCGAAGGCCGTTCAGTCAGCAGAGCTGCAGTCGTTGAACAGCGCCAATGCAGAGATCCGCTCCATGCTGGACCAACAGCGCCAGCTGGTCACTGAGCAAAAGGACAGGATTTCAGAGCTGGAAGAGCAAGAGCTCGGTGAGAGAAAATCTCATTGTTGATTCCCGTAGCCACGGTCTTCATGCAAAAGCGTGTATTTTCAGGCATGCAACTTTTCCTCGGATCAGCTGATTTCTTCGTTTTCACTTCACACTCCTGCCAATGGAAATTGAAAAACACTGCCTTGTTAAGATAAGAATTTCCTTGATTTTGGTCGAAGTCCAAACTGCATGCCTGTTTATTAACCAGTTCCAAAGTCCAATGCAGTAGACAGAGAACTCTGCCGTGTGCTACCAACAATGCATGCGGTCATGTCCATTGGTAAGGGCAGATGGACGGAAATAGGTGGTTGAAGGGAACCAACTGGATATCATGATTTAATGCGATCTGATTTTCCAAATCTCATCATAAAGATGTGAACCGTTTGAATTGCTCTGAACTTTGTATTGTTTGAATTGCAGTGACATTGTTCCAACATTTTTCATTTGCAGCAAGCAGCGACAGAGGCGAAACATTGGATATCATCCCAGAGCGTCGCCTTGGAGAGGTGGTAGACCAGCTGAATCAAGCAAGGGAAGAGGTGGGTCAACAGCAGGGTTATAGTCCTCCTACGGGTCACACTCTTTCCTAGTTTTCACCTTTCTTCCTATTTTTCCTCCTGTTTTCTTCCCATCGCTACTTTGAGGCTCTCCCTACTTTTGCTGTCGACACTGTCTTATGGACAGCCGATATTGACAGGCCTGGGAAAAAAAGGTCCAGTTTATTTTGTCCTCCAGAAGTCTTGCTTTTGTGCCGTTGTATCGAAAACTTTGATCCTACTTTTCTCGTTTTTTATCGGTATCGCATGCAGTTCCGGGCTTGCATAGGCCCTGCGAATGCACCTTGACCTTTGCATGGTGAATGAGGCTGCAGTCGTCGTAATAGTTTGTACTGTAAAGTTGATAAAAGAGATTGTAGAGTTTGGAGAAATATAGGTTTAAGAAGTCGTGGTTCCAGTTTTGTCTGAGGTTGGAT
The DNA here is from genome assembly GCF_001949145.1 of Acanthaster planci. Next base: position 917,775 of record NW_019091378.1, on the reverse strand, counting down.
TGCTGTGGCAAATAAGCTGGTGCTGGAAATGGGCTCCCATACATGTAGCCACAGCTTCACGCACTGTCTGCGTATGCCTACCTACATGTAACTCTGTTGTGTAAAAGCCTGCACCTACATGTAGGTCTCTTGACCCAGAATTCCAGTGCGGCCTGATATCCTATGGAAACACACATTTTTCCAATTGACTCTATTCTCTCTTTTCTTTCATATTTACCTTTTCTCTTTTCAGATGAAGCAGATGGCGGAATCGTACGAACGATCAAAAATTGAATGTGAGTTGATGTTTACTTCATGTATATTAAATATACAAAGTCTTTGTTGAACCATTTGCAGATGGAATGCCACAATCAGTGAACTGGAAATATTTTAGCCAAAAATGTTGGCTTTTAAAACACAAGGTCACAGTCAGTTTTCGACAACTGTGCGGTAACGTCATTATGGCCTCAGTCTTTTGATGTAAACTTTCAAGTTGTATCAATCCCCCCAGAATAATGGCAGCCGGGCTCTGCCCTCGGCAATCTTGAAATATCCTCCAAAGACCTGATGGATTTTGGGAGGATCTGAGAAATCTTGGAGGTGTTCGGTTGATTTGTAACGATGGGAACCTCTTGCCCGAATGAGCTCCATGCCTGAAGTACAGTATTTGCTTCTAAGGGCTTGTAGAAAACTGGTGACTCGGGGCTCAAAACATCAACAGCGTCAAATGGGGCATGGACTGTTTGCAGCTATCAAAAATATCAACCGACCAAATTTATTGAGCCAAAATCCTACTTGAAATATGATAATAGCACTAAGCTCCCGGTGAATGTTTAGCATGAGATTATTTTGAAAGCAGCATGTTGTTAGAAGAAATCCACACCCAGAAATGTCTCAAGTGAAGCGATGTTGCCCTGCTGCACTCTAATTTGTAATTGGGCAGATTCGTACATGGAGACAAGTTCATTGCTATGACGTACACGTGGTGCTTACCATGAATCTTGTGATATCAGCGTCATGTAGTTCCAACTGACTGATGGAGAATACTGTCTAAATGCTGTTACGAGAGGGCTGCTTCATGTATGAAAATTTGGAAACAAGCTATAAGACTCTCAAAATATATGCCATTGACAGAGCTCAGACTTTCAACAGTCTTCCAAACTTTAACAGCTGCCTCAAGATTAGGAGCATTTCTTGTTTGCTTGAAAAAAAAAAGGACAAATGGTCTACTTTTCTTTCATATCAAATATCTATACAGACCAGCGAACTCTGACCGCTCAAATCGACACGGCGCGAGAAGAGGGGAACAAGGTACTCCTGAGTTATGAGTTTTGTTTATAAATTTTGCAATTCCTCAATTAGATGAAGAGTTTTGAGTATTTTGCCTGCATCCTTGAGATGGTTTAAGATTCATTGATGTGAGTATGGTCATTTTGTCGTTTCTTGAATTGATGAATTTTCTTTCTTATGCTTCAGCGCTATGAGCAACTGGAGAAGTCGGCTGCCTCAAAAATCAACTCCCTTCTGGGTGAACTAAACAGTCAGGCGGTACAAAAGGCTGCTGCGGAACGTAAAATGGAAGGATTGTGCCAGAGCGTCAACATCTTAACTAACACCGAGAAACGCCTGACCCAGGAAGTCTCGAAAGCTGGGGAAGAAAAAGCAGTGCTCCAGAAACAGGTTGATCAACTACAAGCGGCGGTCATGTCCGCAGAAGAAAGGTACCAGAGTGCAGAGGAGGCCAGCAAGAAGATCGCCGCCCAGCTCCGAGAACTGGATCACCAGAAACGGTAAGTATGCCAGCCTGACAAAGAATTCTAAATCCAGTCTTCAGGATTTCAAAAGTCGGCAGTCGGTGCAGTAATGAAATGCAAATGCGTGTTTGGTGACAAAGCACAGCAAAGCTGAAAAAGTTGAAAACGGTTCGGCTTTTGGCAGATATCGCTTCAAATAATTCTTGACATCAAGTTCAGGGTAGAATTTGTGTTGCAGTTTGCTCTGTCACTTGTTTTCTTTGGTCTTTAGAGCATTTTAAGTCAAACCAAAAAGCTCGCAAATATAGTCTCACAAACTCTCGGAAAGACTAAGCATGCGTCGATAATTGCATCATACAGTGAAAGGCAGTCATTCAACTGCACTGAAATGTTTACGTCCGCAGCTTACATCAAGAGGAAGGAGAGATGCTGCAGAAGCAGGTTGACCAACAACAAGCCACAATCAAACGTCTGACGGCAACAGAGGAAATGCGTCAGCGCGAAGAAGAGGCCATCAAGAGGACCATGGCCCAGCTACAGCTGGAAATGGATAACCAGACACGGTAAACGTGCCAACCTGTATGAGAATTTTACATTCCTCCCGGATGGTTTAATAATTTACACGCGACACGAAAAAAATTGAACCATTTTAACCTTGTGGCAAATTTGGTTACAGAAACTTTCTTGACAGAGTATGCATTTTAAATACATTTGTCCCCTTTGTTCTTCAGAACAATCGAGTATCATTTAACCAAACTCAAAATTGCTGGCCAACAAGTTCATGAACAGAACAGACATACCATGGATTGATTCTTCCATTAAGCCGTTGAAGAGCAAAATAAAGAATTCATGCGCTGGCATGTTTCCATCGACAGGTTGCATCAAGAAGATAGATCCCTACTTCAGAAGCAGGTTGACCAACTACAAGCGACAGTCGAGCATCAAAGATCCGTAGAAGAAAGACTTCAGAGTGCGGAGGAGGCCAACAGGAAGATGGCTTCCCAGCACCAGGGGGAACGCGATCACCAGACACAGTAAATATACCAGCCTGACCGAGAATTCCACATGCCTGTTCAGTAGTTTATACGCTGTGCAAACAAATGGACACATTATGGGCTGTTTGGCAAATTCAGCTACAAGTGCCTCTCGACGGAGTACCAGCTTGCTTGCTTCCCATTTGTTCTCGAGTCTTACCTAAATGGGGTCACAAAGTTTGTTCAATAAGTTCGTTAATAGAGAGACCATACATTGATTGCATGGTTATAAAGTAAAAAGTCATTATTAACCAAAAAATGCACTTAAATTTTCATATCAACAGATTGCATCAAGAAGAAAAATCCCTCCTTCAAAAGCAGGTCGACCAACTACAAGTGGCAATTGAGAATCAAAGATCTGTCGAAGAAAGACTTCAGAGTGCACAGGAGGCCAGCAAGAAGATTGCAGCCCAGCTTCAGCAGGAACTGGATCACCACAAACGGTAAGCATGCCAAGCCTGACTGAGAATTCCACATGCCTGTTCAATAGTTTACACTCTGTGCAAACAAATGGACACATTATGAGCTTTTTTGACAAATTAAGCTACAAGTGCTTCTCGACGGAGTACCAGCTTGCCTGCTTTCCATCTGTTCTCGAGTCTTACCTAAATGGGGTCACGAAGTTTGTTCAACCAGTTCGTTAACCCTAATACTCCTCAGTCCTCCAACAGGTGAAGGATTGAGGAGTGTTAGGGTTAATATACAGACCATACATTGATCACGTTGCATAAAGGTCTTTAACAAAAAATGCCCTCAAATTTTCATATCAACAGGTTGCATCAAGAAGAAAAATCCCTCCTTCAAAAGCAGGTCGACCAACTACAAGTGGCAATTGAGAATCAAAGATCCATAGAAGAAAGACTTCAGAGTGCAGAGGGGGCCAGCAAAAAGATGGCTGCCAAACTTCAGCAGGAACTGGATAACCAGAAACGGTAACTATACCAGCGTGGTTGAGAATCCTTCCTCACTCATTCCTCAAAACTAGTTTAGTTGTTCAAAGTATTTTGATCGAAAAATCAAACCTAAAGGTGATTATTATGACATTGCACTGCAAACCTAAAAGTTAGTCACATATCAATTTTAACAAAGTTGGCAGCACAACCCTCGTAACATCAAATTATGTCCAGGTTAGAATTCATGTTCATATTCGATCCATATAGCAAGTTTCATTTTTTTTCTGCAGTCTATACAAACTTTTAAATCCAATCTAAACCTTCCAAATATTGTCCAGTGAGTTCTTGGAACTGTCGGGCAGAATGATTGTTGCATTATGCTGCAAAGGGCAAATTTGTTGAAAACAAGTTCCTGGAACTGTTGAGTAGAATGATTGTCGCATCATGCTGTAAAGGGCAAATTTGTTGAAAATGCTTTGAAATATTTTCATCAACAGATTACATCAAGAAGAAAAGGCCTTGCTAGAGAAGCAGATTGGCCAACAACAAGCGACAATTGAGAATCTGACATTAACTGACGAAAGGCATCAAAGTGAAGAAGAGGCCGGCAAGAAGATTGCCACTCGGCTCCGTGTGGAACTGAATAACCAGAAACGGTAAACATACCAGCCTGACTGTGAATTTCTCATTTAGTCTTCAACGCTTGTTGAAACAGATCACGATGAAAACATTAATTAAACACAGCTGTGAATTAGTGACATTATACAGCTAAGCTGCAAAAGTTGGTCACATTTCAAATTTCTGGCAAATTGAGAGTAAACACCTCTTAACGTCTAAATAATGTTTAGGTTAGTATTTCTGTTCGTAATTGACCTACCCATGATTTCCCATTTTTTAAATTTGTTTTTCAGAAACTTTTAAAGTCCAACTTAAGCTTGCCAATTTTTCCAACAATTCGTTAGACAGAATGAGCATAGAGTGATGATTGCATTATGCTATGAGGGGCAAATTCATGAAAAAATTGCACTGAAATGCTCACATCAACAGGTTACACCAAGAAGAAAAATGCCTACTCCAAAAGCAGGTGGACCAACTGCAAGCGACAGTCGAGCAGCAAAGATCCGTCGAAGGAAGACTTCAGAGCGCAGAGGAGGCCAGCAAGACTATTGCTGCCCAACTCCAGCTGGAACTTGATAACCAGAAACGGTAAATATACCAGCAAGACTCAGAATTCACCATTTAGTCCTCAAGGTTTGTTTGATTGTTCATTCTTAGCGAAAGTCATTAAAAGCTGTTCTAAAATGTTCATATCACAGGTTACATCAAGAAGAAAAGTCCATGCTTCAGAAGCAGGTTGAGCAACTACGAGCTACAGTTGAGAATCAAAGGTCTGTGGAAGAAAAACTTCGGAGTGCAGAGGAGGCCAGCAAGACGATTGCAGCTCAGCTCCAGTTGGAACTAGATAGCCACAAACGGTAAACATGCCAGCCTGACTAAATCTTCCCAGGTCCGCCCTCAAGGCTGGTTATTTAGTTCACTTTCAATGGATAGAATTAAACGCAAATTTTTTTTTCAATGCTCTGATATGTTCATACCAACAGATTACATCAAGAACAAGCCTTACTTCAGAAGCAGGTTGAGCAACAACAAGCAACAATCGAAACTTTGACATCAACTGAAGAAAGGCGTCAAAGCGAAGAAGAAGCCAGCAAGAAGATTGCCTGCCAACTGCAATTGGAACTGGAAAACACGAAACGGTAAATATGCTGCTCTGATTGGGAACTCCATATCCGGTTTTCAAAGCTGGTGTAGCTCTTCAAGCCGATTCAGGCTTTGGAAGTTTGATGTCGAATTCTCTGTCAGGCAGGCATATGTGTGTGGTTTCTGGTTACTGTACATGCAAAAATCCACTTCAGTTGCAGGGTTGTGACATCGTGCAGGCAAATCTACAAATGTTGAATACATGTCATCACCAGGTGGCAAATGTGACCACAAATGCTTCTTGACAGAGCTCAAACTTTCAGTTTTTCCCTTGGTTGTGGAAATTTTGATTCGTTTGTAAAAATTGAAATGTTCACATCAACAGGTTACATCAAGAAGAAAATCGCCTACTCCAAATGCAGGTTGACCAACTACAAATGACAGTCGAGCAGCACAGATCCGTAGAGGAAAGACTTCAGAGTGCAAAGGAGGCCAACAAGAAGATGGCTGCCCAGCACCAGACAGAACTAGACAACCAGAAACGGTAAAATATATAAATGGTGAATATGTTTCATGCCATGATTATTGCCCTATGCTATGAAGGCAGATTCGTTGAAATTCTCGGAAATGTTCATATCAACAGATTACATCAAGAAGAAAAGGCCTTGCTAGAGAAGCAGGTTGACCGACAACGAGCGGCAATCGAGAGTCTGACATCCACTGGAGAAAGGCGTCAAAGTGAAGAAGAAGCCAGCAAGAAACTTGCCTGCCAACTGCAGTTGGAACTGGATGACCAGAAACGGTAAAATGCTGGTCTAATGGAGAAGACCAGTTTAGTTATCCAATCCAATTAGTCAATCCAGTGCAAGTGAGAATTTATGACATTGCGCTCGCAAATCTACAAACATTGAACCCATTTTACATGTTGGTAAACTCGGCTGCAAATGCTTCTTGATTGCAGACATCAATTTTTTCCCTCAGTTTCTGTGAACTTTGGGTTTCCCCCTAAAAAAAAGCTCGCAAATTTGTCAAAAATGCTCTTGAACAGACTTGGAGCATGCAGTAGTTATTTTCCGTAAGTGGCGAATTCTTTGAAAATCACAAAATGTTCATACTGCTAGGTTACATCAAGAAGAGAAATCCACACTTGTGGACCAAGTGGACCAACTACAAATGACGATTGAGAATCAAAGATCTGTAGAAGAGAGACTTCAGACTGCAGGAGAGGCCAGCAAGAAGATCACTGCTGAGCTTCAGCGGGAGCTGGATGACCAGAAACGGTAAAATAATACGCCAGCCTGACAAAGAATTTTTCATTCAGTCATCAAGGCTGGTGAAATAGTGCAAAGTCAAAGGTGTGGCACTGTGCTGGAAACCTGCCAAAGTTGGTCACATTTCAACCTTTGGCAAATTTGGCAACATGAAGCATCAATATCATGTATGGGTGGGAATTGGTGTTCATATTTGAAGTACGTGCGATGTTCCTGTTTCCTCAGTCTTTAGAATCATTTAGTCCAACCTAAAACTTGCAACTTTTGTCCAAGTTCTGGGACAGGCCAAGCTTACAGTGATTAACGCGTCATGCCGAGAAGGGATTTTTTTTAATGCTCTGCTATGGTCATACCAACAGATTACATCAAGAAGAAAAAACTTTGCTCCTGAAGGAGATTGACCAAGAACGAGCGACAATCGAGAATCTGACATGCACTGGAGATAGGCGTCAAAGTGAAGAAGAAGCCAGCAAGAAACTTGCCCGCCAACTGCGGTTGGAACTGGATAACATGAAACGGTAAATATGCCGCTCTGACTGAGAACTCTTCACAACCGGTTCTCGAAACCAGCTTAGCTTTCAAAGTTGGTTTATGCTACATGGAAAAATCCAAGGCAAATTTTAAATTTGTGTCATTGTGCATGCAAATCTATAAAAGTTTAACACATCTCGCCTAGTGGCAAATTTGGTTGTAAATGTTTCCTTACAGTCTACAAATTGTAACTTTTTCTTTCTTGGTTTCCAGAACCTTTGAGTTCCACCTAAAGAAGCGCATAAATTTTGTCGACCAAGTTCTTGAAAATGACATTGAGCATACAGTGATCATAGCATTATGCTGCAAATGACTGGTCTGTTGTAAAAAAAAATGAAATGTTCACATCAACAGGGTACATCAAGAAGAAAAATGCCTACTCCGAAAGCAGGTGGACCAACTACAAGTGACAGTCGAGCTGCAAAGATCCGTAGAAGGAAGACTTCAGAGCGCAGAGGAGGCCAGCAAGACGATTGCCGCCCAGCTCCAGCTGGAACTTGATAACCAGAAACGGTAAATATACCAGCAAGACTCAGAATACCCCAATTAGTCCTCAAGGCTTGTTGGAGAGTTCATTCTTAGCAGAAAAAGTAATCATGAAGGCGAAAGTAAAGAAATTGACTGTGCACTGCAAACCCGCTTCAGTTGGTCACATTTCAGCTTACAGCAATTTTGGCAGACGAAACCTCTTGTTGTCAAATTCGTGTTTAGATTAGAGTTGTGTTCATTTTCGAACTACATATAAAAAAACCCAACGTAAAGTTTGCATAGTTTGTTAAGCAAGTTCTTTGACAGACTAAGCATACACTCACTTTGCCTCAAAGGGCAAATTCATTCAAACTGCTCTAAAACATTCACAACCCAGGTTACATCAAGAAGAAAAATCCATCCTTCAGAATCGGGTTGACCAACTACAAACGACAATCGAGAATCAAAGATCCGTGGAAGGAAAACTTCGGAGTGCAGAGGAAGCCAGCAAGAAGACGACTGCTGTGCTTCAACGAGAACTGGATAACCAGAAACGGTACATATGCCAGCCTGACTCCGGCACCAATCCTTCAAGACGGGTTTAATAGTTTGCACTCAGCGTAGAATCAAACAGAACAGAAATGTCAATTTTACTATCACTTTGCATACATTTCGGCTACTGGCAAATTGCGTCATCCGTTTTTTTACATAAAATCTGCGTCCATATTGTCATTTTTATCCGCATTCGACTTGTTTGTCAGACAAGCTCTTGGACAGATTGAGCATAAAGGGGGGGTGATTGCATGTTGCCATTGTGGGCCAACTCACCTTTAAAAAGTGTACCGAAATGTGCCATATCTGCAGCTTACGCCAAGAGGAAAGAGAGGCATTCCAGAAGGAGGTTGAGCGCCAGACGGAAGAGTTTGCCTCCCAGGAAGCTCGGATGGGATTTGAGATGGACGGCAAGATGAAGGAGATAGAGATACTGCTGGAGGAGGTAGGTGGCAACCAATCAGAATCCTGGTTGGAAACTCATTCATCCCCCAGCCAAGCAACTGATGGTTTTTTTGCAAGATTTGAAAAATATTTGTTTTATTAGTATATAATGTGCATCCTTAATACGTGATTTTTATGTCCCCAAAGTTAAGGTTGATGATAGTCTTCCATTGTTTCAACTTTCCTCCCTTTACCAGCTGGATCACACCAAACGCCTCTTGGAGGCTGGCCGGGCGAGTGCCCCTCCTCCCCCACTCATGGCAGAGCCGCTCCCGGCAGACGCCAGCATGGACAGCTTGGACGACGGGGAGCTCCGCCTGGCCGAGCTGGAGGCCGGCTCCAGGGCCAGCGTGGCCTCCAACGCCAGCCTGGCCTCCAACGCCTCGGCTGCCAGCGGCCGGTCCGTGGGCAGCAACAAATCTCAGTGTGAGTGCAGTGATTTTTTTTTATCCAAAGGAAAACAATCCAAACAGGAACAGTAGCTCAGCCACTCCATGCTGGAAGATGTGTAAAAATGATTCTGCAGTCTCTACTTAAAGTAATTCCGCATCATCTGTTCCATCATGAGCTGACAATGAACTGTCATATCGTGTGTGCGAAGTCTGTGGACGGTACGTCGCCTTACGGTGCACCAAAACTATCCCACACGTCACTTCATGGTGAAACCGGCGACATTTTCCCTCCGTATCTTTGACGATGGATCTTTATGGCAAATTTCAGATTGTATATGAATCAAGGTCCCACAGCAGTAGATGAGATCAGGGGTTAAGGCCTGCTTGTTTCTGTGAGCAATGATGACTTGCAGACACAACGCCCAAATACTCCATTTATTTTATTTATTTATTTCATTTCTCAGGATATCTAGGTTAAAACATTACACACACAAGAAAACAAATAAGATTTGGACAGAAATCCTGTACATTGTTGAATAGCATGAAGGGTAAATTGGCCCCTTTGCCGTGTGTTAAAAGTCCATAGTGACATCACGCTGACCGCAAGAATCTAATCAGCTTCCGAAGGATCATCTGAAAGGAAAAACTTCTTGTTGGGCTTTCCAATCGTATCAGATGAAGAACAAATATTAACATAGAATGGTTTAAAGTTTTTTTTTATAAATTTAAGTTACAACAAAAGAAGAATAGAATTTAAAATCTTAAAATTTTAAAAATTAAAAAGATTAACAAATGATTAAAAAAAAATTCATGTCTCCACCAGCAAAAGATTTTTTTCTATGAATTCCCTTACCGTGAATGCAGTACCCGGCAAAACAATTGTGTCTCAGCCTTGTGATTAAAGCACAAAAATGCATGGTTGTAAGCCAATATTTCTTGCTTACTTATAAAATATGGTAACTATCAGCGCAGAGGTTTCTGCTATACTAAGCAGAATTGCTTTGCTCACTGCAAGCAGAGCGATGTATTTTATGCCCTTATTGATGATGCTGATGCTTTGTTACAGGCACGTACACCATCGAGATACACAGCCGCCTAAGCACGCGCAGTAACAGTTCCCTGAGCACCAGCCAGATAACCACTACAGAACAGACCACCACCAGGCAGCAGTCCCTGACGGCCAGCCGGCAGTCCCTGGCGGCCAGTCAGCAGTCCCTGGCCTCCAACCAACTGCACCTGTCCAGGACCAGCCACCTGTCGGACAGCCTGAATTTGAGCCACCTGGGGCCCCTCTCTGCCTCCAGGGTCAGTGCGGTGGGGGACAGCAACCTCCCCGACCAGGTCTCGCAGACCATCGACGAACTCAGCACGGACCCCTTCAAGGCTCGCTCGCTGCGGGCCTCCATGAGGCAGGCGAAGATCAGTCGCCGGACCACAGGTAAGGGGGGGATCGGGAGGTGTTGCATCTGGGGTAGTGGCCTAATTATCAATGTGTAGTAATGCTGCTTGAAATGGCCCAATTACTGATTGGGCCATCAGCACCTACTTATGAGTTAACACTTATTCTCGTGCATTGATATTCAAGTGTGACGTTCCTTACATTGGACGTCATGGAAACTGATGTGTGCTAGCCAGCCTCAAAATCTATATAAAAAAATACGAACCAATTCATTATTCCAGCTGATTTCACATGCACAAAATAAGGCATGCCTCAGCTTGTTTGAGATCATCAATATGTTGGGGCAATCAGATTTTCAGAGATGTTCCTAAAAAACCTGTTAATAACCCCCTGTAAGTCGTCCTTCTGGAAGTTTGGCGTGCATCGACAGAACTCTTATCCTGAAAGGCCATGCCTCACTGAAATAAGCTTGCTGGAGACATGTTTAGACTCATCCCTATTCTGGCTGTTTCTGCTCCTCCTTTTTTGTCAGGCCGTGCCGGCTTCTGCCTCGTGGGAGCCTGTGAGGAGGAGCCTGAGGCCTTCGACTGGGACCGGCTGGCTGAGCTCCAGCGTCGCAACACGCTCTGCCGCCCTCACCTCCAGACCTCCTACCCGGTGGAGACGCAGACCCGCCCACCAGCCGAGATCACCGAGGACGGACTGAAGCTGGGCGCCACTGTGCGGGAGGGAACCGGGGAAGAAAAACCAGTGACGCGTAGCACGACTCGGAAACGGAAGAGTGGAGATCTCCCTCAACCAAGTGCACCGCCCAAGGTTTGTGATGAGTCAACACCCCCCTTCTCAAATTGGTGACTCATCTCAACGAAATGAGGCCTGTGTGTCTATACAAGCTCTCGAAAATGTCATGTACACTGAAAGTTAGTAGAAGCATGAACAATTGGAATTGTCCAACATTTCAGCATGGCGAGTTTTGCCTCAAGGATAACTATATTTGCACAGTTTGAATGAATCATCACTTCCAAGAGGTGCTAATTTCAATTTTGTTTTGCCTTCTGCTAGAGTAATGTGCAGCTTTTCCTTGAAAGGTTATGGTGAAAAAGAAATCTTTGAAAGTACTGAATATGTATTGAATGATAAATTATGTATGCAAACGGCAGATCCAAATATGCAAAGACTGCTTCTACCAGTTAAACAAATCAAATTGCTGTACGACTGTCACGATGTCATTGTTTCTTTACACCCTCCAAACAGATGAAACCTTCCAGCTCCCAGCACAGCATGCCCCCACCTCCCCCACCGGAAGATAAGCATTCGGCTTCGGAGCAGAATACGAAGGCATCAAAAAGCCAGCAGACCAAGGTGAGGGGCCGTGTTAGAATTAGCTCGGCCAGATTTTGCAAGTGCCGACCAGTCAGACCAATATGCCGCAGATGTGTTGAGTGGTGTTTCTCGCACTCCAAGGCAATGCCGCGGGGGGAGTATGTTGAATCGTTGCCGAAGCACGATCTTCGTGATGAATGTTTCGGTCCTAGATGGAGTCCTTGGTGGAATCCTTTTTGGGTTTTTCATTACATGGTATTGCAAGGGTTTTCCTAGAGCATGATTTTCCAGCGAGTGGACTTTCCCGGAAGTGCATGTTAATTTTCTGACCAGAAATGTCAATTCTTGGCGTTGACAGAATTAATTGTGCGCTTTTTTTTTTTTGTAGACCACAAATAACAGCAGTCGACTGCAGCGATCGGGAATTCTCCGAGCCAGCACCAAGTCAAACAAGAGCCAGAAACCAGCAGCCAGGACAGGCAAGGCCCCTCAGGTAGGCACAGCCCAACTGCGATTGGCCGTGGGATACCAGAACTAAAGTTTTAAAAAGAAGTAAATCCGAGATCTGCTGAATCATTATGTTCGGTCCGTTTTGTTGTCAAGTCCATATTGAAGTAAGCCACGGGCCCTTTCACAAAACCAGTGTGAATATCTTTTGAACTTTCTTGGGATTGGGGATATGAGGACATATGATGGGCATGTAGAGACTTGTGAAGGATATATTAGGACATTTGATGGATATGAGAGGACGTGTGATGGACTCAACAGCATTCAGTAGAATTTCCCTTTCTATCAAGTGGTGACTTGGAACCACTTGGTAAAATGTCAGATTTTTTCAAAAATGAAGCGTGGAAGGTTGTCAGATGGATCATATATGATTTTGTGAATATTTTCTGTCATTCCCAATAGGAGAGCGAGAATCGTCGGGAGAGTATTGCATTCAGCATCGGCTTCTCACCTAAGCCGCAGCTCAAGCGGCGAGCCAATCGGGCGACAGTGGCCAAGAAGGCGGCCAACAGCCCCAAAGCGCAGGCCGCGTTGCCAACAATCACCCCCAGCAAGAAATCCAAAAGGGTAGGTGTGCCAATGGCTCTAATCTGAAGGGCACAATGTGGCACCCCAATTCCATGGCTCTCTGGTACAGAGCTTCCATCCCCAAAATAACCAACCCAAGTGATTGTTAAGAATCGGGCCGGCTCAAAGAAGATGATCACACTAAACTGCATGTGATCTGAATTTTCTTGGCGGCTGAAAATGATTACAGATTGTCATTCCCAAAGATGCGTTGAGTGAGACATCTTTTCAAGGAGACACTTTCCAGCTTGCTTTTTTGGAAGGATTTACACAAGTGAAGATGGTTGAGCCTTGTATGCTGCATTTTTATATAGGTCTCGATGTCCTTTGAAAGTTTCAAGTACAAAGAATGTGCAGGTTTCCTGCGGCCTGGAAAAGTCATGAAAAAGTCATGGAAAATCGTTTTCCATGAAAAGTCATGGTGTGGAAAGTCATGGACTTTTGTAAAAATAATTGAAATCATGGAAAAGTCATGGAATTTTTCTAACACTGCATGTGATTTCTATTATCAGAAATAAGTGCATAAAATGCGGGATTTTATTCGCAACTTCAAAAGTCCAAAGAGTTAAAAAAATTGCAATTATTGGGTCATGGATTATCATAATTTTGTCATTGAAAACTCATTAAAAAGTCATGGAATTTAATTGTCCTTTAGGTGCAGGATCCCTGACGGTGCCATTGCACTGCTGAAACCCCCCGGAATTAACATTTCGCCGTCTTCTTATTTTATGGGTCTTTTTTTTTTTCAATCATCCACAGAGGTCAATCGCCAAATGGTTGGGAAAGTAACTTTTCTCTTTGTCGATGAAGATGCCACGCAACACCTCCCCTAAACGTCAAGCATCTCCAAGAGAAGAGGTTTCCTTCTTGCATTGGAAATCAGGCAAAATAAGCAGCTGAACAAAAAGTCCACTTTCCGAAAAAAAATCTGTTGGGAGCTTTGAGACCTTTGTGACGACCCGTGAGCAAGTCTGGTCGTGGGTCATGGGTCAGTCGTCAACATTCCTGAAAAATCCATAACTTCATTTACTGGACGTTTACACCCACATGAATGACTGTCTGATGGTTACTCTAATCTGACAGGCAATCTCCATTATGCCCAAGTATTGCAGCCAGGCCTGCTGCCCAGTAAAGAGAGCCCACATTGTGCAGTGTTGCATAATTTCCTTTGTTCCCCAAATTGACCCAGTACATTGCTGAATGGCAGCAGTGTCTTCACAGATGCGGCCAGATTAGCATGCAGCAGTGCTGTATCGCTCATCGTTGCAGTGCTGGAGCACTGATAATCCGCGGGCACTGAATGCCGCAAACAGTGGTATGCTGTTTCAAAACAATGACAGATTACCTCCAGAATGCCAGCGATCTGTGCTGAAAATATTTGGGCAATTCCCAGCAGCTCGGTTCCGAGTAGGCTCAGCTGCTTTGTCTGATTTCGGACACCCCGGCTCTGCGTACAAACCCAAGGTCTTCGGGTACCGGGAACCCCAGCACCGAGTGGTTAACTAATGTAAACTAACGATCAAGTATTCTCCTTTATTTTTGGCTCGATACCTTTCATTTAAGTAATTTGTATGTCCTGCTGCCGTATTCCTCTGCACATAATTTTTTTTTTTCTTTTCAGGTCAGTTATGTTTGAAATCATGTAAATCTGGTTTGTAGATATTACAGCTGATAGAATTATTTTGAACAGGAAAGAATTCACTTGCGTGATGACAATGAAACTAAAGAACTTCAGAGCCATTTCACCTTCATTTTTCCAATAATGTTTAGAATGTGTATTTTTGGATGCGTATTTATGGTGAAGGGGTAGCTGAATGAGAGATGTAAATACTGAGTGATGTATCAATATACAAAGAAATGCACAATTTCTGTTGAATGGGTGAAAGACTTACAGCTAGAGGGCAAACATAATCAACCTCTGATGTGCAGATGATCAGACACTTAGCGTATCACATATTTGAAATTGATTTGATTAGAGCTCCGCAAAAAAGTCAGCTGTTTCCCAGGGTTGTTGTATTTCATGGCCTGGCATGTCGCTCTTAAAGACAAGCAGAAAGTGGTTACCAGAGTCTTTTTCTTGAAATCTTTTCAAGTAGTGCTGACTTCTTTTTTTCCCCCCAAGATCTGAATGTTAATGACAAGCCAAGTATTGTAGCTGTCCAGTGTGGTGGTGTGGATCTTTTGTATTTCAATGATTGGCTTCTAGTGACACACAAGACACTTTGTCATTTGTTTTACAGAACTATTTAGGTACTCTATGAATTTCAGTTCAGTTTTTATAGAGGTAAAAGTTTTCCCTGTAAAGATGGTTGACAATTGTGTTCAAATTTTGCTCATCGCGATTGTATATGGACTTTTCAACCTGTTTGATTATGTTAATTGGATTAAGCCTTTTTAAAAAAATCTTGTAGGATATTTTTGGTCTCACAGTGTTTGCCCGTCAAGGGACGTAACAACTTGCATGTTTTTAATCACAAATTGGCTACATAAGATTGAAAGGTGCAGTGGTGGAAATTGTGTTACTGTTTGAGTTTTTGGTTAGAATGTAAAGTAAATTTTACTTAAGCAGAGTTGATCAGTTCTTTGATGACCTGGAGCTAGTCCCATAGAGCCAAAGTTAACTCAGACATTATTTGTTCAGTGGTTACCAGCTAGAAGTAGCATGCAGTGTGTATCGCTAGTGATTGGTTAGCCACTGACTGAAGCAACAGAGCTCGGTAGCTCCTTTTTTTAGGATTCTGATTCAAAAGATCTGAGGTTAAAAGAAAGGAGAGAATTTCCATGTAAATAGTTTGTGCTTGCAGCTTTGGGGGTGGTCTTAGGAATTTACAGAGGGAAAAATCAGCATGAGAGGTTCCTTTGCTCGATTTTAACTTGTACATAGTTTGCCAATCACTTGACTATCATTGTGTAAAGTGCCAAATAGGCCTGACTGACGAGGGCATTTTTGACAAGCACACTATTGTCTGATAGGATCTCCTGCTTTTGAGACAGTGCCAGCTGTTGTTTCACATTACAAAACAATTCACAAAGTAATGGAAAACTTTCAGAGCTTATCCACTTTAAGAAAAGAAATAAACATTTTTGCACAAAGTCAAGATATTACCGTCTAGATATGAATAGGAAGAAAAGTTTTCTTTTGTGTAGATTTGTTACTTTTTATATGTTGTGGTTCTTTGTTTTAAGAAATTTAAGCACTGCTTGAAAAAAGACTTGGCTTTGTTGCAGTGCAATGTCTTTTTTCAAAGTTCTTTTCTCCAATGAAATTTATTTTAAAAAAATGGACAAAATACGGCATGAATAACCGTGCAAAAAATGACTTCAGATCAGTAATAACAAGTGAACTGTAATTTCATATAACTTAACCCAAGGCCATTTCAACAAAGACTTATTTTGCAGGGCAGGTCACAAATAGGGGAAAAAGGACTGTTTGGAGGTAGGCTGACATTATACTTTCAGTCTCAGTGCCATGTCACATGCACCATTGACCATGTGTATTCCTTTTGTCAGGAACAAAATAAAGCTCTTTTTTTGAAACTGCTGATCATTCCACATCAACAAAAGCTTTAATAGTTGATTACTGCAGACCTGCCAACCTTGCTGCCGTACTCCTTCCCGAGGTCAGGCATTACCACACAATAGCCTTCAGTTCTATCTACTGTGTGGTACTGCCCAACCTCTGAAAGGAGTGGGCATGTTGGCAGGTCTGCTATTGTGCACTGTGTCGGAAATGTTTTCAACAGTGCTTTTTAAGTTGTTAACTTGTAGGATGCCTTTTTGTGAGTATGCAGCTTTACACATCCTCTTTGAATGCGATAAAACTACTCACAGAACTAGTGATAGGTTTGGTCACATTTTGTTGTCAAATCATGTTTCACTGTGTTTTTCCATTTTTCAACGGCGGGCTTGTGATCTCCTTTCGTGAGGTGAATGGCTTGGTAAACCCAGTGGCCTAGCGGGGAGGAGGGCGTGCCTCCCAGCAAAATGCCTCCTACCCCCCCTCCCGTTTGAAATTCATAAACAACCTCTGCTGCAACTCATTGTCTTGTGCTGCCCCCTTGAAAAAAATGGTGCCCCTGGACATAATAACTCGTTACCCCCCTGGGTAAACCTTAGAATTTTTCAAACAGAACCTAATTCCGACCGTTTAATGAAGAAAATTCGCACAAATGCCATTTTCCATTTGCATTAGGGACATGGAATGCTAACGAGTGGGGGCATTTGCAGAATTATTTCTCAACACCTAATGCCAACTTCACAAATAGTGCGCAATGCATGCCCACTATTAAAATTGGAAAGCGCCCTCTATTGTCAGCTTGTAGCCAATCACATGATAGGCAACTGGTACTCTTCCAAAACAACCACTTAATAATGCAAATTACTTGTCGACCGTGCGGGACGCCGGTTAACCATCGAACGTTGAAAAAAAATAAAATAAAATATTAGAAATACAGGGACGCCCATCGGCAGCAGCTGCGATAGGTGTGATGTCGTTGATCTGTACAGCCGCGTAATCGGATTATTAATTGAATCAGGATTCCACGACAGGATCTCTGAAATGTACAGGTATGTGAAGCCTGCTGTAATCTGCGGTTCAAATTTGGGTGACATGGTCGAGTGAAATTGAACTCGACATGCTCAAGGTCGCTTGTGCGTTGTTGATCTTGCTCCTGTACAAACTGTTCATGTAGTGTAATACTGTTTAGTGTTACTAATTGGGGGCGAGACAGCCACAGCCACTTTCTTTGCCGAGACTACATGTATTTCCATGGCATTAGTATTCACGCTGGCCCGTACAATCACACCGTCATCCAGTTCAACACACTCAACTACGTTAGGCCTACATGTAATTCCAAATGTGGAATCTTCAGCTTATTCATCATGATCGTATGGTAATTCTATTTAGGCTATCTACCATTTTTATGCAATTTAGCTTGGCATGCTTGGTACCTCTTGCTTAGGCATGTTACTATAGTATTACTGTAAAGACAGTTGACAAGTCATGCAAGTGACAGACACTTTTCATAATCCGAATAAGTAAGACCACACATTGCCTTTTTACCATTTGGACAAGATCACGTCCTAATGTTTAAAACAGGCAATCTGTAGGGTGGTAGCATGGTGTAGTTACTTGGACTAGATGTGTCAGTACTTGTAAAAGTTTATGCTTGCAGGCCTAGCCCAAATGTTAGGATGTTTAACCAACAGACATGACAGAGGCAATAACATTATAAATACATGTAAGTGATAGCACAGTGTTTGGATTTCAGGTTTTATTTGAAATTGAAGCCTAACCTTTGTAGAAAGAATTCCATTTCAGTTATCACTGTCATCCCATGGAGGTAGCTCCATGGTTATCCCAATTTCCAAGAAGTTTACCCTACTTTTAAAACCTGTTTCCCAAACGTACTCAACCTCCTTTCCTGGCTCGTGAAATCCCTGGATAAGTAACTGGCACCTTATTTAAAAAATGCCTTGGTGTTGTGGCACAGTTTTATTGCTAAATTCATCTCCGACTGTATTGTGCCTGGAGCCGTACTACATGTAACAGGCATGCAACTTTTCCTCGGATCAGCTGATTACTTATTTTTTCATATACACTCATTCCATTGAAAATTCAAAAAAAAAATGTGCAAAGTCTTGTAAAGATTTGCTTTTCCTGTTTTTTTTTAATCAAAGTCCAAGTGGCATGCCTGTATACATGTACATGAGACTTCATGCAGGTGTTTGTGACAATTCAAAAATTGGAGTTTCCAATACCGAATTCTTCCCCCATTGTATGCTTTTAATCATTTTACAATCTTACAATATTGAACACTTCTTACAAATACAGTGTTGAAAACAAAAAGCAAGTGCACATGATTTCATGATCATGAAAATGATGTAAGTGTCTGAATGATAGGATGATTTAGTCAATAATTCAGGTTCAGGAATCCGTGTTGGTTTGTCAGAATTTTCATGAAGTCTGTCAACAAAGTGTCCAGTTTGAATTAGTTCATTATGCAAACTTAAAAGCCTTATTTTCTGCCCCAATGTTCCCATTTCTCCACAGGAGTGACAGGATGTGACCAGGGCCAACAAAAAAGCCAATTTGAAAGTCTTCAGTTGTGGACAGAATGGAAGTTAAATAATCTACGCTTGGACAACAAATGCCTCACGAGTATAGCGGATTGACTTCACGGCGGACAGTTTTCTTGATGCTGATAGCATGAGTCGTCTGATCCGACGACTCTCCAATGCCTCCATCACGTCCCTCACCTCCATCGGGACCCCGGCCTCTCATTCAAATGGTCTTCCTGGGGTGGTGGGATCGGTCGGACCCATGGACGTCCCTGCCGACGCGGACCCTCAAGCGTGCCTGGAGGTCTTCTGCAGTCACTGGGCCCAGATCAAAGGTGAATTTCTCGATCTTGCATCTTTCTTTCCCCACTTGTGTAATTTGACAACCAGCTTGAGAAGTCAGAAGTGCGGGGGCACAGTGCTTTTAGACGAGTAAAATTTTCCTGCTGAATGCTTCCTCGACTAATGGTATGCACATCAAGCTTAAGAACATGCATGTGTGTGATGCCACCGCAGTCTTCTCGGAGGGGTCTATAGACAGACTGCTGCGTGGCCAATTTCATAGAGCTGCGTAAGCACAAACTTTGCTTAAGCATGAAAAAACCTTGCTTAAAAACAGGTTAGCAGCTCAAACTCTCTTGTTGTCATTCTAACCAAAAGACAGCTAAATACAATCCCAAAACAATATACATCACATGGAGTTTTGGCCGGTTACCAATTAAACTTTTTCTTCCACGCCCTCAGGGATACTCACGGACATGTGTTTCTACACGTACTTGGACTTTTACATTTGATTCCCATTGGATTAAGCAGGACCAAAAATGACCATGACTCCTTGGAAAGCTTCTGCAGCCCTTCAGCCTGTTAAGTTTACACCATGAGTAGGTTGTCAAACTAATGGGGACATCAATTTCCCCTCCATCCCACTTGGACTTAAATTTGTCATTCTTCCAATCTGCTGTGGTGGTTTTAAAAAGTCCAGTGGAAACATGGCTTATGGAGACAAGCAACTTTTCCTCGGATCAGCTGATTTCCTGGTTTTTCGCTTTATCCTCGAGCCATTGAAAATTGAAAAACATTATATAGAGTCTTGTGAAGATTGGAATTTTCTCATTTTTTTCAAAGTCCAGGTTGCATGCCTGCTTACTATTGGATTTGTGTTTGACTGTTTATGAATGACTTGGTTTCTGTCTTAGGAATAATCGTCAAACAGAATGCCAGCAGTTTCCCCCGCTCCAAGGCCACCTTCGACGACATCCAGGCGGTGGCCAACTACGCCACCCAGATGATGTACCTGCTGGTGGAGGAGACGCAGCCGGCCGAGGGCACCATGGGGCCCATGCTGGAGCTGACCATCGCCGAGCGGGTCATGCAGCGGCTGGTGGCCTGGGGTCTGGCCTGCGGCGGCGAGCACGCCGAGGACATGAAGCGGGAAGTGCTGCGCATCTACGAGATGATGCTGGCCCAGGCCAAGCAGGCGGTGCTGATGCACAACGAGCTGCTCAACCCGCTACTGTGCCTGCTGCTGGAGTGCTCGGAGCGCTGCTCGGAGCGGGTGGAACTGCATCTGGTCCTGCTGCTGCACCAGCTGTGCGTCTCCTTGTCAAAGGTAGGTTTCATTCTTTTGCAAGATACATTTAGGCTTGGGCAAGCCCCTAACCAGCTGTTTTGAAATGGATTGTGATCTTGTTCAAGATTCAGAAATGTCTCCAAATTTTTCAAACCATATACAAGGAAAACCCTTCAAAATTGCCCATGAAATGCTGTGAACCACTGATGCTAGTTCAGTAAAAGAAAATCCACAGTACTTTCGCTGAATCTTCCTTATTCCTGAATCTTCGTCATGTATCACTCTTCATTCTACACACAAACATTGCGACTTTTAAAAAGCCCAAAGACCCCTGATTTGCCTGAGCGCAGCCTGGCTTTTCAATTGCAAAACCTGGCCGCTGGTTCCATGCTTCTCCGAGAAACAATGGCACGCGTCAGCAAGAGAAAGAGTTTGTTTTTGAAAATCTTACAACGGAACACTCGCTTCCTTCTTGTGGTAACTTCAAACAAGTATCTTACGTCCAAATTATGAAAGAAAAGTTGGCAGTTAAATTTTTCGAAATTGAAATGAAAAAGAGAATGATTAATCAATTGAAAAAAATTGATACACTCTTTAGGGCTTACCAGGGACCAGTTAAAAACTTTCCATGACTCTATGGTGACATACGGAATACCATTTTGTTGTCAGGACCCGATGCTTCTGGAGTATCTGTTCCATGCCAGCCCCAGCCAGGGGCCTGCCAAGTTCCTGCTCTTCTCCCTCCTCATCCCCTTCCTTCACCGGGACGGCAAGGTGGGTCAGACGGCCCGGGACGCCCTCCTGCTCTGCATCTCTGTCTCCAGCCAGGGGGACAACATCGCCCGGTACATCACCGAGAGCACCAATCTCTGTCCGGTAAGTCTGCCGGGACGAGCGGGCCATGCATTGAACAAAGGGCTCAGAAATCAGTAGAGCTAATTCTCAAAAAGACCGTCCTTTTTGTTTACTTTTTCCTAGCAGGGGGAAGAGCACATCTTGTCCCCTGTTCGATTCCAGTCATGCAGGGATGGATTTCACTGAAACTTAGCACGAACCTAGACGCATCCTCGGTTTCAATGCATCTACAAAAAGTTTCATCTCAATCATGGAAAACATCATGTAATTAGAAACATTAGCATTTCTTACCTCCATTCATAAATTGGCACTTTTGTGCACCGTCCGTTTTAAGGTTTTCTGGCATCATGCACTCATCACGAGAATGGTAGGAGCAAATTATGCACAAAACGTTACTCTACAAACTCTTGGGGGGCTATGCAGATCCCCCCCACTTAATCCGTGCAAGAACAGACGTGTTTGATATTATTTGTAAAGGCTTTTCATCAATGCCAAGAAAATAAAATACTTCCTGTACAGTTTTAGCTCAGTAGAGCAAGGAGTTTTTTCAATTGTGATGATTTGAAATTAGTGTCATTAGCTAGGCACATCTTAATATACTGTACATTGTCCCTTAAAAGGAAGCTGGTACTTTGAGGCATCCTGTTCCCCTGATAATAACAGCTGTGCAAGTACATATACATCATGCAGTCAGATTATTATCGTCAGGCCATACACAAAGCCAGCCCATCTCCAAAAAAAATTAGTCACATATATGCTTCCTGTTTCTCTACTCACCCTATTTTGACGGTGCATTTTTTGGAGGGAAATATGGAGAGAATGTTAAATTGGACATGAAGAAAAAAATATTTATATTTTTATTTGAATGTAGCTTAGAAAGGTTCAACTGATGTGTTTGTGCATGCAACCGGTACCCTTTCAAGTATTGTTCATTTCATTAGAAATGCCACTGACACCCCATGCTGTCATTATTTTTAATCAGTCTACACTTAGCTGCGCGATGAATCGTTAAAAATAAGTTCAAATAAGGGGATGAGGAAAAACATTTAAGGTTCCAACCATCCTACCCTGTTTTCAGATGCCACAATATAGGAAGCTTTTTTGACCCATGATATCAGGTGACTAGTTCAGAAGGCTCACCCTTGAATTCTTAAAAAAACTACAGTGCAATTGTGACGGCAGTAAGACTGTGCATGAGACATATGTATCCCCATCAATGCATTTTTCGGGTAAAAGAAAGTAGACAGCTTTTACATTTTCCAAAGCAAAAGAGTCCCTGGGAATAATTTGGAGAGCTCTTTGTCATTATTTCATCTTGCGACATTCCACGGATTTGATTTTTTTACCCCTTTGCTTAGGTTTTAGCGACAGGTCTTGGGGCGCTGTACTCGCGCCTGCCTCGCAAGCTGGACATCAAGGTGGACCACTGGCACTGCCTGACCCGGGAAGACTGGACGGTCATGCCAGATCTCTGCATGTTCCTGCACTCCCTGGATTTCTGCAACGCAGTGGTCCAGGTGAGTGACTAAGCTGTTGCTAAGTTTTCCTGACTTAAAAGAGATGAAGGGTTTTTGGTGAATGCATTCTGTATTGTGAACTGTTAACCCAAAGCCTTTTTATAAGATTAAGAATGCAATTTGCATCCTTGCGAAATCTTCCAATCCCTTCCCGTTAAAAATTGGATGCAACCTCATCCTACATATCCAAAATTATCCCTTGAATGTTCTCCATGGAGGGATTACCACTGCCTTAGTCCCTCAAAATCAATTCCTCTTCAAATGTTCCGGCAGTGTGAATGATATCATCGAGCCATGAGGACAATCTAGGCCTGAACAGTAAACAACACTAGGTTAGGCCCGAGACCTCAACATGATGCATTCTCCAAAATCGCGCACACATTTCTGCCGTACAGCTTCAGTCCTTCAAATTCTTACACAACTAATTGGAGGACTTTGGAGGATTCCATTCAATTCAATTCTTTAAATATTCTTTTTAAAACACCACCAAATAAGAAGTCCAAAGACTAATACACTTTGGTTAACATAAAATAAAATTTATAGGACAATAAAAAACCACGATACAAAAATATAAGCTGTTAAAAACAAGAATAACCCTAACCCTCCTCAGTCCTTCACCTGTTGGAGGATTGAGGAGTGTTAGGGTTAAATTAATTTAATAAGCAAATCATTTACGCAATTGGCAAAGGTTTGTATCTACAGGTCCTTATTTTCAGCTGTTCAAATTGACATGAATTCCTGAGAGTATGTTGTGAGAAATATGATAAGTTACGCTGAGGTGGCAAGAGGTGGCATTGCCTGTCAGATACAAGTAAGCATTTTGCGAGCTTTAAGACCAATTGTTTCCTACACCGATGTACATGCAATGAATGAATTTCAAGCTTGATCAACAAGAAAATTAGGAACAGTTAGAAGAATTGACGGATCAACCCCAAACTCAATGAGTTTTTTTAGCTACTTTAGTGTGGTTAATATGGTCAAAGGCCTTGCTAAAATCAAATATACACAAATTGACAGAGACACCACCTTTATCAATATTGCTATGTATTACATCAAGCATACATGTATCTATGAGATAATGTGTGATGTAATGATAATGTAGTTTTCATGTTGCCACACTGTTGAGGATCAATGATATGCCTAATATCTCTCATAATCCAATCTGCTAGTTAGGTAGGTTAGGGTTTTAAAGTTTGAAGAAGGCCCGTACATCACACAGTTATTCAATCCTAGTTTTTTTGGATTTGTACTTTTAACAAATTCATATAAAAACTCCACAAAAAGAACCCACAAAATACGTCTATAAAAACTACAGTTGTCTGAGTTTTAAAGGTTACCTCAGAAAATGAAAGGAACAGTGATTCCGCGGATAGGACTTAAGTTTTAGGGGAGTGATCGCTGAAGTGACAAACTATTGAATCGGACTGACTGCACCAGCTGTTAGTTATTTGCTCGCTGGTCCGGGGACAACTTCTAGAGTCATAAATGGAATAAAACAAACTTGCTTTTTCTTTTTTTAATGCCTTCAAAAGTATCAAGCCAAGGGGATTGAATTATTTGACTCTGTGCAATGCTCGCTGTGTACCTTCCTTTTTTTGTACATGTAGTGGAGAGAACTTAGACAGAAAACTTTTCTTAAATTAAATGTGAAAATTCACTTAAGGTGGTTTTTGATGGTTTCCTTGGCTGTTCCTGCTTCATTTTGCCATGAACAATCCTAACTTATCCTTCTAAAATTGTTATACAGAGAAATGTAAACCTTGTACCGGCCTCATGTATGTGTATGTACTCTGCCAAAAATTATTCATTCTTTACCTAAAAGCATAAGAGATGATGTTAATTGTTCTAGAAGTGTTTTTGTGAAGCATCTCAAGGAATTCTACTTGTCAAACTACAGTATGCAAATTTTGTTTGTACGAAACTCAATTGTTATTCGTGTCTTCAGTCGGCGAGGCAGTAATTGTTTTTGTTTATCTTGATTTTTTCTTCTTTACTATAATAAGCCATTTGCAAGTTAAATTTGAATGAAATCTAGTACACTGAGTTCTTTCAATTCACATGAGCATACGATAACAATTTGAATTCTCCAGACTAAAAACATTGTTGCTATACCTCGTGATTCCGGGCAAGATTTTGCTTATTTACCTACATGTAAGAGACGCCTTGTAACAATACACTGTTCTCAATGGATAAAAAGGGCACAAAGGAACTAGTCCATTTCAGAGATGGTGGTTGCTATGCAAAAGCTTTGCCTCGAATCACGAGGTATAGCAACAATCTTTAGTCAAAGGAATTCAAATTGTTAAGTTTATGTGCAATCAGATAACATAGTGTACCAGATTTTCTTCAAGTTTAACTGGCAAATGGCTTATTGGACCGCTCATTTTCCTACAAAAAGATCATGTGACCGTATATGACACTCTGTGATTTGTCAACATCAGTTTTGAGTGAATCACATACAGAAGGCTAGACCTTCTCTGGACAGCACCCCCATTCATTCTGTCATGTTGTATTTTTTGGTCATTATTTTTATGTACTTTATGTACCTTATTTGTATGAACAGAAATACGATAAACAACCTGAATCAGGTGATGACATTGTTGGCTTTCCAGATAGATTCACATGTGCGCACAGGATCACGAAAGTGGTGAACGGTTACATGTATTTTCACATGCTGCACAAGTGATCTCTATTGACCACTGACCTGACAGTAGCTAAAACACGACACAATGTTTTTACGCACACTCTAGATCATTTATCCATGTATTAAAATAATAACGCACCCCGACATCGTTGTGATAACAACATGTATTATTCTGAACAACCCAACTCCACATGTATTATTTTCTGATAGTGTTTCTGATTGATTCGGTTTCATTTTTATTTCCTCAGCATGTGTGATGAATTACATGCACATCTACATGTATAGTGTACTTTTTTCCCTTGAAACTTAGATGAGTGCGAGTCTGGAACTTATTTGAATTCCAGTCAGTCGTAGCTTTTTTTAAAATATCCACAGTTAGATGTAGTTTGTTGCTCTTGTATGTGTGCTTATTTTGCCAAATCGTTGAGACAATCCTGTGATAAGCTTTATGGTTTATACAGTATACATTCTGTTATTCAGTTTTGTACATGAAAGGTAACAGTGTTATTTTTGTCCTGGGGAAATGTCATGGCATATTCTATACATGTAAGCATTGTATACATGTAAGCAAACAAATATCTTGCTGAACTGAACGATTTTCTTTTTGCTATATGTGTTACGATGCCGAAAATGTATTGTATTCCAGCAGTGTTTAAATTGGTTAAAAATGTTGTATTTTCCATCTGTGCAAATTGAGTAATTTGAAATTACGTGCGTTGAATTGAATGTGTGGAGGGAAAAACTGGTTTCCGTTTCCCTTTGGAATAGATGCAAATTGTTGTTGATGCTGAGTGAGTTGTTATGGTTTGGCCATACCAGGATGATATTCAAAGAATTAGCAACATAAGACCCTCTCTCTGCTTTGATTTGCTTGTCCAACTGCAGCTGGCAAATTTGTATGGTGACTTTTTTGGAGGGGGAGTTGTGATGTGTTAATCTTTTTCAAATTTACAATTTCTTTAGACTAACCATGCAAGCTTATGGGTCATTTTATGAATTTGGGGTTTGACGTGTGACGTTTTACCGTTCCTGTTACACCTGACCTGCGTAATTTGACAAGTTCCATGTATACATCACTGAAATTGATTTCAAACCATTTTTATTTGTTTGGCAGGTAATGAGCAGTACTTAATTCAGTCTTGTGAATTAAAGACTGAGTTCTAAGCATTAAAAAAAATTGTACGCCAGACAGGGACGGGAAAACATTGGGTCCCAAATTTATAGAATGACTCACATGTCTTAAAGAGATGACAAGAGTGTTTGACATTGTACTGTAAAAAGAGTTTGAAGTCGGAGGGATCCACAAAGCAGGCAGATTTTTTATTCCCTACCTGCAGAAATCATTCAAAAACAGAGAGCATTATTTCCCCAATCCATGCAACAATTGAGTTACACGTTGGCATGATTTTGTAGCCAAAAATGATACATAAATTAAAGCTGATGCATAGGCTGTGAGGCGAGGCCTTATGATGCGCATCACACTTGCCCGTCAGAATCCTGAGAATTACCAAGCTGAAAATGTGGGGTTTTCTCTAACGTGGTGATCCAGCAACAGATTTAAAGAGATACCCACAGTGTAGCATCCTCTCTGTGAGTTTATGTAATTTTATACATGCACATCCCATTTCCAGAGTACTTGACAAAGCTGCTTGTTTACACAATGCAGTGGCTTGGAAAAATTAGTGGTCTGATACTGTTCAGCCACTTGTTTGTAATTTCTGACACATTTTTTTTTCCTGAGGGCATCAGGTGTCAGTTGATAACACACATTGTTTCACTTTTTTTCTTCTTCAATTTTCGCATCAGGTGGCACATCCGCTCGTCAGCACACAGCTTGTGCAGTACTTTCACGACGGGTTCCTGGTACCCGTCATTGGTCCTGCTCTGCATCAGGTAAATCAGCAAATGAAATTTCATTTCATTTTGTCATTGCACTAGTCACAGGTTTTAATCGAAAGGAATTTATCCAGGGTTTTACAGCATTGCCACCTCCGAGTATTTATGAATAATTTGTTAACTGTTGGGTTCATTTATTTGTCCGTCCTTGTTGGCTGAGGAAATTTTTTTTTTCTTTATAAATTGTTTTTGCGTCTGTCTTGTATGCCTTTGATGCACAAAGGGAAGAAGGGAGCCAGTCATGTTAATAGTGTGCAGCACATTTTCATTGAGTGCTTTTAGCATTTTGGCATTAACTACTCTGTACACATGCAGTGCAGGGAACCGTTGAATTACTGTCTGTATTGCCAGTGTTCTCCCGGGATGGTTATAAATCTTGTGCATATGTAGTATTATTGTACGTGCGCTAACACAGTTTTGCTCAGCATGCTGACTATGAAGGTAAATGAAAACTAGTAAAAACAGTGTTTTTTTGTGACCACGTTTGTTCCGTTCTACTGTCACAAATGGACAGAAGAAACATTTTCAATTTTTGACTGATAATGGAAAATTTCATATTCAGGATAAATAAAAGGGATCTGTGGCATCACTTGTCAAGGCCTGTATGCTAATTGAGTGTTCATGCAAAATTTACAACCATTTGCAAAACCGTGCTATATACATACATGTACTTGTACTTTCATCACCCATCTTTTCCTTTCATGTTTTTGGTGATACGTAGCTCTTATATCTTATTTAGACTTGAAAAATGAATTGAACATTGCCTATGTGTGCAGTTACATGCATGAACGAAAGTGTTAAGTTCTTTGTATTACATCTTTCCTGGTCATCCCCTTGTTTCAGTTCTCGTCGGTGCACAATTTGTTTCCTTTGGATATCACTTTCATTTGAAAGGGCTAGACCTTAAAATGCGATTGTTATCAAAGTGTGTAGCATGTTTTCTTAGAAGATGCATGACCTGCAGTAATGTTCCTACATGCATACATGTACATGCATTTCTGCCTGTGTTTGAGGTGCCCAAATCCTGCTGATATCTCACTGCAGGCGTTGTCTATTTTTGGTGCCAGATCTCTTAACCCTGTGGAGAGACTGAAATGTTTTGAAAGGTCAGGAACAGATATTTCTGACCTTAAAGATGTGATCTTTCTAACAGCTGTCACAGAGATCTTTATCACTATCTTCTGTGTTGCTTTGTGGTGCATGTAATCGGACTCCTGGCCGCGCATCAATCTATTAGCCAAATGCAGAGCAGCCCTGATACCCCGTGGGAGTTCAAGAAACTGAAAAAAAAAAATCAGTGTGTATTTAAGTGGTTTACTGGTGGATGTCAGTCGGGATACCAGACTCAATACTTAGTGTGGCCCACTTACATTGTGGGTTGCTCTGTCCTAAGTAGGTGATATCGCTTAGTAAATTTATGGGTGCACTGAACTAATTCAAGCTCCATTAAGTGTACAACCAACAAAGTTTGGAGCCCCATGGCAGGCAGCTGAAGGCCCTGAGGCCTCTCAAACAAAAAACAATGTGTTGTTTGGTCCTTCAGATCTCATTTGATTTTCAAATTTTAGTACATGTAGGTTAAGCAATGAATTTTTCAATTATCTACTAAAACAAACTCATCTCCCAAAAAGTGAATGTTCCCAAGTCTTCCCAGCAGCCACTTTTCAAATGACATCCCTCACTTTTGTCAGGCTCTTCTGACAAATTTCCAATCACATTTTGTCTGTCTTGCCCCTAGATGGGTGCCCCTGAATCTGCAGATATGATCCTAGACCATACTTACACAATCCCACAATTTCTTGGCCCGCACAGACCCCTCTTTCAGCAGAATTTGCACGGGTACTTTTTAAGAAGCTCCTTGGCCTAGCAGAGAATTTTCCATGAATTGGGACAGTACACCCTTTATGTGCAAAGCAGTTGTCTGCAGAGAACCAGTGTCCAGGAACTGATTGTTAGTTGGAATTTGGACAGGCAACCTGCTTACAAATGTATTTGTTAAGTAGATTGCTTAGCACCGGTTTTCTGGGGAACAAACCTTGAAAAAAGTTGTCCTGGGAATTAAAAACAAAAGAAAAAGAGTCATGGAGAGTAGGGGGAAAAAATAGGGTGTCTTGGAACCCTGTTGTCAGAAGAAAAAATAGTACAGAAGTCATGGAAATCGAGATCATGGAGATGGGTCATTCCAGAAATAAGGGGTCCAAAAAGGTGACATTTTTGTGTCCCTGTTACATCTGACCTTTGTTATTTGACATGGAAATATCACCGGAATTGTTTTCAAACTATTACTATTTGTTTGGCAGGTAATTTGCATTAATTCATCACTCTTGGAAACTAGAAAATGTGTTCTGAACTCACAAAATCACATGTAAGATGTGACAGGGACATGAAGAAAAATGGACCCCGAATTTCTGGAATTACGCAGGGTTATTTTGATGGGCCTCTTTTGATGGGATGATTACAGTTTTGGGCAGGCTGTATCCTTTTCAGCCTGAAGTAGTGGGTTTGTCAGTCTTCCAGGTTTAGGATACCAAAACCTCTTCAAATTTTAGTCCTGGAATGTCCTGGAAAACTCACATGAATCTGATCTCCAGATTTCAGTGGGAACCCTGTCAGCAAGTCTTCGGTGTTTAAGCAGACTTGGCCAGAGGACTTCATTGTCAAGGAATGGCCATGCCAGAAAATTTGTGCCCAGCTGATTCAGGACATACACATTTCTGGGCTTGTCCGAGGTCTAAGTGCAACATTGTATTTTTTTCTTCTGTTCTTAACGCTCCAGAGTGTTGAATTTCTTCACTTTTGTTTTGTGAACAAACGTGAATGCAAGAATATGACAACACAGGTTTACCCTTCACTAGCGCTGCACGCTTCTGCTTGGTGCTTTTGGTATATTAGTGAATTATTAGAAAGCTTGAACCCACAACATCCTGGTCGCTGCTGTGAATGTCTGAACCGCTCAACCACTACCTGTGTGGTAATTGCTGATTCAGATGTGAAGATTTCTTGTCGTAGCAGACTGGCAATAGTTCATTGATGCTGGCTCCCTGTTGAAAATGTGACATGCCGTTTTCCAGTGGTTGGACTTTTTCCTGTTCAAATGAGTTTCCACAAGTTCAGAAAGTCCTTTCAGTTTACGTGTGTAATTGCTTTTCCCATCAAGCCACCCCCCCCAAAAAAAACTTGAAAGTTTTTGTTTATAAACATCCTTAAGGATTAAGGTTATCTTTTTTCTTTTGATCACATGACCTTATTTGAAGGCCAGTCTCTTGTAGTTGCCAATTCAGAATTGTTTTGGGATTATATAACAGACCCATGTATTGTAATTGCAATAATTCTATGATTATTTCATTTTTTTTGAAACGGCAGCTAACAGCATTCAACACATATTTTGTAAGTTGATTTTAATTTCACTCGTTGCAGTTTTTCCGTTTCTTTATCAAATTTTTTTTTTATCATCAACCACTTTGTTGCCTACACATTGGTCCGACAATAGTGCGTATTTGTGCAATGATCACCGAGTTTTAGTTGTCGCTCAACAAAGCTGGAAGCACAGAATGTTAGTTGTCGCTCACCAAAGCTGGAAGCACATGTGTTTGCCAATTTTTCTTGCTGTAGTGATCCAAGTATTTTCGTGGTTGTTTGTAACTGTGCGTGTCGCTTTGTGTGATTTCCCCGTGTGCCCTCCAATACAGTCAGAAAGGACGGAGCAGCCCAAAAAAGTGCCTCCCCATCCCCATGACTTTTGTGTGATGTCCATTTACTTTCACTAATTAGTAAGGCCAGTACATTTCCATAAATTTACAAAGAGAGTATTTGCCGAGACCATGTACCAGTACATGTGTACCTGTACAGGGCAGACAAACTCGTACATGTATATGTACATGTGTACATGCTCAAGGACACGAATGTATAACTTGATTGCACCAGGAAGCTGTGTGCACTAAGTCTGTACTCTCCGTTTCTTCATGGTGCAGCCGGCAAGCTCACAAAGAGGGAAAAGAAGTCACGTGTGTCCCTTGACAAAGATACCAATTAAAATATGAACGTGAACATATCCGATCTGTTATCTTTTCTTTTGGACTCCTAGCCTGAAAATTTCCAGTTTGGGAGAGTCCCTTCTCAACTAAAACCGATTTCCATGGCACGAACATGCACATATACATGTAGTCGTGGAGAACTGTTATTTCCTTCCTTTGAATTGTGGTTTACCACAGTTGATAAAGTAGCACCCCACAGCAAAAAGTGATTGAAACTCAACTAGTTCAGCCGCAGATCAGGGTATAAATGTGTACACTGTTGAAGTAGTTTACAAAATATTGAAGTTCAGTCCGATCATCAAAGGGTTTAAATTAGATAAATGTATTTCTGGGAAACAAATATCCACCTGATTGGGAATAAGTCAAAATATGCTTATCCCATGCTGAAATCTGCAATCCATGTCAGTTGATTAATTCCATGCAGTGGAAAAACTTTGACTCCAAAATTTCTGTACCAAGTTAAGCTTCTGTATTCATGGTGTTTTGTACATGTGACAGGGCAGTTTTGGTCGTGCTTTTTTCTCTCTTTCAAACTTTGCTAGTTACATAAAAAAAGATTAGAAACACAGATCTATTATGACCAACCTTGAGCAAAATAATTTCCATTTTATTTTGCCTCACATAAAGAAAAAGAAGTCGCTATTACAAAATAACTTGTGCGCAGTGATAAATCCCTCGCACAAGTCAACAGTAACAGTTGCTGCAAGTTATAGATAACTGTATGTACACTGCAGCACCTGATGGAGGACATACCTTTGCACATGTATGAATATTTTGCTGAGAATAAATTTGCTGGTAGGCTGTGCTTGTGTGGAAGCAATTGAATCGGTTTCAGCCTTGCATTATTCATAGCAAAAAATTGGTGCAGTTCCGTTCTTATCTTGTTATACAGCTCTTGTTTCCATTTTTTTTTTTTTTCATTGAAAAGGGGTCATTTGTGGACCGCCAGAATGAAAAATAGCATACATGAACTGTTATATGAAATTATATTTGAAAAGCGACCTTCCCTTTCAAATAAATTTGCTGTTAAACTATCAAATTTTTGGTAACACGGGTCACGGTTGTGTGTTCTTTAAAAATGAAAAGTCAATTACTCTCTGTTTAAAGTTTGCCAGCTTTGAATTCCTTAAAAGCCGAAGTACACAACATATCCACACCCCATTACTTCGTAAGGATTATGAATGTCCAAAGCTAAATGCCTATCGGCAGGAAAATGCCATGTTTGAAAGCACAGTGTTGCCCTGTGCAGCACAGCCGAAGCATTACTCAAATGAAGCATTTCTCAACCGCTGCATCCTGACATTGGATAATTTGTGACAGGATTGTTTGGTCTCGCTGAGTAGGCTGCATGGCTGCACAAATGAAATTTCCCCTTTGATTTTAATGTCTGTATCCGCTTGTGGCATTTGAATATGTCAGGGTTAAGGGTTTGTTTGGTGTGGTTATTCTCTTGCTTCCCCCCCCATGAATTACGCAGTGTCTGCCTGCAGTGACCAGTGGTGCTTTCAGTATTGCTGAGCTCGTGTGGAGTTTTGTGCACTGGCATTGTTATTTTATTGTTCCCTGCATGTTCCTCGACATGACTCATGTAGATTGCGTGATTGGTTTTTCTTTGTGCTTTTGTCGCTCTTTTTGCCTTCGACCTTTTGATGGCTGCTCGATTTGGTCGCGCCAAAGCACACGTAGCCAAAACTAGTCTCTTCTAGTATTTTTGACACCTCCCCTGTCCCCCTCTCTCCCCTTGCTGATTTCTCAAGCTAACAAGATTAAGTGACGACGTGTAGTTGTATTTTTTGGATTGTATGTTTGATCATCTATTCCTTCCTCCATGATTTGAATAACGAGCCCGCAGCTTGAGCTCCACCCATTTGGTTTCCAAAGTCCCACATTCTACCACTACATCGTATAGAGGGCTTTGCCTCATGCAGTGTCGGGATAAAAGTTGGAAACTCTGTGAAAGTCTAGAGTGGCACACATTGACTTTTTTCCCGGACTTTTAGTGCCAAGTCTTCCCATCTTTCTTTGCAGGATTTATTTAAACTCGTTTAGGTTAGGCATTGGTACTTTTTATCATCAAACTTCAAATGAAAATTATGTGGCCTTCTGCCTCGGTGTCTTCCAAAAAGGAGATTTTCAGAAAGTGGGCACAAAATTGGGCTTCGGCTCCCTAATGTGAAGCATTTGAACAAATCTCGGGCAAGGCGTTAAAGAAAGAATATCAAAGTGTGCCACTTCAGGGGTTACCCCATGCATTGTACCAAGAATAAAAGGTCACTTGTCTGGTATAAACCAGCAAAGCCTTACTTGTTACCCAAAACCTTCTTGCACCGACCCTTTTACGAAAATGTACAATGCCTTGTCTGGCCTACATGTGAATACACACACATGTACCGCCATCATCACCACATTCATGTACATTAGGTTTTTTTGCCCTCCAAGGTTCTTTATATTGTGTTCATGTCTGCATCACATCACATATTGTCACGCTGATCATAACCAGCACAAACCAAGCAGCTTTATTTGTAAATTGAACTTGTCCAGCATAGTAGTGTAATTTGGCCCCTTTGGAAAGTTCATCATCAGTGTCAAATTTGTTGAAGTAAGATGCATGTACATGTACTCGTAGCTTCAGGCTTTACGACAGCAATCGTCATTTTTATGTTTCTTGTCATTTGTTTTATTGTTTTTAAAAAGCTTTTGTACAATTTTCTTTACTTTTCTGGATTTAATGTTATCACCTGACATTTCAGGAGGTTCTGGTACATTTGCACTTGAGCTTGGTATTCCATCACAATGAATAGACAGAACCCCTCCTCTCCTCGTCCCCCCAACACGCACAACCTGGAAAATATTTGGAAGGAAAGAGTGAAATCTGTTGTTTTTATTTTGGGTTTTTTGTTGTTGTTGTTGTTGTTGTTGTTGTTGTTGTTGTTTTTCCAACCGTTTCATGTTGAAAATTACATGTTGTATTGCAATAAACACAGCACACTGCAGCCAGTACACACACAATTCATGTTAACATCCGTCTCATTAATTAACAAGAAAGTTCCCCTGCCACAGCTCTGTTAAAGGTTACTGTTTGAAGTACCCTGCCATACAAATCTGGGCAAAACTGCCACTCATTAGTGGGACAATATGCCACATCTGTCGGCAAATTTCTCAAAATGGCTGAAGGGAAAACCAATGGCACGATGTACTGTACATGTTATTTCTCAGTGAATTATCGGTCAGGGTTTGTGCCGAGTCCAAACTGCACTGGAAGTGGAAAGTATATTTGTTGTTAATGTTCAACCTTTGACCCTGATTCTCTTCGATCCTTCAAAATCCACCATGAGGTTTGGAGGGCTTTTCTAGGAACAAGGAAGGTTGAGCCCAGTCACAGCCACAGTGCATGGGGCTTGATGACACTCCTTGAATGTTTGTGAGTTCAAAGAAACTGTTGGGTTTCCTGTACAGTGGTGGACTTTGGAGGAGTCAGGAAGGTTCTCGAATAAAATATGAAGTGAGGGAACGTACATGTGTTTTGGGACTGTGAATTGATGATGTAGACAACTCAGGTATAAAAGAATAAGAAGCAATTACTGTGGGGCCATCCTGTTTGCACGTACATGTAGGTGGTACTGTGTACATGTTTGTTACATCCCTCTTCGACCAACAGGGTGTCGTGACTTGCCAGAGTGTGCACGTACTCACGTTAAGGCGTGCTTGAGTGCGATGGCCCCGCTGGAATGGCGTCTCCTTGGATTTGTCTGTGCCTGCATGCACTTGTAGTTTGTTGCTGTGTAGCAAAGCAAGAATTGGTGAGGGATGTAATGAAGTGCCATCACCAGTCAGCCACACAGCATTGTTCATTTTTCTGTCTCATTTCATTCCCGTTGTTTTTCTCTTTTTTTTCCCCTCCTGCTTTATTCCTTTCCTTCATTCCAATTTCATTCATAGTTCTCGTCCGATGGTGAGACAATTGACGTAGACAATCCGGTAGGTTTATTCTCCACCTCCATTTAATTTGTTCATTTCTGCCTCGTAGTCCAGCTGATGGAAGCCTTAATTTCATCTGATCTACATGTAGCTGCATGGTTTTACAATGGGACAGCATGGGTGTTAGCATGCTTTTGTTTTAAATGTGGTGTATTTATGCTAATTTATGCAGATTTATGTTCAATGTTTTTTGTTTTGTTTTGTTCAGTTATGTTTAGAGGGTAATTCCAGAAAGTAGAAGTCCATTTGTTTTCATGTCCCTGTCACATGTGACAGGTGATTTTGTAAGTTCAGAACACATTTTCTATTTTCCAAGAGTGATCAATTAATGCAAATTACCTGCCAAACAAATAGTAATAGTTTGAAATCAATTCTGGTGATATTTCCATGTCAAATAGCAAAGGTCAGATGTAACAAGGATTCCAAAAATTTTACACTTTTGGACCCTTAATTTCTGGAATTATCCTAGACTGATCTTGGTAGTTATGCACTCTTTTGGCGTGTTTCTATCAGCACCATTTGTTGCAGGAGAATTCTGATTCCTCCCTTAATGGCCCCGGACCAACACATAGACTAATAAGAAATACATGTCGTTTAACGAGGCCTTTTCTTGGTATTTCGGGTCTTACAAAATCAGATGAAAGTGGGCTGAGAGGTATGTTATCTCTTTTGGTTTTGATGGTGTATTTTGTATAAATTTGCAATCTTTATTGTGTTTAGACATGTTAGAGTATGGAAGAAGTATTGAAATACTGAAAGAGAAATCATCACCCGTGGGGAAAAAAAGCTGGCTGAAATTCAGACTTTTTCATCAGTTTGGAATATCCATTCAGAGCAGAAACTCAGTGCAAAAGAAATTTTCTTCTCTTTCATAAGCTCATAAATCAGCCCTGTTCTATTTGATAACTCAAAATCATTTCCCATTTCACTGAGAGTTTTGAGCTAAAATACAGGACTTGTAGTCTCAATAGGCAGTTCTATTCCAAAGAGTTTTTCTGTGTTTTTTCCGCAAGTTGGAAGTACATTCCAGAGAGGTTTTCTGGTTTTTTTTACGCAAGGTGAAAGTACATGTCATTGAAACTGTGTCCCTGTACGCAGAATAGGAAATATTGGAAAAGTCATCAGATGCCTAATGGGCATGCATAGAAATTTCTGGAAAAGTAATCAATTCCCAGAATAGACACTGTACAGAATCGGAGTTTGATTTTTTTTTCTTGTTTACAAAATCCCTTCCATATCAAATGAAGAATCCAGGGAACAGAAAATGACTTTCCCCCCCAAAAAATTTCAGTCGCTTTTGTTTGATCTGAGAGAAGTTTGGCATGAAATTATAATTTGTTCCAGGGAGGGGAGGGGGAACTGTATGAGGAGTCCGATTTCAATGTCAAAAAAGTCATATGAAGATTTCTCAGTGTGATGGTGATGGATGCCACTGTAAATGCTATCACACTTGCTGACAATTTTCAACGTATTAGTTTGGAGTTGGTACATGTACTGTACATGTACATGTACTTCTTTCAGTCAGGTAAACAAAAACCAGCACCATTGACCTATGATCACAGAAAGATAGCTTACAAGTAAGCAGGTAGATAGCATGCAGTCACCTGTCTTTTGGACTCGGATACAATGGTTGTATAGGCAATATTGCATTCTTGGTCTTCTGAAACAGTAGTGGTCTTATTAACAGCACTAGCCCAGTTTCATGGAGCTGGTAAGCAAGAACATACTGCTTAGTAGAGAGGAGCTGGGATTGGTCAAATGAGTTTATACATCTCATGGCGGTTTGTCGGCTGACCCCAGTTTTCTGCTTAGCATATGTTTATGTCATGAGGAAAATTGACTTACCAGGTCCATGAAGTGAAACCATGATCTGATAGAGTCCCTTTAATGTGTCTTTATCAGTGTCTTGCATTTTGTAATTTTTTTTGTTTGATTTTCCTTCTGGTGATTTGACCACTAACTCCATCTTAATCAGCTAGAATATTTTATTGGATGTTCATTTATGCACAAGTTTATTACCTAATCCTGTCAAATGTGTCTTTCCAATTTACTCTGTACTTTAAATCTGTACTGTTTCGGTTTCATTTAAGAAAGTTTGTGTTACTTTTGCATGTTTTTGTTGCAATTCTACATGTATATATGGATTCTTGCACTGTGTTACGGATTGCTGACTGGATCATTTTTACTGATATATTAATTTGTTATTGGTGTGGCTTTTGGTTACATCAATACTGATGATGCAATCTTGTTTGCAAGAGTCAAGTATTGGTTGGGGGAAGGATAATTGATCTCTTGACCCTAACCACTCCAGTCCTCAGCTTGAAGTTTGGAGCATTTTCCTGGATCAAAAATGGAAATGCTTTATCATTGGTCAAATATTTGGCCCTGGCTGTGCAGCTCTAGTGGTTATTAAACCCCTGATTTTCAAGTTGTTCAATAATAAGTCATATTTGGCTACTAGAACTTCAGACTGCTTGTTGTCAATCTGAAAATTGGACTGTATCCATCTAATTTGTGTAGCAGCACAGTCAGAGATGACGCCTGAAATTGGAACTAAGCCAAGTTTTGGAAAATCCTGTTCGTGACCTTTTAAAAGTTCATTGGTAAGGAATATCAGGCAGTAGTCCAACATGTAAATGTACATGATGGAAGATTTGGGGAGATTTAGGAAGGTCCCTATATGTACATGTAGGCTAAAAAAATGCCAAGGGAAATAAGTTCTAATTTTTTTTTGCTTGGGTGCTTTTGCACCGCCCATTGAAACGAGACCAGCCTCCATGCTGCATTGTTGACAAGAAGTCTGTCATTTTTGGACGGGTTAGAAATTGGAGCACTTGCTGCTTTCATGCATGTAGACTAAAAAAATGCCAATGGAAATAAGTTCTAAATATTTTGTTTTGCTTGGGCGCTCTTGCACAGCCCACTAAAAAGAGACCAGCCTCCATGCCGAATTGTTGACAAGAGGTTTGTCATTTTTCTGGACCGGTTAGAAAGTGGAGCACTTGCTGCTTCCATGCATCGTGTTCACATGCTGCAACGTTGCAGTGTGAAGGGAGTATTTCTTGGTCATGTAATGTAGTTGTTCATGTAGCTTTTGCATGGTGGCACCTTGAGTGAAAAGACATTTTCACCTCTAAAACAAAATACATGTAGAATTTGAGGGCTGTGTTGGG
This sequence comes from Acanthaster planci, assembly GCF_001949145.1. Next base: position 879,233 of record NW_019091378.1, on the reverse strand, counting down.
ACCCTGTGTAGTACCTCAAGTAAAGTAATCAGCGCAGTGTCTTTCTGAGATTCATCATTTTAACAATATTTTGAATAGTAGTGAAAAGCTAAAAAAAAATGCATCAACCCTTAGTTTTATCTTCTTGGAACTGGGAGAGGATTCTCTCTTCCTCCCCTGGCTCTCGTAGCATTGAGAGAAGTCAAACGCCAGAACAACATTAGGAAGAAATTCAGTATCATTTTCTCTAGCCACCCATATCCTTCCAAATCTACTCCACTTTACAGGATTCTTTAGGATTACAGCGTGTAGATTCTATTAACTGTTTGCCGTGAAGGGTTAAGCACAAAAGGTTTCCGTTGCTTCCTTGCACTGTATGGATTGAGGAAGATCAGGGATAGTTGTTGCCCTATCCTCCGTAGTCCCCAATCTTACATGTTGTAAAAGTGGCAAAGGAGGTTTGGTTAAACTAATTTGGTTTTGCATTCCTTCAGTTGCTGTATTTAAGCAAACAGTAGTACATGTAGATGGCTCTAGAGAGTGCCTGCATAGCTTCAAGTTTCTGTCTTGTGCACTGAAACAGTTTTGTTGTCCTAAGTCAGTTGTAAATGTTCTCTTTAATGCTCTGTCAACTTAGTTGGAGCGGAGACTATTTGTCCAGTTCATCACTTGTTGATTTTCCCTGCTAACCAATGCACAAAGTGTATTCTGGGCACCGGGCAAAGTTAACCCATGGTCGACAAATAGTCCTCACTTCAATTTGTCCACAACTGCGGATGTTGATTTTGAAGGTCATAGCTGAGCGAGTATTCATGTAGATTGCAAAATAATTTGCATGGATGTAGTGTTGGATCTTCCTAAACGTTCTTTGTGACACCCCTTTTTTTAAGTTCTCGCATTGAGAACTGCACAGTTGTGTGTTGCACCTCCGCCCTCTTTCCCTGCCTTTAAACCAATGACCAGTCCACCACAAGTTCTCTCTACTCCCTGCAAGTCTGTAACAAGTCATCCAGTCACAACTCTTAAGCCAAGTCACAGGCTGTACAAATGCACTGTGATGAGAAAGCACTCCTTTGTCATTGGCCGTCCTGTTACTTGTGACCAGACTTGACCTGGACTCGAAAGTCTACTTGTGGAATGGACTTGTGATGGATCGAACGACATTGTACATCCCTGTTTTAAGTTAAACGCTGTCCTACTGGCATGTGTTCTGCTTCACAGGCCCCGCAAGATGAGATCGTGGCCACCACGGCCTATGTGAACCTCTTCGTCTCCAGCATCACTGCCCCGCAGCTGATGCGGGCGTTCCTGCACTACCTGTGCATGGGGCAGCACGAGGGGCGCTTGGTGCTGGATTCCCTGCTGACGAGGATCAGCTCCAACTCCAGGGTAATGGGAACAAAATCGCTTGCCTCTCACTTTCTTTAAAGCAGAGACCGATGAGCCAAATCATTATTCTAAAAAAAAAAAAGACGTGATTTGAGAACAAACCACTCGGCGTCATGCCAGCACAAACACATTCAGTGCGTAAGTCAACGTACAGCCATCCTGATTAGGCTGACCTCACACGCATCTGTTGATGTTCTTTAATGACTTGCAACCATGTTTTGTTTGGTGCATGGAACGTTTGAATGCTGGACTGGCTCATTTCTTTCTAAAGGCTGTAATTTGCTGACCGCCAAAGCAGGTTGCCAATGGAAACGACATGCATTGTACATTTCCGTGCGCTCATTCCGGGCCAATTTTTGCTTAGTAGCCTGTCCATTTTTCAAGCATTATTTTCAGCTTAGCGAAATTTTACCCAGGGCCTAATTTTATGGCACTGCTAAGGGCATGACAAACACTAATAGAGGCTCTGTTTATTTCAAGGAGATGGCGAGCAGTAAACACAGCAAAAGGGACATTTTTCTTGGGAGGAAAAATTACTTTTATACAACTTTATATAACAGTGGAAATTTCCATGTGTGCGCAAACGTAAGGACAACCACATTGTAAAATAGTGCTTATGTTAGCAACACTTTTCTGTGAAGCTGTGCCATCATGATGCTGCTTAACAGTTAGCCGAAACGTTGTACTTAAACAAAGCATACAATTTTCCTAAATGTAAGCACTGTTCTAGGGCAGTGTTGCACTTTAATAGAGATTTCCACTCTTTTGTCACTACGTTAAGCAACTTTCCTCCAAGGTTAACATGCCTTTTGCTGTGCTTACTGTTCGCGGTCTCCCTGAAAGATGCAGAGCCTCATTAAGTGTAAAATGGTGTACTTAGCAGCTGTGAAATTGGGCCCTGGGCTTGACGGTAACGATCATCTAGTAGTATGAGACAAGGAGCCTGCTCTTTCCGCTCGATAAAACTTTTAAAAGAAATTGCCCATCAGGCAGTGCTTTTTAAGTTTTTTTTCTTTGAAAAAAAATTTTCATGGCCAACCAAGACAGTCAGGAAAATTTATTTTCAGTTCCACTGTGATATAACTTTTGACCTTGCAGAATCCCAATTGTATTGTATAATGTGCACTAAGTCTATGTCCAACTCAACTGACTATGGCTGGGGGTAACGCACAAGTCTGTGGGAAGTAGCTGCTACCAGTAGACAAGGGGTAAAAGTATAACTGCTTTAGCCAGCATGCTGCAAGGCTTTTTGCTTCTGCTGTGAAAACATGATATGAATACACTGAGGTTGATTGTCAACTGCTGCGGTGACATGCTGGATTACATTTCTTTTCTGTTTTTTTTTTCTTTGTTTTACATAGTTATGTCTAGTGACTTTGTCACTGTTCAACACCCTCGTCAATCTCAACTGCGAAGACTTCATGTTGGAGCTTATCCTCAAGTGAGTGGTTTAGAAATGATCCCCTTGAAATCGTGATTCATTGCTCATTTTTATGATTAATGTGTAAACATCTTGTCAATTACCTCACATGGTTTTCTCTAATGATGTGTGTTTAATACGCTGAATCCCCACTTACCCAGGATTGGAACATTGCTAATGTTGCTTGCATTCATGACTGTCCTAAGGGTGGGATCCATGGCAACAGTATATGGTGTTCTGTTTTTTACGGCTTCTGACTTGTGCCCCTTGAACAAGATATTGACAAATACAGGCAATTCATCATAGGGCGCCTCCAAGAGTTTGCAACGCGTTGGCCAATCACAGGGCACAAAATTTGTTGACCCAATGCACATTTGGAAAGGGTCGACAGATTTCGCGCGTTGTGATTGGCCAACACGTTGCAAACTCTTGGAGGCGCACTCTTATGAATCGCCCGTATTGGAGAAGCCATCAACAGAGGGCTGGGTAACTCAGTTTGGGGGAGGACTGATACTGTGTTCCAATGGTCACAGGTTCAAATCCCCTTTCTGTCAGTTTCCCTGTTTGTAATACATATACATGAAACGTACTTGATATGCTAGGCTGAATCCAGCAGAATCAACCACTGTGCAAGAACCCACTGTTCAAAGAGGTATAAAAATCCAGTGCATAGTACAGGGCTTGTACAGTCCTTGAAAGTCCTTGAAAAGTCCTTGAATTTTGAGCTATGCCAAGTGTACGAACCCTGATAGTAATAGAGGTTGGGTTCTACCTTCCTTAGTCCTGCAGAAGTAACTTACGAAGACCACCTGGTTTATTTTAATGAGATCACTGAGCATATGAGAAAAAGCTGCATATTTTAGAGTAAGTTTGAACGAGAGCTATGGTTAACCATAGTTCAGCTAGCTTTCTTTCAAATTTTCAAATAACTTTCGAATATCTGAGAAACACACTTGTTGGCATTCCTGCATCTTTTTTCATGGCATCATTGCAGGTACCTGGTTCCATGCAACCACATTATGGTCAGCCAACGCAAAGCTATCAAAGAAATCGACCTGCATAGCAAGTGGGCCGACAGGTTCTTGTCTCTCAGGCCGGCCTGTTGTAAGTCTGATACCAAAGATGCAGCCGCCTCTGGCCAAAAAACAGAGGACCCTGTGGCAAACACAATGACCAGTGGGGTCAGGGACTCGCCAAACACTGGGCCACAGGTGACTCTGAGATTGCCAAGCACAAGGCAACCTCCATACACCAGGACTCATAGTTGGAACCCTGGGAGTGGACGTAAAGATGTCAGAGCACAGGGGGCAATACACAAGCAGCAACATCATCCGAATCCAGCCCCTAACCTTCCGCCGATGGACCTGTCACTGTTGGATGTTGAGACAAGCCAGGTGGAATACTTGCTTGATGCAAAGGAAGGGATTCAGGTATGCACGTTTGGCACACAGCACTGGACGGCGCCGTACGATGGCATCAACCCTCCCCCAGCGACTCTCAGCCCAGACAGCTTGTCCCCCGCTGACGAGAAAGCTAGGTCTTCTGCGGCATTTGATGCAGCAGCAAATATCCCCAGCTCTGCTTCGTTTGACGAGGATACAAATCCGGGATCATCTTTGTACAAGGCATGCACCCTGGCAGAAGTGCTCCCAAGGAACAGGGAGAGAGTGCGAAGTGTGGACCCCAAATTGACCGCGACAATCCAGGAGGTTCTCTCACTGGAAATTGGGAATGATAACGAGAAGGTAGACACGTCAGACGTGAGTGTCACAGACTTATTCATGGACGAGATGGTGGCACTACAAGCCCAGATGCCATCAGGCGAAATGTCTCCCTCCCCAGCTGAGCGCAAACCGTCCTTAGAAAATGTGACCAAAGTGGAGCCCATGCAGAATGGCTTTCCTGCCCAAACTGAAACCACGGATCTTACGGCAGGTTCTCCCGTCAGGCCCGACCACAATGAGAGCAATAGCCAACTCGCAACACCCGAGAGCAAAGTTGGTACTGGCAAGTCCAGGCCCAAGGATCTGAACTTAGCGGGGCCCGGTGCGAAACCTTCTCAGGAATCCGATAGTGCCTTCTCGGGTAGCAATTCCCCTGTCTTGGATTCTAACACCTACATCGGAATGAGTAACAGTGTTGGTGGTGGTGCCCCAAAAAGTGATATTGAAAGCTCTCAGAAAGGGTCACAAGTGGCCAACTGGCTGCAAGCTCTTGGTGAGGACACCAGTAGTGCCAGCTTCATCGAAAATCTCTCGGATGACAAGAGGAGAGAGGCACGATTCAGCCTGGCCGGCCAGGAGTCAACTGAGAAGGATGGGGGAGATGAGCCTTGCGTCTTCTGGGAGTTCGACTCGGACATTGAGTTCTCCCCCAAAGGGGGCCGGCCCAAGGGAGACTCGGCAGCGGGTGGGGAGGGCGTGGTCAACGAGGCCAGTCAGATCCTAGATGCCCTCGGTTTCAGTGCCCCAAAAGATATAACATCGTCGCCGGCCAATCGGCAAGCCAACTCTAGCAGCGGTGCCAATCGCAGCCAACTGGAATCTGAGACCACTGAAGCAGGCACCGATGAACCCCTCAGTGGCTCCTTGAATGAACATCACTTTTCTGCGTTCAACTCTGCTGCTGGTGACACTCACCGAAGTCCAAATGCACCAGGCACTTCAGCCCCAAGGGCATCCTCATCCCAGTCCCCCAAACCAAGGCAGCTTTTGAAGCAGGAAGCTTCGGCCAGGCCTCTGTACTCACCCATTGGGAGAGCCATCGGCATACCAACAACAGGTATTATTTCTTTTCTCCACTCACATTGTCCAGTGCGTGATCCGTTGAGGGCTGTGCAGCATGATCAGCTCCGCAAATTTTTTCCATCACTGCTGCATGCCATTTCCTGCCAAGCTCTTGGACCCTTCCTTTGAAATAGTTCATGCGTCATGTTAGACAGCTCAGTCATGTTTGATGTAAAGCAAAATTTGATCCTGAAATTTCACAGTTTAGAAGCAGAAATCTGACTAAAACAGGTGAATCTGTTTTAAAATAGGTCATAAACACTCCTGAGGGGATCATCGTTAAATTTTGTTTCTGCTGTTGGAGTTTCATGTCTATGAGTTGAAATGCGAGTGTACAGTTTATGTGAAATGTGTCCTGCAAAACAGAATTGTTTAGACGGTCTCAATTTGTTTTAGTGTGTCACATAAATGTGTTATTTGTAGACTAATCAACATCAGGTATTTTCTGAACCAAACTTGATTTTGCTGTCATCTGAATGGCAGGCCCCTTCATGGATGCCATCTTTGCACGGCTAGAGACCATGATGGAGAACTCCTTCTATGTCAACCTCCTCCTGACCGGCATCATCGCCCGGCTGGCCTACTACCCACAACCTCTGCTCCGCTCCTACCTGCTCAATACCTCCATGGTGTTCCAGCCCAGCGTGCGCTCTCTCATCCAGGTGAGGCAGCCGGGCATCTGCAAGTCACACGTTTTGTAGATAGGGTCCTCTTCAGTGTGTTCGATTACTTCCCCGCGCTTACTTGGGTAGCTGCGACTGCGCTCGATTTGACCCTCCCTTGGCCTTCTGCATTCACTTGGGCTCTGGCCCAAGAAACCGACCCGCTGAGCCGGTTACCTAGGGAGGTATCCCACAATGCAATGCAAAAATACAGTGGCTAGTTGAACAGCGCGAATTAAATATGTCCTGTGAAATAATCTCATTGCCTCTCTCCACCCAGGAGTAATAGGGTACCTGTGAGGGCAGCGATGGTTATTGTAGTTGATCTAGCCGCTTTGCGCCGAATATTGGCTTCATCGAACTGTATACTCCCCAGGGAGCTGAGATGGTATTTGGAATGTTTCATGGGCCCAGTGAAGGGTAGTAATGATGTACAGCGCTTTGGTCTATGTTAAAGGTGCTTTATAAATACCTATATTATTATAATGTTTGGACAATTGACATATATTGCTGTAGAATATTGAACCAGGAAATGGAGTACCTTTGCGTGGGTTGGTTCACTCGCTGGTTCTCAAGCTAATGCCTTTTACACCCACAATTGTGTGTTATGTGTTGACTTCAGTATTCTATACAGGGGCATGTTCATAAGAGCAGTATATCCAAAAAAAAATTTGTCTTTGATTTTAATGCTTTCCCATCAGATTTTGACGAACATCAGGAACAGGCTGGACCCCTACGCTGCCAGGGTGCCCGAGTTCAAGAGCCTCCTGGTCCGAGCCAAGGATTACCTCTTCCTACGGGAGGAGGGTGACTCTGCCTACAGGGGGCGCTCTCTTAGTGAAATCGTGGATCCAGGGAAGTTGGGGAGATCGAGGACTAGCTCACTGAGAACCCTAAGTGAGATAGATTTCTTCAAAATTACATCCTTTGATATTATGATGAATTCAGAAATTGACTGGATTCAGATTTGAACTTCTTCCAACCTCATGGGCTCTACTCAAAGTTATCCAGCTCAAAGTGGTGTTTTTCTGCAAATCACTAGTGTAATGTGGATGCATCTGATGACAGGATGGCAGAGAGTAAAAATTAAAAAGACACCTCGAATTTCATCAACGTGTTTAATTTCTTTGTCACTTTATGGGCCAGATTTTCACAATCCTTCGATGCACTTTTTGGAATTTTCTGGGAGGAGAAAATTGGACTCTTTGTCGGGAAAAAGTGAGGGGAGGGATAAGCTGAAAGTTGGAGCAAATGCTTGTGAATTTGTAACGGGAATCAGAAAGGATTGGTTACTTTCAGTAAAAAAAAAATGAAACATTTCTTTAAAAAGGGCAGAAGTTTTGCACTGCTTGCAGCCTCACAGTGAATGTGTACAGTGAATACAAAAAACACTCCCAGTTCTTCATACGGTCTTTGATATCAGAAATGGAAACTTGGTTACATTGAAAGCAACAAGTTCTACATAGTGGATACGGTTACTCGGTTTTTTGGAAGCCCTACCTATTTGTGCTCTCTGCGTTCACTCAAGATTCAATTTTTATCCATCATGGAAGTTACAAACAAACTGGTAATTTTGTTACCTGGTTAAAATCACCAGAACTGTAATGTTAGTAATAATTATATAAAACAAAATAAACATTTTAAACAAAGATATTGACTGGTCAGGATTCGAACCTGTAACCTCTGAGCACCGTGTCAGCGCTCCACTAACCTAGCCATTCAGTCCTGCGCGGCTGTTTTCTCCAACTGTCAATTTCATTGTTCATCTTTAGAGTAACAAACAAAAAAGTATTGAGTTTTTATTCCTTCCTGCAGCCAAGCACAAGTCCACGTTTGACCATTTCCTTCGTCGCGGCAACCGACGCAACAAGTCGCTGAGTGCTGCCGAGAAGCAGAAGCTGGCCAAGATCAGTGAGGCTGGGATGGCGCAGCCGGCCGCCTCAGCAGAGTACGAGTCACTCAAGACCCGCAATGCCGTCTACTGCGCCGTGATCTTTGACGAGTTCCTCAAAGAACTGGCAGCCATCTCGCAAGAGCAAGCGGTGGCATTCAGTGAACAAGAACTTGGGCTTAGATGAGAGCTGTAGAAACATTTTAAAGCTTTTGTTTTTACAAATTTCAATATTTGGTTAAACAAGTTTTTTTACTGTGACTCATCTTTTGGCAACAATACCAAAATGCACTTTTTTATGTCTACTTTTTTACGAGCAGCTTTGCAGTTTTCATGGTTAACACAAGGATTTCTTCATGGAGCACGACTATACTAGGGATGATGACTTCAACTTGGATTCAACTGTTCACAACAGTTTTTCCTGTTTACAACCAAATGGATTGGTGTCTACATAGGTTATGCTGAAATTTCTTCTTTTCTGTCAAATGAGCACCCTGACCGTAAAAGAAAGCTTGACGTTGTAATCCTTGTAGGCTGAGCTTAGTATTCAAAAGAGTGTTCTCAGCCAACAAATTTACCCCCTCAGCGGCAAGGAGCTAAAAAGTTTCACTAGCTGCGTCAGGGAGAATCACAATGCAAGGGTCTGAGGTCCAGCAGCATGCTGGGAGTGTAGTGGATCCTGGAGAAGAGTCTAACTGCTTGCCCTAAGGTTACCACTGTGGAGATTATGAAGGTTTTGAAAGGCAGTGCAGTGCAGTAACCTTATATAGCTAGTGTGGACTTGTGAGCAAAAGGTGTCTTTATAATGCAGGAAGGGAAGATGTTCTGTCTGTGGACGTACCCATGCCCACAGGACGTTTCCCCTTCTTTGAAAAAAGTTTAGAGGCAACTTGCGGTTAGGGTCATCAGTCGTAGAAGGCAGGAAAACAGTCGAGGAAATATTTTACAACAATCCAGCTGCGAATTGTGTTCAAAGTTCAAAGAAAAATGAGCCTTTTCACCAAGTTATCTTAACTGCATAAGAATAAGGGAATGTCCACTAGGCATGTTATGTAAGTTCTCGTGTGTGCTAACTCCGCAGTTGGGGGTACAGAGCACAGATTATGGGTTGAGACCTAGAGAGCATTATTGCTCAAAAATATGATTATTTAACCTACTGAGAAAGTGAGTGGTGCCTTACCAGTACCAGAAGGTTATGTTGTGTGTTTTGGCCTGTAGTTTTTATCATATACCAGTAAATTCTGGTGAGACGACAGAATGTTAAGAGTTTTCGAAGGGTTAAACTGGATTCAAGACATTCCGGTAATATCTATACACAATTTGAATGTAGTACAGAAACAGAAATTGCACTCAGTTCTTCTGATTTCATTCCATTCATGTTTTTTGGTATAGAGGAACTATTCGTGCCAAATTAATCTTTCTATAACATTTGGGTACAGGAAACTTACCAGTTTCTGAAAAGAGAGTCGTATATATTCCATGGTAAACTCAAGGTCATAGATGCAATGTTCTGATAAGATATGGGTGTGGGTTTAATCAAAATTGGCTTAAAGGATTGTGGGATTAGCTGTAAACCAACTGAGCTAGTAATTCTCTTTTTTTGTGTGTGTTGGTGATGAGTTGTACCAGCACAGTCGCGTGTGAAACGATGAGCTGTCCGGCCTGAGTCATTATAAATTGAACATGAGATGTGGTGCAGTTGGAATTAAGCCATTAAAAAAACCCAAAAAACAGAAAGTGTGATCTGAGCCTTGGCTTTCCACTGTTGTGAGTGATTTGATCACCCGGTTTGGACCTTTTTTAGGAGGGCGATAGGCAGGGTACACTGGTGGGAACAAGAACGCTTGTAAACAGGCAGCCGTCATTTCTCGGACGTTTTCTGTTGCCTCGTTCATTCCATGCACGACAGCCAGTCATTTGGCCAATCAAGTTATGGCATCAAGAAATTGATGCTCATTTCGGGCCCTTTTTATTAACATTTAGATTTTACACATGCACTAAAAAAAATTGTATGTGAATCAAGTGAGCGCAGCTGGGTATAGCATAAGTGTGATGGGCCGCCAATTAGCGACTTCCATCGGCATACTTGTAATTACCAGCCACCAGCCATGGTAATGGATGTGGCTTATGTATCTTGATGCATCACAGCAATAGCGCCCCCAGGTGTCTAGACAAGTTTTGAAAAAGTAGCATTTCTCTTGAATTTTTGGTAGAAATCGAAGACCCTGTTATTTTTTGCCCTGCATTAAAACAGGACAGAACACATCTTTTGTGACATTTCATTTCACAGGCCCTCCACTTCTTTTCAAAAGGGCAGCCAACGCAAACTGTCGTATGCCATTTATAAATAGCAACTCATGATTTACTTCCCTTTCTTTATTTGAGAAAATCAAATTGAAAGGTATGTTTGCTACTCTGTACTTCTGTTTCTTTGTCAAAATGGATTTAGAAGAATTTTCAATCAGGTAAATTTCTGCTGTAAAAATTAAAGCTTACCTCAAAAAAAAAATTGCTACAAGTTATAACGTGATTCAAGAAATATAATTTTTGAAACACAATGATAAGTGTGTGACATTTGTAATTTCCCAAACATTTCCAATTAGAAAAATTCTTGCACTACTGAATCGTGCATGCACATTGTAAATTTTGTTAAGATGTACAGAAAAATAAGGACAGGTATTAGATTTTCGTTAAACAAAAAAGTGTAAATAAAAGGGAAATAGATATACGAGAATTAAACATGGGAGAGATTATATCTGAGAACTTGAAGAAGTCAAGTCCAGTATTACATGTCTGCATTACAGTTCATATATTGAGTAGCGTAGAGTTTTTGTGAAATTAGTGATTTTTCCGTTCTTTCTAGCACTTTTAGACTATATTTTAAGCTTATAGGCAGAGGGAGTAATTTTTGGAATCTGACTTTTAACTCTTGTAGAATGTAAGATAAGTGTAAATATTTTTCGTAAAGATTTTCAAACGTGATTGGAGAAATGATATTTGGGTATAATTGTTTTACAAAATATAAGTATATTTTTTACAGATTCAACTGGAAATTTTAAGAATAAGACTGACCAGTGCTCGTGTGTGTAGTTTTTGAGCCGGAAAACAATTATTTGCCATTTGGGTTAAAAAAATTGCAGGAATAAAACACCAGTCAATATCTCCCCTCCCCTGTTGCTTGGCCATGCCCTATGTTGGGCTTTAGTCTTGGTAGGGGTCCCCGGGTAGAGATTTTTGGTCACATCAAAAATCTCAGTCTTCATGTTTTAGGCGAGGCAGCCATGGGAAAGGGGGTTGATAAATGATAGGTGCACTATTCTTGTCTTTAATATGGAAAATGTTGTATTTGATATTGTTTTGAGTGAAATCCTGTTTTTGAGTTTCATTTGATAATACCCCTTAAAGTTTCATGATTGTCTCAAGAATCTACAAGATCTTCCACTTTTCAGGAAATCATTTGCACTTTGTACTTAAATCTTCGAGGAGCGTCAAACTACATGTATTTATAGAAACCTAGCTCCTGGGAAATATCCTCTTAAAACCTCCTGGTGAATTTGGCAGGATCTGGGAGGGTCAGGGTCCAGACTGATCTGTTCAGATTCTGGAAACACACCGCAATTTGTAGGAACTCCTTCTTCCTTCCGGGTAAATTTGATATCAGATTTGCAGCTGGACGTGTGATCATTTGTTGCGTTACTCGCATTCTGTTGATCAAAGATAGATTTTGCTTTATATCAACCTCTTTGGATAACTTCAGTATCAGTCATTTCTCAGATTGTGTCTTTGTGATTTTGGGATTCGAGCTTCAAGCGGGTCAGTAATTTTGGAATTCTGGCTCTCTTTGCATCTTTTCTCTGGTTTTTTTCTGTGAACATCAAATCATGTGAAAAGGAGGCAAAGATGGGAGCCTTCATTAAATTTTGGTCTGAGCATAAAAATGCCTGCATGTGATTCTGCTTAGCCAGACATGAAGCTGCAGCAAGAGCAACAGTCCAGTTTTGAAAAAAGGCCAGTGACTGAAGGACTTCAGAAGAGTCTTGCGCTTTGTCAGTTATATCAAGCAGCTGCTAATGTGCAACCCAATTTTACAAATGAGTCATAAATCGCTTTAGCTAATTCTGAGTTAAAGGCTTTTGATAGAAGCTTGCACACTGTAAATCACCAGGAACTCTTAATAATTTTCTCCCATGTAGTTTCCAGTTTCAACAGGATGTCAGACTGAAAGATGCATCATCACGAAGAGCTTAATATTTCTCATGCAAAGTAAAACCAAGTTACTGAAAGAATAACCTTAAGACTCATTTTGTTCGATTGGATCACATTTGCCAAAGCCATTGTATTCATTGAAAGGAAAAAGTATTACATATCTTATCACCTGTAATGGCGACATTGTTGTGTAATTTGTGGATATTTCCTTGGTATATAACTTTCTTTGTTTTTTTAATAACAAATTTTGCAAACACGAATATCCACCCATGCTATTATTTAAAGAAAACGGGACGGATAGGAGAATCCATACTAAAAGCTGTACTGAAAGTTAAAATGATGTCTTTCTGTTTATTGACAAGCAGGGGATCAACATTTGAAACGCTGGGTAATCAGTTCCTGTATGGAATCGACCACATTTATTTTAAGGCCTCAGCTACGTAAGCGTATATTTTGAAACCGTTGCCAAACATAAACTGCAGAAGTGTATGGTTTATGGAGAGTTTCCTCAAAGTGTTCAGTGGTAATTTTTTGCAGAACTGATTTTAAATCTGACCGGACAAACTGGAAGGGATGCACGCAGATTTCCTTGTAAGAGAAAACATCCGAATGGACAGACAGAACTGGTTTGTTTTGAGAGAAAGTAAATACATGTAACTGCTATCACTGTGTGATGTCCCATTGCTACTATGCACATTCCTTCGACACAGAGATTCATTTCTGTGAATTTTTCTCGTATCTGAAATGAAATTGTGTTCTAGAATTGCTTCTTGCTGAAATCGGCTCCAATTTTTCTTTTGACATTGCTTGGCAGCTTGATAATTAAGGGTTCGTGTCTTCTGTTTTTCTTTTTTCTAATTTCTCAGCGTTTTTGAGCTGTGTCTTCGCCCAGAGATGTAAGTTAACCTACCACGTGTTATACTAACAAAGTTAAAATTCAAAGATTAATGTTTGTGTAATTGTTACCGTCAGTCCATGCAAAAGAATGTTGTTTCTTGTCTTGCCAAATTAATTCTTTCGGTTACACGTTCACATTTTAATTTGAACACTAATGAATAATAAAAGTGGAGAGACATCGGCAAACTCGTTTGAAGGGAGTTTTTAATATAAAAATGTCGTGTTAATTTAATTGTACAATGATTTATCTCAAAAGTCCATTTCGAAGCATGGCGGACACAATAGGAGGGCCCTTCTTGAAGTGGGTAACTTCAGAGAAAGCACAAAAGATTTTACAGTTTTACCCAACCAATTAGAGTCCCATTGTGTCCTCTATACTTCAAATGATGGTACTTAAAACACTGAATCACACTTCCCGTGAATCTTTTAATCACACACTTCTGATACAGACATGACAAAATATTAGCAACAGTTAAAAAACGGATGAACACTGAATACCTCATCTAGATGCAAATCTTCCGTTTGGCTAGTATTGACTCTTGGAAAATATCAAAATTATTGATCAATGGAACAAGAAAATCTCAGGAAAAATGTGCCCACTCTTCTGAATGGGTGTGCCAGAAAATGGAGGAAGTGTGTGAAATAGCTTGTGGTTGAACAGAGAAAGTTGCACACCACTGCAAGATGTAGCACCTTGCTTTGAGTTAGATGTTTCCACTTGTTTTCTGCACTACCCCATCTTTTCCCATGGTGGCACCCTAAGGTCAACCCTTGGCACATACCATCAACACACCCACCAGCCGCCCCAGGTTCTAGCCCAACAGATTGGCACTGTTTGCACAAAGAAACTCTGGTTGTCCAAGTTTTATTCAAACCTAGTAATAAAGCCAGCGCCCATGGAAGCCAAACGCTTGCAGCTCCAGCCACCAGCGTGTCATAGCCAGCCAGAGCTTTAAGTTTTGGATGCAGCATGGTCTGGCGCAGTGAGAAATGTGATGCAATCTGGGAAAACCTGTCGACAGTCCCCTCCCCTCTCTTTATTGGAAAGGAGTCAAATTTGAAATTTGGTTACCATTTTAATTGTCAATATCCAACTGATCTTGTTTGAATGATGAACTACAACTTAAGTTTGCCATCTTTCAATCACTAAATTTTGTGTAATCTCAAAAGGGTTTACTCAGAATTTTAAAGCTTTCCAAAAATGCAGTCAGCTGGATTTTGTCACTTCCCGAGAGCTTAATTCAAGTTACAGATGACCTAGAACCTAGGAATGAAACAGTTTGGAAAACAGCACAGTGACTCATTCATTTGATAGTTAACAAATGGACAAATTTAAAACCATAATAGGGTTTCCCAGATCCCATCACAAATAGGAGAGTTGTCTGTCAATACAAACATTTACAAATCACCGGAATCCCCTTTGGCACACAAATGCAAGTAAAAATGCAATACTCATGCTAAAAAAAACCACTACTGAATGAAACATACATGTACACGTATGCAATGATTACAAAGAAAGTAATACTTGACTACTTATACATCTTCAAGCTACTTAAAATGCTACTCTTATTTTGGTCACTCTTAAGGTTTGTAAAAACGCACCACGAACAGCACAGGCAGAAAGGCAAACATTCTAAAATAAGATTGTGGTGTTGCGATCTTTCACTTCCTACACATGCATACAGAAATGCATGTAACACGTGACTGGATAACAAATGTCACATTCAAACGTTTTTGCAGAATTAACATTCAATTAATCTTTTTGAAACAACAGGAATGGCAGTAAATGTAAGAGAAAAATGAGATGTATAAAAATTGGAATGAAAACTAGAATTTCCATTTATTAGAAAAGGTTACTATGATACTTTACAAAGCATGTGAACCATGAGCAATAGCACTTGTCTAAATAAAAAAATTGAAAGCTGCAATGTTGACGACTGTCCTCCACATTTTAACTTGTAAATATAATTCCCCCTTTTCTCCATTTTGGCAGCGACTGGTCCCCCAGATTGTTTGATCAGAATAAAACTTCTTTAATAGCTACTCACATGTACATATAAAAATTGGCTTTCATCAAGTCGCATAAAGAGTGCACAGTTTTCAAATATTGCAACTGTGAAAACATGTTCTGTTATGACCACTTTGGTTTAAAATGACAATTGATGACTGCACACACTTTACACATTGGGATGGAGAATTGTGTACAAATCCCTATTTCATCAATCAGATGACAAGTTCTGTTCACATTTTTTTAACTCATCCTCCCTTTTTATAGCAGCTTCTGTGGAATGAATTCCCTTTTACAATGACATCCTCGCCCCCTTTTCATTCAGCAACTCTGCGATGCTGAGGAGACCGACTTGGTTGCAACCCCCATCAGGTGGGGGCGTAACACTCGGGGAAATTTGGGGTGAGCCCGGAACCGCTGGTGGTGGACCTTACAGAAGCCGGCGCGATCAACTTCAGCCGATATCTTCCTTGTCAGTTGGCAGCCGTCGCCGAAATAGGACCAGATCGGCTGAATGACCCACTGCAGGGTGCTGGTCCACGTTTGGGGATCTGCGGCCACGTGCTCCAAGAAATAAAACTTGCCATCCTGGTCCAAAAAAAAAATGAATGGCAATGTGAGCAAAATAATTGAGAACGTACACGTTGGGTGTGATTACTGAAACCTGATGGGTCAATCACGCTGCACTTTTGATTGATCATGTTGCCATCTGTCCATCACCGTGCAATTGTCACGTCCCAACTACATGTACAGCATCAGGTCACACTACAGTTGGGAGCGTCCCTGCAAGTCCCTGTACATGCAAGTCCATCAGAAGTCATTCAGTCTTGAGCCATTTTCACAAGCAATTCAAATGAGATGTGACAAAGGCATATGTTGGTGATTGTTGACCCCGTTACTCATGACTGACCTTTTGAAGGGACTTGTGAGAAAGGACTTGTGAAAGGACAATTGTGATGGACTCGAATATAAAACTGGTCCCAACTACAGTTGGGACAGAGGGTACCATCAGCCAATCACCCTTTTAAAAAAATTGTTTTGAAAAGGGGAATTAATTTTGGGATTGGCCTTTGAAATTAATCCATTTATTTGTAACCATGCCACAGCCCCTTTTGCCACTTACATCTGTAACGCCCCAACTGTAGTGCTGCAGTTGGGCTGGCCCAACTATTGTTGACCAATGTCTGTGGGAAATGTCTCAACATTATCTAAGTCAATATGTCTCACACTTGACACAATTCATCAAAAATGTGGCACTTAGCCCTATGACCAATGACATGACATTTGTAAACAATATGACTTTGGCACATGCTGGGCACACAGGACCTCTCTGCTGTAGTTGGGCTGGCCAAACTATAGTTGGGACTGATGCTATAGTTGGGGCGTAACACATCCATTATGTCCATTGATGCTCTGTTCCTTCCTCTGTGCTGTGATAGAATGGTGAATGAAGCATCAGGGAAAATATAGTAGTTGGAGATTGGAGAACGTCTGGAAGTTATTACTTCAACTTACTTCACAAGTCAAAATCCCCACCAAATCATGTAATGTTAATTCTTATTTAAACAATGGATAGTTATGCCAACAACTATAACAACTTACAGGTTTTAGCACTCGCTTGACCTCCCGTATTACAGCATCAACATCCTGGACGCTGCACAGGACCAATGTGATGACCACGGCGTCCACACTGCAGTCATCCACGTGGCCCCGTAGGTCCTCTCCAAAGGCCACCACCGTACGCTCCAGGCGCACGCGGGGGAAGTGCTCGGCCACGTTCTGCTCCAAATACGACGCAAAATTCTTGTTCGGTTCGACGGCAATCACCGAGGTGCCATCAGGGTAGTACTTGAAGTTAGCCCCCGCGCCCACCCCAATCTCGAGGACGGTGAGGGAAGGGTGTGACTCCCCATTTACGGAGCCCTCCCCTCCATCGACAGGTTTCTCGCGCAGGGACTCCACTTGATCTTTCATTTCTTTGAGAAGCTCAGCTTTGAAACTGCCCATTGCCTCGTTGTACTTCCGCATGAAACTATTCAAAAACATGGGGTAAATGTGGGGTAGAAGCATCTGTTTCAACACATGAAGAATCAACAGCACACCCAAAAAGAGTGTGACGGGAACGACATAATCGAGGACACTGGTAAAGGTGAGTTTTTCCATGATTTTTGTGAGGTTTACTGGCATGTCAACCCCGAGCGAGTGTTTTTTATGATTTACGTCAGCCATGCCGGGACGCTTGGTGGCGCTGCGCCGCAATTCCCCTTCAATAAAATAAACCTGATTCAGATCGGCCTAATACTAGTTTTTCAGGAGTGTTTTGAAGGCCTCGTACAATCATAAATCATAAAATTGGCAAATTAATCTTGAATGTGACAAAAAACAGATGCAGATGGGGGTTAGGAGGCGTGAAATGGAATGATTAAAGCAATCCGTGTAAATACATTCATTCCATGGCATTATTCTCAACAGGGGAAATTAATTCTAGAAAGCCCTGTGGATACCCCAAGTATACATAGATACCATAGAGGAAAAAAACACACACACAACAGCTACCACAAGACCAAAAAATAATTAGACATTTGAGTTTTGTTTTAATTTGGGTCCCCTATATACACTGCATTTTGTGAACATATGCTTGGAAGTTAAACATTACATGTCCAATTCCTAAACACTGATGTTTGGCCCCGAAACATTATCTATCGACATACTCTTAAAATGTTTAATTATGGTAAAAACAGATAAATTGTTCAGAAAAGGGTTTGCTCTGCAGTACACAGTTTTGCAGAGTACTTTAAGGTGCATTCTAGCATACCGGACAAGGTATGGAATGCTACATGCGTTTGTCCTGTTTTGCTTGGTGTCTTACTTTTTGTCCAGACAATTAAAAAAACTCGGCAGAAGCCCTTGACTCTGGTTACCGTATGATGACATATTTCAGCGTAACTTAGAGTTGTGTGTGGGGGAAGGACAAGCGGGTTTATTCCTGCACTATATGATTACAACAGGCTAAAAGAAATGAGAAACTATTCCTGTGTGGCCAAAAAGAGTAATTTTTAGCTGCAACCTCCAACTTGTCATGCCCATGGAGACAAAGAGAAGAAGTATCTTTGAAGGGAACTTGATAAAACTGAGCTCTGTTGAAATCTAAATGGAAATTGTGCTTATTGAAGCTGTGGCCAAGTACATTCAGTTCTGAAGAATAGGCTTGCTAATTGTTAACAAAAGGTTAACTAAAGGTTAGGAAGCTTATAAGGTTTCTAAAAGACAGTTACATGTGGCGGCAGAGATTTTGTAACTAGTCAAACAAGTAATTTCAGAATTCTTTAAATGCACGATACCAGTTTTTTCATTCATGTAAATGTACATGAAAACTGTTGAAGTCAAGCACGTATGCTTGTGACGGATTCAAAACAAAATATTATTTCGTTCTTTTCGTACATGGAAGCTTGGGCCAAGGTGAGGCTGGAAATATCATGTGTGCCTATGGCATGCCATGCGGCCATGGTCATGTGGCCATGGCCATAAATTAAAATAGAAAACGTGCAACCTCAGCTGGCCACATCAAATAGCATTGATAGCAATAAATCTGGCTACTTAGTGGCCACGCCCATCAAGTGCGGTCGTGCTGGTACAAAGAATGGAACAGGGATCCACAGCTTTTGGTAGTCGACCTTGGAGAAGCCAGCTCGCTCAACGTTGACCCATGGGGTCCTTATCAACTGACACCCATCAAAGATGTAGGGCCAGATTGGATTGAGGACCCACTGC
Source organism: Acanthaster planci (assembly GCF_001949145.1). The sequence goes on along the minus strand of NW_019091378.1, from coordinate 860,224 downwards.
AACTGGTTGATCCATGTCCCTGGCTCCGCAGCAACGTGCTCGAGAAAGAACAATTTGCCACCCTGTCAAATGCAAGTTGAATAATATTATAATGCATCATGGTTACATTTAAGCTACCTGCAGTGATGATATATTGGGGGACATGAGCAGAGTTTGGTGGTCTATATACCTAAAACAATAGAGCTTGTCGAACCTATTGACTGTACTTGTCACAGTAATGCAGTATACATTCCTGTGTCAGTACTTAGCAATATTAAACAATATCGACTGCTGTGATGTGTTTTAACACTGATGGGGTCACATGGATAGAGATATCAACCCACAGGGTTTAAACATCGCATCCCACATCACTGTGGTCAACAACCATTGTCATGTACAAATTTAAGAAGTAATTTCCCCATTCAAAACCATGCACAAATGTGACATTTTTCACACATGAACAGTTTGTAATGGGGAGACAGGGAAGGAAATTCAGGACCAAAGTTGACTTTTACCCTACAGGCGGTAAAATGCAATGCAATGAAAATGATAAGGGCATATCAATATTGAAAGGGTTGGCATCTCTTGTTCTGAAGTGCTCATGGTACGGAAGTGCCCCAAAATTGTTGTCCTCACTTGTTTCAAAACACGTCTGGCCTCACTCAGCACAGCATCCACGCATTTGACACTGCAGAGTACCACAGTTATGACCACGGCGTCCACACTGCAGTCATCCACGTGGCCCCGCAGGTCCTCTCCAAAGGCCACCACCGTACGCTCCAGGCGCACGCGGGGGAAGTGCTTAGCTGCATTCCGCTCCAAATACCCGACGAAGTTCTTGTTCGGTTCGACGCCGATCACCGCGGTGCCATCGGGATAGAACTCGAAGTTTGCCCCAGTGCCCACGCCGATTTCGAGGACGGTGAGCGAGCGCGGTGCCTCGTCGCCCGAGGCCGCATCCCCAGCCCTCTCGGTGAGCGGTTGGTCTCTCAGGGTTTCCATGTCTTTGAAGAGCTCCCGCTTGAAACCTCCCGCTGCCACATTGTACATGATTGAACACCGGTCTTGGATCGCCGGGAAAAGGAGGTGCATCCTCGTCTTGACAAGCAAATTAAGAACCAACAGCCCGCCAAGGAGGAGTAGAGCAAGGACACCGTACTCATACATTGTAGGCCTATTTTCTGTTTGTCCACTATGGTTTGGTTGTCCTGAGAAATAATAAATGAAGGCAAACTTATAAGTTCTGCTATAACTATTGAAATACTGCATGGGCGATTTTACACAATGGTAGGAAGGCATTGTGGGAAGGAAAAAGGAGCAAAAGGCTGCATCTGAATCTCGTCTAGAGCTAGGTCTAGGTCTTCCCTCCATTGGAAATGCGTGGAGACCTGGCCGTAGGGTCTGGAAGCCCGTTTCGGACAAATAAGACAGCGTCTACATGTACTGTACATGTACATATTATGGTGTACTATTTACGACAAACATTTCTCTCTCTCTTTAGCCTCCCTCCAGGCGACGCAACTACACGACACGACGGTTCCCTTGCGTCGTGCCGTCGGGTCGCACCGTCGCCTTCTTGCCATTACTTTTGTACACACACGACGCGTCGCCCCTTCCGTCTCCCGTCACGACGTACCGTCGTGCATCGCGTCGTACGTCGTGTCGTGCATCGCATCGCCTATTACGTCGACTGAAGCACGACGCGACGCGTCGTGTGCTGTCGCCGTTTGCTTCTTGGTGTTTACAGAGGGCGCCTCTACTGTTTTCTTTCATTTCCGCCCCCGTATTTGCATAGTACGGTTCAGTCCACTAATTCAAGCTCCATTGAAAATAGTGTAAAATTGGCACTTGTGTTTTCATTTAGAGATAATTGTGGAAGAAAAGGCTTGTCCGTTTGTTTGTTTTTTTAATCAAATGTAATTAGAAAGAGCGTCACGACCAACTATCAGCCCTGTCTCCAGGAAATAAATAACATGAGCCACAACGTTGTTTTAACTTTTCCTGCTCTAATTTTGATCTTCCTAATAATTGTGTAATAGAATTAATTTTGTTCCCCTACTTTTTGAAATCCTAACTCCCCCAGAATTAGGTCATACAATTTGTGCAGGTTGCTTGGCAGCGCGTGTGGGCAGTTGGTAGCAGAACTTGCAACCAGCCACAAGCGTCCTTGAGAAGGAGCTGATAACTTCCCTAGCTTGTGACCTTCCACTTCACTTGGCTACTGGACTGAACAGAGACTGTTCTGTTGTCTCTCTGTGATTTCTCCTTCCATCGAACCGGCCATACTTACAAATCCGTCCCTGTCTTGCTCTAGGCAAAAACATTACCAGTGTAAGCCTACTGAACCACTCATGCATACGTTGCTGGACAGTGGGTGGCCTGGACCAGAGCCACATGAATTCCGTTCCGAAACCTGATTTAGTAGAGGGGAAGGAAAGACTGTGCACTTGAACCCTAAACATGATATAGCCCAACACATCTTCGCCATCCATTCAACCCCTTTTTTACTGCAAGCCTTTCTACTGCAAACTCTACAGCTACTTGCCAAGTCAAGACAAACCAAGTCGTCCCCAACTTCAGCAACAGATCGTCTTCAAGCTAGGCCCTTTATTTATTTTCACTGCTAATTGATGATGTTTTCGGTTAAATGGAATTCCTGTTTTTTTCTCGTTATTAAAAAGATGCTTTTTCTAACGTGAGGGTATTTGTATTTTCGTAAACCGTGCGAAAACTTTTCACTATATTAGCTGGAAACGAATTCTGGTTAGCTGATAATAAGAAGCGTAAACTAGTAAACAAAGAAATAATGTAAGCAGGTGTCATGATTCTCATATTATGTCCGCTACAATATTTCTAAATCTATTCTAAGGTACAAAACATCAATCATTATAACGTGTTTGCTCATATAAGATGCGGATCAGAGGAGAAATTATACATGAGTGTGGCCAAACAGAGTAGAAAAAAGACATCACGGCCACAATGATAATAGCGTCTGTATAGTGCTTTATTCAGAAAGACGGACTAATATAATTGAAAGTGTGGTGCTGATGAAGGTAACGAGGAAGACTGGCATGAAGGAAAACTAAGACGGAATATTCTGAGGGTATTATAGAGCAGGCTCGGTGGTAACTTCCTAAACCCGTAGTCAAACTTGCGGTCATACAATTGTAGACAAATTGTCTGGGGAATTGGGAGTACTACTTAGAAATTACTGGGATGGACCACGGAGAAATACCGGAATCTATAAGATTACAAATCTACCACAAATGGGAACTGTATCGACAGTATTAAAAAGAAATCATTGGCTGGGTTTGAAGAGTGACGAATTCCTGGCTTCCACGTATTATGAGAGAGCAGTTCCTAGATATGCCGGTTTTCTTTTTGCTCGTTTTTCTTAATAAAATATGACAGTAATTGATCCTAAACGAGGAATGGATGAGACAAAAACAAGAACAAATCAACACCATGGAGTAAATAGCATGTACTTTGCAAGCTCAGGGGAGAGAAATGAAAGAAAACAGTAAAAGCGCCCTCTATAAACACCATGAAGCAAAAGGCGGCAGCACACGACGCGTAGCGTCGTGCGTCGTGTCGTGCTTCAGGCGACGTAATAGGCGACGCGATGCACGACGGGCGATGGCACGACGCGATGCACGACGCGACACATCGTGTGTGTACAAACATAATGGCAAGAAGGCGACGGTGCGAACCGACGGCACGACACAAGGGAGCCGTTGTGCCGTCGCATCGTGTAGTTGCGTCGCCAGGAGGGGGGCTAGAGAGGGAGAGAAATGTGTGTCGTAAATAGTGTGGCGCCGCGCCCCTCCGACGAAGGCGAGGGCG